>JAGSMR010000029.1:3582500-3982500 GCA_029286605.1 Sericinus montela | reverse complement strand
TAAGGTTGCCCCCATGTAAAACTGAGATGTGCGTCAGAAGTAGTTATACAATGGCGGTTCAAATTTACAACAATCTACCAAATGAGATTCAACAGCTTAATATTAAAAAATTCAGGTATGTGCTTAAGACCTGGTTGATTGAAAAATGTTTTTATCTGTAGGCGATTTTTTAAACTTGAAACGTAAATTATAATAGAAAAAATAAGATTGACATAACCGATAGATAGTATTGTATTATGAGGCATATATTACACTGCATGATAAAATAGCATATACTAATTAATTGTAAAATAAAATGAATAATATGAATGATCGACATGACATATAATTTATTTTGTAACATTATTATTATGTTCATTACGGTTGTTATTTTTTATGCTTGGACTTGTTATGAACTTAGTTATTTACTTATTTTATTAACTATGATGATTTTTTTTCTTTTTTAACAATATTTGCACGCCAGCAATGGCTAATGTGTCTAATGGATAGTATAATTGTATTAACACCTCTGTACCACATTATTGCAAATAAATATTTATGAATTAAAAAAAGAAAGTAAAAAAAAAAAGTATTTTTCGAGATATTATCTAGCGAAATATGGGTATTGCCATGTACAAAGCTTCTCCCACAGCGCGACATAGATGAGGAGTATTATTCTTACGGCGCTGCAACACGGAATTAGTACACATGAACATATATTTAATAAATTTCATAACTTTCCTAATGCTGCATTCAGTTTGGCTTGTCAGTTATGTACTGATTTGTTTTATCTTTTTTATTATATTAAATTAATTAGACTGAAGTCTTAGAAATCTGTACTTTAAAACATAAAAAAGACAGAGTAATGTTTACATTATTTTGACTTAAATTGTAGATATCTGTAATTTACTACTGATCAATGATTTAGACCAATATAAATTGACTTTATAAGGATAAATTTAGTTACCTGTTTGGTATTAACGTCGTAGGTGCTATTTCTTTTTCCCGACAATCCGGACACTCGTGATCTTCCGATTCTAACAAAGCGCCTCTTATACCTGGAAATAAAATATATAATACTAGGTATTACCTGAGACTTCGCCCTCATGAAATTTTACTAATGTTGCAACACTTAGAAACTTAAGTATTGTCAACTAATACATGTTACAGTTTTAGTAGTTTTCTTATGTTCACAAATAATCACCCTCCACTTCATGATGCCCAACTCTATATCAATCTTTGCAATCGCAATAACTCACAAATGTCTGATTTTTTTAAAAACACATTTACTATTTTCCCGTGTTGAGCAAGAATGAAAAGATTGTCTGCATCTAATTCGCGAGCAATCATCATCATTTCTCACCGAAGCATATCGGCGTCAACGTTACACGTAGTAAGACTATCTCGCTTTTATTATACATATTTCATTAGAGCGGTACTTGTGTATTTTTTCTATATAAGAAATCAGAATCTAAAATCAATATCAATACAAGAAATTGAAGATGCAATGTGAACAACAGCCATTTTGAACTCTATAAATGCTACTTACATTCATCACAAAATGAGTTTCCGCAGCAAGGTATCATAACGGCATCGGTGAGCAGGTCCCGGCAAAGGCTGCAAATCAACTCGTCGGGTATCGTTGGCTCGGGGGCAGCGGGCGCGTTGGTGGGAGTGTCCGCGCCGCCCGCGCTCTCCGATGCCAGGTATGCCTCACTGAGTTATAAAAAAAAAACTTTTAGGATTTGCAACAAATTAGAATTGTCAAATAAGAAATATCGTAGATTGATTTACTTATAAAACACTCACGGTTTAACTAAACTGGTACCGCGAAATTTTAAGGAATGTTGAGGATATAATGGAAGTGATTTACTCGAGAATATGTTATAGGAATGAAGTAATTATAAAACTTAAAAAGGACGGAAGGAGTTAAAAAAATAACGTTATGTCGAGGGTATTCTGGGAGAACCAGATAAGTTGTAATACTGGCATAATAGGCATTTAAAGTTTTGGATGATCATAAGTTAAAGACGAAAAATAATTAAAGCAAATTTTTACTACTTGTACTTAAACGCTTTATTTTAAGATTGTTTTGATGTATTAATTTATGCAACAATTGTCATAACGGTTAAAAAAAGGGTAAAGATAGCGTGGAAGTATTGCAGTTATATTGTTTTACCTGAAATACATATATATAGCTGCATATCTCTTAAACCCACATCAATCTTTACTTGTTATATTGGGAACAGTTTACTGTTCCGTACTTTAAATAACTTGATGTTAAAATAAATTTAAATTATATTCCTATTATGGCGGTAGAATTATTTTTTTCTCCGTTATCTTTTCCTACCTGTATATTTTTGGGAATTATTGCATTAAAAAAACAAATAGGTGATATGTATTTTATTTATTGCAAGCGTTCTTAAGTTGAAACCAGTAGAAAAAAGAGCATTTAAAAAAATATTCAGAAAAATATGAGTAAAGGAATTACGCAAGTCCTCCTGAGATAACACATTCTCTTCTTTAGCCTCTTGAGGAACTCTAACCGTCTTCAAATCTTTATACTCAAGCTCCAATTCTTCTGGAATTATACTTTTTTTTACTATAACTTTGTAAATCCTTTTTTTTGCATAGGATATAGGTAATGATTCTTTATACATTTTCTAACTCAGTTGGTAATCCATCCTGTTATTTTCTCTTTGTTCGTGTAACCCTAGTTTTTCCTTTTTTACCAGTAACGTAAATGTGATTCCAAATCTCACTCATGTCATAACTTTCTTTTCTTCCCCTTTAAAAAACTCAGTCATTTTATTTTAAGCCAAAGTATTTTATTTCCTTCCTTGTCCTTATCTTTGGCATGAATAATCTTACAAGCCAGATCTTTTAAATCATATAAAATTCATGCTATTTAAACTCTTTTCTTTTGTATGACTCCTTAACTGTCTTCTTTTGTTGAGCAGTGCGTAATTTACTACGTTTTGCACCTTCGTATATTGAAATCTTTGTTTTAATATGTCTTTCTTTTTGATTCAATAGCACTGTGCACAGAATCGGCTTCCATGTATGTATGTCCGGAGTCTAAAAATGTTTGCTCTATAATCTGTAAACGTTAATCAAAGGAATTACTGCTGCATATTGATTTCCATATATTGCTGCAATTCGCAACCTGACCTGACTTGAGTAAGTATCCGAAAAAAGGCTTACTTCAGTTACATTTGCTGGCATAAATTTAATCAAATAAACCAATTCGCAGCTATCATTTTTGCCGTTCTATTCGAACCATAGAAAACAGTATACATTATTGGGCAGAGCTGCTTTATAAACAGTGAGACTTAAACACGCACACATTTGGAGAATTATTCTCGAGGCAAAACAGGTTCACTTTGCAGTGAGAAATTTGAAGTACAGCCTGCAGATTGAATGAAACCGAAATAAACTTAGGATCTTTGTTAGCTCTTTCCTTGTCTTTTCCTTTTCAGCGTACAAACATTTTTCCTGTGGATATGCTCTTTATAATTTTCTTCTGAGAATCATTTTTTCTCTTCGTAATTAATACGAATTGTACCTTTTTTCGATACAAAAAAAACCCAAAATTGTATTCCGTTTATATTCCGCTTTTTTCTTGGCATCATTGTACAATCTGTACATTTTTCTTATATTAAGATCTGCACTAAAATACTGTAGCATACTATCAGTATATTTTCTTGTTTATTGAGAATTTATACATGGGAATGATTCGAATTCGTTCCCAGATCTCTGGTTCAGTTTTATTGGCCGGCTCGTGTTTTCTGCTACTGTCAATTGCATCAAAAGCAATACGATGATATATATTGCGTTTGTTTACACAGTCAAAGATTACAGATGGCCCTATGTTAAGTTATCGAAAAAGTGTTGAGAAACTTGTTTAGCAAAACCACACAAACTTATTCTGTTCTACTTATCAATATAACCAAGAAATCTCAGAAATAATTATTATTCAATATTATGTTTTACCTGTAGATATAGAATAAAATTATTCATAAGTGTTTTTGAAGGTAAAGAAAGCAAATTGTTTTGTTCCATTGTCAATGTAATGCGTTTTTTATTTTGTTTTCCATATCACTTTTTGTTGTTAAATTTATGCAAAAACAAGTATCTTATATTTAGCGTTGTCAAAGCTATATTGATTGAGCAGTTATATTGATTTGCCAGAAAAAATGCGTCAAATACTAAGTATCCTATGTTTTTCACAAAATTTTTAAAATTTTTGCACTTTTTTAGTTCTGCCAGAATACCCTCGATATATAATTACAAAATTCATATAAATGTACCTACAAGGCAACAGGCTTGTATAGATCAGATAATCAGTAATATACCCAATGCTAAAGGTGCAGTGCTCCCATTGGGTTTGTCTGATCACAATACAGGACAACTCTTAACAATACCAATTCCTAAAAAACGTATACGACCTACATATTGGTATACTTATAAACGAGAGTTTGACCAAGAAAATATTAAGAAATTTCGGAATTGCTTGGGCTGTTTTGGCACAATGTTTACTTTGAATCAAACACAAATAAAGCGTTTAATAAATTTCATGACTTCTTGCTATTTTTTAATCTGTGCTTTCCTATATATAAGAAAAAAATTATGATAAATTAAAATTACATCACTGGATTACGAAAGGTATAAAAATTGCTTCTGAAACCAAAAGACGCCTTCGATTCAAATGTTATAAGTCTGGAAATGTACACAATAGAAGTAAATATCGGAACTATACGAAGATCTTGAAAAGATGTATAATTACTGCTCAAAAATTAACCAACGCATCATACGTCAACACGTCGAAAAACATTTGTAAAACTACATGGAAAATAATAAACAATGACCTAAACAAAATGAAACAAGTAGAGAAAATAGACAGATTGAATTTTGAGGGCAAATATATTATTAATAAAAATGACATTTCAAATAAATTTAATGATTATTTTACAAACATGGCAAATAGTAATATCCCTGACATATGCAATTATAATTATAAAATCAATAATTCTGATAAGAGTTTATTTTTATTTCCTACTGACGCTGAAGAAATATCAAAAATAATTGCATCTCTAAATAATACTTTGTCTGTTAGGTATGACAATATATCAACAAAAATTATAAAAGTGTGCTCAAATGTTATAGCCCCTATCCTAACTCACATAATTAATTTATCCTTTGAACAAGGTGTGTTTCCTGATAAATTGAAAGTCACAGTGGTTAAACCTATATTTAAAAAACGAAATAAAGAGAATATTGACAATTACCGCCCAATAGCACTAGTACCTATATTGTCAAAAGTTATAGAAAAAGCTATGCACAAAAGAATTATGAAGTTTATAGGAAATCAAAATATTTTATCTAAAGAACAAAACGGTTTTCAAAAAGGCAAAAGTACAACACTAGCTGCATTTACATTGATAAATAATATTGTAAAAAATTTAAACAATAAAGTTTAAACTGTTGCTGTATTTTTTGATATGAGCAAGGCCTTCGATTTTGTCTCTCATGAGCTGCTATTACTTAAATGTGAGGCGTATGGTTTAAGAGGTCGGGCAAATGATTGGCTCAGAAGTTATCTTAGTAACAGGCACCAATATGTACAAATAACAAGTATCAATGATAAAAGCAATGAACAAATATTAGTACAATCTAGCTCTAGAGCAAATAAAATTGGTGTACCACAGGGCAGTATACTTGGACCGTTACTATTTCTTCTTTATATAAACGATCTGCCTCAGGTCACCAAGTATCAATGTACACTTTTCGCAGATGATATTACCATTGTTATCCCTAAATGTCCACAAGAAGATTTTGAAATAAGATTAAACAGTACTGTACACTGCATTATAGAATGGCTATAAGTAAACAATCTAAGAGTAAATGTAAAAAAAAAAAAAAAACAAAAAACAAAATATATACAATTTGATAATCAAAGTGGTTCCAAGAAAAAAATCCAATTGAAATACGATTCTGAATCACTTAATGAAGAAAATGAAACTCTCTTTTTAGGGATCCTTTTGGATGATAAACTGACATGGAAGTAATAAACTGACATGGAACATGACATGGAATTAATCGTTTTGTAAATGCTCTATGGCGCCTTACCAAAATAAGTAATAAAAGTACGGCACTAAAAGCGTATCACGGTTATGTTGCATCGTGCTTAAGATATGGCATTGTACTATGGGGCAACTCAATAAAAATAAATAGAGTTTTTATAGCGCAAAAACAGTGTTCTCGTGCTATATGTGATGTTACCGCCTGGACTTCTTGCAAGCCATTGTTCAAAGATCTACAAATACTGACTGTTCCTAGTCTCTACATTTTCGAAATTTGCAAATTTGTTAAAACGCAAACACATTTATTTACAACAAACCAAGACGTAGGTAGACTAAATTCAAGATTTCCCTATAAGTTAAGGTTACCCCCATAACCAGAAGAAGTGATCAGAAGTGTTTATACAATGGCGGTTCAAATTTACAACAATCTACCAAATGAGATTCAACAGTTTAATATTAAAAAATTCATGTATGTGCTTAAGACCTGGTTGATTGAAAAATGTTTTTACTCTGTGGGCGATTTTTTAAACTTGAAACGTAAATTATAATAGAAAAAAATAAGATTGACATAACAGATAGATAGTATTGTATTATGAGACATATATTACACTGCATGATAAAATAGCATATAATAATTAATTGTAAAATAAAATAAATAATATGAATGATTGACATGACATATAATTTATTTTGTAACATTATTATTATTATTATGTTCATTACGGTTGTTATTTTTAATGCTTGGACTTGTTATGAAATTAGTTATTTACTTATTTTATTAACTCTGATGATTTTTTTTCTCTTTTAACAATATTTGCACGCCAGCAATGGCTAATGTGTCTAACGGATAGTATAATTGTATTAACACCTCTGTAAATAATAATAAATAAATAAATATCTTCACGCAATTCCCAATACAGGGGTAGACAGAGGTCTAGTCTAGACAATTAAGTCCCTTTGAACCACCTTCCACCAAAGGTATTTTCGGGACAATGTGACAGGTGGTGAGCCCTTCGCAGTCTTTATGTATTTATGTCCGGTGTTTCTATGTATCTATTTACTAGGTCCCTGAATCATGGGAATTCAAGCTTATTTAACCTGAATAATTAAGAATCCATTTCTTACTTATTCAGGTTAAATAGTTTAAAAATTCTTAAATATCTAAGTGGCGACAAAAATATCTTACTGGTCAACAGCTGGGACTGCAAATGTACCGCTTGGAGTCATCATGGCTCCTGGTGCTTTTGGACCATCAACTGGTACCATAAAACTTCTAGGTATACCGGTACTTCTTCTTATCTCAATAGCTTCGCCCTGAATTGAAAATTAATATAAAATATTTGTTTTTTATAAAAAAAAATATATTTCCTTTTTCATAATAAATGTTTTACTACCGAAGAAGCTGCTGGGCAATCTTTAATCCAATGTCCTCTTTTCTGACACTTGTAACAAATATAATTAGATGGCACAGCTCCACGCTGATTTTGCCCTCTAATTTTCTGATAACTGCAAAAATTGTTATGTAAATATTATTTTAAGAGTAAAAAACAAACATTTACAGAAACATATTTGTATAACATAATAAGCAAATTAGCAAAGAGCTGTATAATTACTGAAGAAAATGATAACATAATTGAATTTTGATTATATCTACAATATTTGCTTAAATAGTTATTATTATAAAAAAATTCATTTAAATCATATTTTTATAGCAAGAACATAATCGTCAGGTGAATAATAAAGTACACATTCAGCACATAAGGAATTTAGTAAAAGTGTTTATTAGAATGAAAATTGACAGTTTTGCCTAGATAATATATATTTGACCCACTATTTCGTTTTTATTTATACAATTGACACAAATTACATAAGCTTGTTATTGTAATGATAGTTTAGTTAAGTCTTACTTGCTAGGGTCGTAGTCAAAAGTGGACTGTGATATCATAGCATTTATTTTATCCTGTTCGCTACCTTCCATGCGAGACAGATCAGCCAATCCTTTATTAACAGCAACATCTTTATTAAGGGATGAAGAATTAGGATTAGAACCTTCCCACTGCTTCTTAGGCTGCTGGGAGAGTGGGACTCTTGCAACAAGAAGCGATGTGTTCTTTGGAATTAAGGAATGGTCATCCACATACACTGTAAATGAAAATTCATATACAACTATTAAAAGCACAATACAATAAAAATTATAAAACAAAAAAGTGATTTCATACTAATTGTTCAAATATGTACCATGTAATAGTAGCATAAGAATTTAGTAACCCTTCTCTTTCTCTCTAGCATCTCTAGCTAGCAGGCTAAAACAAATCTGGCCTGTCTTGTATTGGACTCTGGTAGTTAAGTAAACAAGTACAACTTCAGCAGCTTAAATTTTTCTTAAAACATGCATGGTAACATTAAATTCACCGATAATGAAATTACTAGCTAAAGCTTGTTACTAGCTTTATTTATTTAGTTGTAGTTGTTTTGGTTTTTCAAGCAGTCTCACATAATAACGCCCACAGTGAGCCAACTTGTAAATACATTACTTAAGTTTTTGTGTCATTTCATATAATATGTAAACAATTTCAACCAGTGTTTGATATCATCCTACATATATAGTACAGAGGATTTTGTAACCCCTCTAACTATGTATAAGTACTTCAACAGTAGTACACATTATTAAAAATAATTTATACAGACTTAATTTATATACACATAAATGTTATCCACTTAATATTGTTATTTATTATTTAGTTCCGAAGATGCAATTTTATTGCAGTTCTTTAATGAATAAGCCCTATTTGTTGTGGTAAAATGGATGTGATCTCAAACATACACCAGTAATAGTTTGAGCATATTAATTTTTTCTCACATTTATCCACTACATAGTTTGAAATATGTACTTATCTAGTTCAAGAGACAAAATTTTATTGCAGTTCTTTAATGAATAAGCCCTAGTTGTTGTGGTTAAATGGATTTGATCTCAAACATACACCAGTAATAGTTTGAACATATTAATTTTTTTAACTTTTTTAAACTTCAAAAGGCGACAATATGATGATATAAAGGAAGCGAGAAAGAAGTATAAAAGATTCAAATCAGCTGCAAAAGATGTTGTGACTAGAAAGAAAGAAGAACAAAAGGATGATTTTGATAGGAGGCTCACTGAAGATTTCCAGTCAAACTTCAAGTTTTTCTGGAAATCCATCAATACAGCAAGAGGAAAAACTTCTACCTTGGAGCTGAATACAATCAGGAGTCAAGATGGGAGCATTATAAAAAGAGAATATGTGTTAAAGAATGGAAAGTGTATTTTGAATGTTTATTTGAAAGAGAGGAAGTGCAGGTACAACACCCGGCACCTTCCATGGTTAATATAAATCTTGAGGAAAGTGAGATAAGCGTGGATGAAATAGTAATAGTGTTGAAAAGTATGAGATTAGGTAAGGCTGCCGGATATGATAGGATTACTGTCGAGATGCTGAGGACTGGACAGTGCTTAGTGGCTAGTCAGCTGTACCGCCTTTTCAATTTGTGCTGGCAAAATGGGCAAGTACCGGGAGACTGGTGCAAAGCCGTAATAGTGCCAATATATAAGGAAAAAGGGTCACGGCAGGACTGCGTAAATTACCGCGGTATAAGCCTTTTCAGCGTCGTCGGTAAATTGTATGCAAAAGTGTTGATTGAAAGGGTTGTGAATGAAACAGACGAAAAAGTATGGGATTCAGAAGCAGGATTTAGATAGGGAATGAGGTGTACAGATCAGGTCTTTTCCTTGCGGTGCATAGCTGAAAAGTGTCTGGTAGTGACTAAAACTGAGAAAGGTATGCTGAGATGTTTTGGCCATGTTGAGAGAATGAATGAAGAACATTTGACGAAAAAAGCATATAAGGCAAGTGGGAATGGAAGTGTAGGAAGGGGAAGACCTAGGCGGATGTTTTGAGACCAAATCAGGGACATCCTGAAAAAAGGCCAGGTCAAGAGTACCCTGAATCAAAGAGAATGTATGAAGGGAGTAATGAAAGTGGATGAAGCGAAACAAGTATGTAAGGATCATAGCAAGTGGAAAGAAGTGGTCTCTGCCTACCCCTACGGGGAAAGAGGTGTGATTATATGTATGTATGTATGTAATTTTTTCTGACATTTGTCCACTACATAGTTTCAAATTTATCCCAATGACAAAAACTTTTCAACTCAATGTTAAATTAGTAAATAAAAAATTCCTGTCAATGATAAAATAAAGTTATTATTATCAATATCCATCTAAATATTAAAACAAGATATTAGAAAAATATATGAAGTTTATGAGAAGAAAGAGCAAATTATAATAATATCTTATTTGCAAATAGTAAGGCTTGTTTTTGCTGAAGTACTTTGTTAACACAAATAAAGGGCTTTTGATAAAAAAATGTATATTTATATAAGAACTTTATAAACACTTACATATATAAATAATTAAATATGGAAAGTTTCAATGGGGAATACATAAATATTTCTTTATAAAGCTTTTGTTTAGAACACAAGAATAAAATGAATGTAGTAAAATCACTAAAATAATCCTCCCTGACCATGACATAAAATACTAACCTTCTTTAGTCTGAGCGTTAGTAATTTGAAGATCAAAATCTGAAGTTTTACCAATCCTCTTTTGCTGCGATATAGCTGCTTTTAAATCTCCTACTGAAATATGTAGTCCATCAAACGTGACAGTGTCATAATCCAATGCACTTTTAAATTTATAATGTACAGACATTTCCACAAATCGGAATAAATCTCAATTTTATGTAACATGACAACATAAGTTCACTTGTTGGCTTTAGTTCACTCCAAATGACAAACCATAACAATAATTTTATCTTATAGTCTTATACTAGTCCGAAACTCTGCAAGGAGTAGCATGCACCACAAAACATTTAACGTGTTTAGGTAATGCCTTTGAAATTCAATTAATCATAGACCATTGAGATAAGCCAATACCTTAACTACGGTGATTTAAGAATATACATCTCAATTACTGCAACTTAAGTTCTATCGATGAATTCTAATGACGATGCGGCTCAGAAATGAAACTGAATCCAATGATTAAAGAGTATATAATCACTACATTATACAGATAACAAATGGAAGCGGCCACAGCAATCTATCATAGAGCACAAACTAACTACTGTGTATGTGTGAAGTAGACAGTGTATTAAGAGTATGCGTGTATAGAAGTCCTCTAAAATATATACAAAATATAATAAATGTATGATACAAAAGGCAATGAAATAAATAAATTAGTAAATAAAACGCATTTTGATTTTGATTTTTGATTTGTTTTTTATTTTTATATAAATGTGATGTCCTTACACATGAAATTCGCGATTGATGTATTCGACACGATGGTTTGATATATCTGGCTAGGAATTCCAAATTCAAATTTTAGCTCATGTACTTGTGTGTTTGAATGTGGCAATTCATTTGTTGTCGCGTCATTTCTTTTTCTGTTCTGTTCACAAAATCGCCAATTTAAAATATCCCCGTCTTACAGACATAGATAATACGTATAAAACTAAAAGAACTAGAAATAACCTTGCCACCAGTTCTGCAGAAACTGCTCGCATTATTAATGATTAGTATTTTTTTATATAGAAAAGGCCGGCAAACGAGCAGGCGGCTCACGTGATGGTAAGTGATTACCGCCGCCCATGAACACCCGCAATACCAGAGGCATAGCAGATGCGTTGCCGGTCTTAGAGTGGGGGGGGCCCCTCCCCAAAATTGGGGGAATGGGGTGTGTGGGCCTCCGGTTACCTGCACTCACCAGATGAAACGCAGAAGTTTGTTAGACTTCTACTTTACGCCGGTATTCTGTGAGGTTGTGGTACTTCCCCGGTCGAGCCGGCCCATTCATGCAACAACAAAAGCTGATGCATGACTCTACCACTGTTAAAAGTATGTATGGGGCAGCTACTGTAAAAGGAAATACTGTACATTTTTTGGTACAAAATTTTCGTTCCGGAAATTTTGATCTACAGAACAAGCCTCGTGAATGGCCGAAAATCCGCCTTGATAACAAATAAAAAGTGATACTGGAAGCAGAACCATCGCAATCCATTGCACAGTTAGCGGTAGCTTCGGTGAGAGTGATAACACAATTTCATTTCACTTACAACAAACAAAACGAAAACTAGGTACCACCTGAATGGAACGACGCAAACCGAGAAACACATATCGATTATTGCGTTTAGCTTCTCAATCAACATACGTAGGAATTTTGAGTCTTATCCATTATAGCTTTTTAAATATTACGCATACAATTACGGCACATATGTATTATCAACAATTGCAGATTATTATGAAAAAGCTAGCCATTAAACGACTCAGACTGTTCCATCGCTCTAGCCCACTGCTGCTTCGTAACAACTCGACCACACAGCTTAATTAAGGGAACTGCGACCAAAATATCTTTGACACCCACCATGATCCTCGGATTTTGTTCCAAGTGATTAACACTTTTTTCGGAATTTAGACAACTTTATGCAAATATTTACGATGAGGTCGTCCAAATGGCCTTCAAAGGTTTAATTTATTCTCGTTCTCACATTTTTTTTTCAGTAATTTCATCAACAAGGTACATACATAGCCATGGTACATACTTCTGCTTCTGCTAAATATATTTAAGCAAAGTTTAGATATAAGGCTGCACAAGATTAATTGCATACGAGCACAGTGGACAAGGTAACGGATAGTTTTATTTTACTCTCCATAAAATTTCATACCAAGGTTTTATTTATGAACAATTGACTCTTAACGAGTACATTCCAAAAATAAATACTATAAAAGATAAACCTGCAGTTCTCCACTCAGCTTAATACCATGAACCACTACGGTGATGTTCCGTTGATACCTTATTTGACTTTGTTTATAAAGAAGTTTAGCTCTGAGCAAGTAAAATAATTACAAATAAAAGAGTAAAATAAAAGTCATCATATGTACAGTTAAAATATCATTACACAATGTATTATAAACATATTTACTGTTAAACTATAGATATCATTATCATAACAGCCAGTGAAAGTCCAATACAGGACATATACCTCTCCGATACGGGAGGGATAATCACCACTCTTGGATTGGTAGTCGCAGTATTAGCTTGCATATTAGAAAGTCATCTACTAGTAGCCAGCATACTTCAACAAAGACGAATTATTCCCTTGCATTCTACAACTTTGAGATTAGTAGAGGATGATGGATTCGTTTCAATAAAAGAAAGAAAGGTCGAGACCGTCAAACATAGATTTTAATATTAAATAAATGAGAAAACCTATATAGGCAATAAAGATTTCAGCTAAGTTTACAGAGAAACTGAGGAAAGTTATTCTTACCTCCAAACAAACCAAAATCAAAACTGGCAAACTGGAGATTAACATTAGGTATTAGACAATGTAATATAAATTCAAACTACAAAAATACGTTACACTTATTACATTATACCAATATGGTAATCCTTAAAAACCATGGTAACATTTATAATCGGAAGTTTATTATCAAGAGAATAACATTATATAGATTAAAGAGTGCAACTTGCATAATATCACTTAGTTATAAATTTAAAAACAATTATAAGATTTATTAATGAAGTTTATTTTATAACATTCTTAATTTTCGATTTTATTGAGAAAATTTATATATATAAGTACAAATACATATTTGGCAAATTGCCATGAACTTCCGGTGTGAGATAAAGACACGCGGATCTACCGAGAAAAGAACGCGAATTATTATAAAAATAACTGGGAAATAGAGTCTTATTTCATAATTTTACACTATCATATAATAAAATATGTCCAATAACGGTGCTCCGGACTCTTGGGAAAGTCAAGCTGATGTCATAGGTGAACAAGATGCAAAAGACTCTAATGATGTGTCCACAAAATTTTCCACGTTGAATGTCAATGCTGTAGAATTTGTGCCTTCTTTTTGTAAAGCTTCTCAGTCTAGCGAAAATTCTGAGTCACCTACTACACCACAAAAATCTGAAAGCGATTCAACGAATTCTGCAGAGTCAGAAAGTCCTGTCCTAAACGGTAAGTCAGAAGAATGTCATTATTTCCTTTCTGTCGAAAGTAATTGCAATAGTCATACCCGGTTTTTCGTTACGATTCTTTTTTTTTAAATTGTTTCATTTTGTGACCGTTTAGATGTTAAATTAAAAATATCTTGTATTCTGACATAAGCATTAGCGCAACGTATAATCGACGACTGATTTTTCCGAATCCAGTTCTAACGGGTTATGTCGAGACACGCGGCGCGCGGCTCTTTACGTTAACATCGTTAAAACTTTCTCTCTGAGAAATTCCTCTGGTCTTTTTGCACGTTTTCAAATGGAATACAAGAAAGGTGCGTCTATTTAAATTTTAACAAACTATTCTACTTAATTTAAAAATCCTCTGTTATATTTATTCCTAGGCAAGAGCAAGGTTACTTCTGCTCGTAATAATTTTGAAAATAATCTTACTTCGGTAAAATAATTAGATATTGCAATGGATATTCCTATATTGTGTTGTTATTTTGACTGTATTATATTTTTTTTATCATTTTTGAAAATTTGACCTTTGATGTCAACAAGTAACATTTGTATTTAGTCATTAAGTCATATAAGACTATTTCTAAGAGGTAGTTTTATAAATGACAAATTTTCAAATTATTCAATAAATATAGCTTTATATTACTGTTGTATTTACTTGTTCCCTTTACATTATAATATTTTTAAATAATATTTTTTTTAATTCAACAACTTTGTCAAGTAGGCACATTTTGTGGTGTTACATACTTTCACCTTGGATGTTCATGACTATAAATACTTTTAAATTTATTTTTATTAATATACATATTAAAATAAAATTATACAATCCTTATATAAGTTTTGAAGACAATTCTTTAAAAAAAATATGCAATTTAGAGTGCTACATGAAGTGTAGTTAATAATTTCTAATTCATAGGTTGTGGTGATGGAGGAGATAGTGGTGATGGTGGAGCAGCATCAGCATCACCACGTGTTGAGGAACCTCCTCCTGTTCCACCTGCAGCAGCTCCAACGGCCCCCACTCTTCCTATCCCGTCCGATTCTTCTCCTACAATTGATAGTTGGGATGCTGAAGCTGACGATGCACTTTTAACGCCAGAGGACAACAATGAAGCTGAAGAAGAAGAAGCGGAGCAACAGGTGCAGGCTACTGTAATTAGCATGTTATTTTTTTATTTTATTTCTTTTAATTTAATAAGTTATTTTAATTGGGCTTGACTTTTAGTGTAATATTTTTTTAATATTTATTGTTAAGATTCAATCCTTGAACTAGGTTATACAATTCTTTAATCTTACACCTTAGATAATCAAAAAGAAGCTATGAATATTTTTATCCTAGGTATCACAAACTGTAACTTGTTTTAAAACTAAAAAGCTAAAATTATGATTTATGGTAATGGTGAATACTAATTATCATATAAGAAAACTAATGGAAAAATCGGGAAAATTAAAACTAAATTAAATTAACCACTATTGACAGATGGATATAAGTACAGCAAAAATACTAAACTAAAAGTAATAGGACAGTAGAGGCTAATAGATTCAGTCTATTGCTAAGCAGTGTGGATATATGAGAATTTTAGGTCTTTTATTTCAAAAAGTTGTTTTTTTTTATACCTATCCTAATTTTTTTTCCAATTATTAGGTATGTAGTACGTAGTTTCAATTATTAGTAAGTACCTTCAGAGGTTGATATAATTTTTACTAATATATTGCAAATACATGTTGAAATTAATTTTAGAACTCAATTTGATGTAACTGTGTTTACAGAAAAAAAAAGATATTACACAAACTACATCTCTCTCTCTCTTCTTGTCAACCATTCTACTAAATAAATATACATCTGGGAGGACCATAACAGAAACAACAGAATTACCAAAAATAATATATTAACAAATAATGTATAAAATTATAACAAATATTCATTATGCACACAGTATATTAAATTTGTTTTAAGCTTCAGTCATAGTTCATAAAGGTTAAATATTACACAGTTCAGCTTGACTTGACAACCTTCGTAAGATCAATTAAGTCACTGCTTGCACATTTTAACTTTGTCTTAATAAAAAGAGTTTTCATTGCCATTTACATAATGAAGTTTATTTTAAACACTGGTGACAGATGAGTGATGGAGTTGTTTGTCCTGTTATGTGTTTTAGCTATAATCCTTAATGTGTTTTAGATATAATCCTGATGTTATAAAGTTCATACAATCTAGATGACATGACTAAGATAATAATAAAGATAATGAAATGGCTATTAAAGCAACAGTCCTGAAAATGATTTCCTATACTATTTTTTGTAACACTTGAATTTCTCTAAATCATATTTATCTAATCAATATTAAGCTAATAAGGTTGTGACTATTTTTAATTTCTACAATCATTAGTTAAAAGATAAACTTAAATATTAACTCATCATTATGCTATATTGCATAACTTTTATCAAAATATGAAATTTCTTACTTAACAATTACTTGCATATTTGTTATAAAATTTAAATTAATATGTACATATGAAAAGTTAATGTAAAATTAATTGTCTCTGTTGTACATACAAATATTTTTTTGTTTTGATAGGAGGATGGAGAAGCTGCAAAAAAGGTTCCTAAGAAAAAACCACCAAGAGTGGAGGATACCCGAAGCAAGAAAGAACATGTGAATGTTGTATTTATAGGACATGTTGGTAAGTTTTTGACAAATAACATAATGGTGACATATTTATGTTGAGACACCATCTTTTATTATTAGTAAAGACACTGTTTTCTGACAAGTGGCTGTTTAATCTGTTCATGGACAATTGCTTGACAGATTTAAAAGAGAATGAAAGTGGGTTTAGAATGAATGAGTTACTCATCAAATGTTTTCTCTATGCTGATGATCAAGTATTATTTGCGTCTTCAGCCGAGGAGTTGCGGAGATGGTAACTGCTATGAGTGGAGCTTTTGTTAGAAAGGGGATGAAGATAAATGTAAAGAAGACAAAAGTGTTTGAAAGAGATGAGGCCATGATATACTGCAATATAATGATTGGAGATGAACAAATTGAACAGGTGAATTAGTTTGTGTATCTGGGTTCAAAGTTCACAAGAGATGTAAAGTGTGAGAGTGATATTGAAAGAAGAGTGAATGCTGGAAACATGGTGAATGGAGTTTTGCACTCCTTTATGAGCAGTCGGATGGTGTCTAACAAGGCTCGTTTGACTGTGCATAGGGGAGTTTTGGTTCCGACACTCATATACGGAAGTGAAAGTTGGGTATGGCAGAAGAAACATGAAAGCAGAGTAAATGCAGTTGAGATGAGAGCATTAAGAAGTATGTTAGGAGTTAAACTGAGCGACAGGATAAGGAATAATGAAATAAGGAAATGTTGTGGTCTGAAAGATGTAGTGACTAAAATTGAGAAAGGTATGCTGAGATGGTTTGGCCATGTCGAGAGAATGAATAAAGAATGATTGATGAAAAAAGCAACTAAGGCGAGTGTGAATGGAAGTGTAGGAAGGGGAAGACCTAGGCGGACGTTTCGAGACCAAATCAGGGACATCCTGAAAAAAGGCCAGGTCAAGAGTACTGAATTGAAGAGAATGTATGAAGGGAATAATGGAAGTGGACGAAGCGAAACAAGTATGTAAGGATCGTAGCAAGTGGAAAGAAGTGGTCTCTGCCTACCCCTACGGGAAAGAGTCGTGATTATATGTATGTATGGATGTAAAGACACTGTCTGAATGTGTGTCATATAAGTTCAGTGTTTTGTATATTTCCTCAATGATTTCCTTATATGCCCGGCATGTGGCAATTTCAACAATAACACTGCCAGTTTGATTCTATATAAGTTAAAGCTATTAACTATTTTTAACTAAAAGCAAAGTGATAATGTTCAGTATATAATATTCACTGATAATATTTACCCTTATGTTAGCATAAAAACTGTATAGTGTAGTTATTAAAATGACCATTGTTCATTTAAAGAAAATTTAATTATTTGTTTTTATTTCCTAATGAATAAAATATCTTCATGCCATTCCCAATGCACAGGGGTAGACAGAGGACAACCAAAGATGGGACCACAACTAAGAATGAGGCAAAGTGACATGTGGTGAGCCCGTCGCCGTTTTCATGTCAAGCCAATGATAAAATTTTAGATAAGTTTTTGAAAAAACACTGGCATGAGCCTGCCACCTGGGGATAGGATGCATGCCTGTGATACGATTGTTTATATCACATATTTTTTTATTAATTCTAAGGCAAGACTGTCTGCCGGGCATGCCGGTATTGTTGTATTATTATTATTGTATCATTGGCTTGTACAAAAGGTAAATGGTCACCATGTCCCAAATAGGCCCCAGTGAAATGTGGTTTAAAATTCAAAAAGGCTCTTTAAATAGTATAAGCTCCTGTCTATCCTAGTATTAGGAAATGCATGTACATTAAAAAAATATTCTAGATGCTGGAAAATCAACAATTGGTGGTCAAATTATGTCTTTGACTGGTATGGTTGATAAGAGAACATTGGAGAAATATGAAAGGGAAGCACGAGAAAAATCAAGAGAGTCATGGTATTTGTCGTGGGCTCTCGATACTAACCAAGAAGGTAGTGTAATGCTGTAATTCTTTTTTTTTCTAATTCTTATTAAGTTAATTTAATAAAAGGAAACATACAGCAACATTTTCCATTAAAAGTGATAAATTCTTAATTAATAACTTGATTGAACACTGATTGTTCTTTTGTCAATGAATATAGAATCAACATAAAACCAAAGTTATTTTTGATAAATGATGTGTGTTAATTTCGTTTTGTAAATTGCAATTTAATAAACAAACACATATTTACACAGAGCGTGACAAAGGAAAGACTGTGGAAGTAGGAAGAGCATACTTTGAGACTGATAAGAAGCATTTCACAATACTTGATGCACCTGGTCATAAGAGTTTTGTACCAAACATGATAGGTGGTGCAGCACAGGCAGACCTTGCTGTATTGGTAAGTCATGATCATTATAATTGGATTTTACTTATCATTACTTGGAGCAAACTTCAATGCAATAAGATTATAGGATGAGCGTATTGTTATTGATTTGAGATGCCACAGTAACAAAAATTTTGTCTCTGCCATAAATGAACCGACATATTTTAATTTTTTTTTACATATGGCAATGTATAATAATTTTTTAGTAAGTTCATATTAATAATAAATAAATAAATACTTATAGATAGGGACAACATCACATACATTGCTCCAATCACAATGTAAGATGCTAAAGCACTTGAGGTATGGGAATTGGATACAACGAAGGCACCACAAACACCCAGACCCGAAAAAATGTAGAAAAAGTGGTTTTTTCTACATTGACCCGACCTGGAATCGAACCTGGAACGTCGAGATGGCGACACCTTGAAAACCAGTGTTTACGCCACTCGTCTACAGAGGTCGTCGATATTATTATCTCTATTATGTAACCATTATATCAAATATGTGTAAGCAATGAAGTGAATTACTTTTACACCTTTTTTTTTTGGATTTATACAATTTTTAATTTCTTATTATAGGTTATTTCGGCACGTAAAGGAGAATTTGAAACTGGTTTTGACAGGGGTGGTCAAACTCGAGAACATGCTATGTTAGCAAAGACAGCAGGAGTGAAGCATCTTGTGGCACTTGTAAATAAAATGGATGATCCAACAGTAAATTGGGATGAGAAGAGGTAAAATAACTAATCAATAAGTTGCAAAATTTACAAATTCAATCTGAGTCTTATTGTGCATGTTAGTTAATCATACTGTCAATGACTAGCAAGTATTTAAATTTATTGTTTAAGTTTATTATAATATATTTGGTATAAATTATATTTTATAATTTTTTTATGATGAATTAAGTACTAAAGTATGGCTGTTGCACATAATGTGATGGATGTTGAAATATATGGGATTGCTTATACCTATTTTTTATTCTTGATAAATAGAGAACATAATTGTGTGGTTCATAATCAAGTGTACATTTAGAGCTGTTGAAGGCTTTTCTGATATTTTTTAAACAATTACAGATTTCAGAATCTGAATGTGATTTACACACCCTAAATTAACAGTTACTATGCTTATAAGGAAATTTTATCAAAAATGTTGCTTGATTAATGTTAATCAACTTCTATTTTCAAATTTTTTACTTTATTTTAATTGTTAAATAACATAACTTTCAGATACAATGAATGTCGAGACAAAATCCTACCATATCTGAAAAAGCTTGGCTTTAATCCTGCAAAAGATCTTTCCTTTTTACCAGTGTCTGGCCAGACAGGACAAGGTTTATTAGAAAGAGTAAGTACCTATTTATAAATTGATTAAGTGGTACTGCAGCATCTTTAATCTCTGAGTAGCTGATGGTCCAGTGAGAGTTTTTAGAGGAGTTAAAGAGTATGAATAAGCATGGCTGCTGGAGTGGGAAATGGAATTCCAGTTACATAAGTCACTATATGCTTGCTTTATGGTGTTTTCAATTATAAGGAACCCAGATACCTTTATGAGAAATTGTCCTGTGTT
Source organism: Sericinus montela (assembly GCA_029286605.1). NCBI lineage: Eukaryota > Metazoa > Arthropoda > Insecta > Lepidoptera > Papilionidae > Sericinus > Sericinus montela. Next base: position 3,961,851 of record JAGSMR010000029.1, on the reverse strand, counting down.
AGGAGCAAAAGGCTACTTGGGTATTAGCAGTGTGCAATAAAACTTGCGACGCAGGGGCATAGATCATCTGCATTTCGAGGTAGTTTCTGCTATGCTGCATCCAAATGTTAGAACAACATTTCACTTCCCATAAGAAACCTGCAAAATATTTCAAGTTTAAAATGTAATTTAATAGGATATCTATGATATTAATTCTAAACATATAAATAATTTTAATGGGTGTTGGGTCATTTAGATTACTTGTTTAATGTTGATTATTTACATTTTTTTTTTGTTTTTATAGTAATGTGATATTTATATGTTATATTTCACCACATGCTATAGTTATCAGCCTGTTGCAAATCTGTTCTGTGACATACAAAATCTCAAATTTGAAAAAAAATGTCTAAAAATTACTTTGTTATCTACAGTTAACAGAGGAGATCTGCCCTTGGTACCGTGGGCCATCTTTTATCCAGTTAATTGATGAGTTACCATCACTGAACCGTAAAATGGATGGACCTTTCATCATGCCTGTGGTGGATAAATACAAAGATATGGGAACAGTTCTTATGGGAAAAGTTGAAGCAGGCACCACACGCAAAAGCAGCACCCTCTTTCTTATGCCTAATAGGGTAAGATATAATTAATAGCAATTACGTATTTTAAGGCCCGTAAAATTCCTCAGCATGAAATAGGCTACTAATATTACAAAATCCTATTATGGCTCATCTGGTCAAAGTGGTTGGCCATTGCAACACAAGGCACATTTTATCCTAGAAGCTGTTGCCCATCACCAGGTTAGCTTTATTATGATCTGAATGAATGATTTGCTGTTTTACCTGTTACATTTGTTTTGACCTCAGTTGCCTCAATGGTAAAAACTCATGAAAAGTAAAGTGGTACAACTCCCTGCTTTCATAATCTCCATACTTATCTACATTTAATTTTGAAATTCACTCCAAATTATGACCCCAAAGTTTTAAAACAATATGACAAGCTTGTCACCATGTTTATATCAAGCTAACAATATAAATTGTACATAAATTTTGAAAAAACCCATTGACAAGAGCCTACCACCTGGGATTTGAACTCTAATTGATTTCTTGACTTGAATTTTGTTCATCCAACAACTTGGCTTTTATGACTTAAAACATCTTCTAATACTTTCCTAATGCACACATTCATTGGTGGCTCTTAAATCTCTGTAGAACTTGGTATGTTATAACCCAAAAATATATAAAAAATTATGGCCATTACCTACTAACTTCTGAGTATATATATTTGCATATAATCTAATGTTTTTACCAATACATTACTCAATTATCATATATTTATGTTTCAGGTACAAGTAACCGTAGATCAGCTTTGGTCTGATGATATTGAAGTAACTTCTATTGGGCCTGGAGAGAATGTAAAGGTAAAGCTCAAAGGAATTGAAGAAGAAGATGTCTCACCTGGTTTTGTTCTTTGTGACACTGCAGAGCCTATTACTACTGGCAGAGTAAGTACAGCATTTAGATAATATTGTCAGTACTTTCTTTTTAATCTTCACACATGTATTTACTTCTAGTAATAACTTTACATATATATTCCAAATACTGGGGTAAACATAGGTCTAAACAAGTTTTCAGTCCTTTTGAACCCATATTTCATTTGGGATAATGTGACCATTATAGAGTATGAAAAAGTGACCTACTAAATATACTAACTGTAAAGGTTAATAACTATTAATTATAAAACTAGCTGTGAAAGTCCACTGCAGATTAAAAGCCACCTGTAAGGAGGATTTGCTACAGGCAATTAAATCTATACTACTATCACAGTACTAGACTGTATGCACCTTAGATGCATCTGTCTGTCATTGGTATTCTTCAGACTATTGCTCCAAATGTGCTTTATTTTTTGATTTTGCAGATAAACTCACTTTAATTTAACCAAAGTTCCTTGACATGATATCATGAAAATTAGATAGTGTTAAACCTTGTCTGCAAGTTATCATATATACTTTGACGTAATACTGCTAATTTAACCTTGACTTACGTAACAACCTATATTGAAAAATATTTGAGTGTCTTTGGTGATGTTTATAATAGTGCCTTTTTATGAAATCTCCAATTATAATAATTTTACACTCTTTTTACAGGTATTTGATGCTCAAGTTGTCATACTCGAGCACAAGTCCATAATATGTGCAGGATATTCTGCTGTAATGCACATACATTGTGCTGCTGAAGAAGTTACTGTTAAGGTTATTATTAATATTATCTAGTTTTTTTTAAGTCATGAAATTCTAAAATCAATTAGGTGCTCTCATTATTTACTTGAATGTGTTATGGACTTTTCCTGATTGCTTAATTCTCCTGAACGCATACATACACTATTGTGATGATGCGTGAGCATAAAAATATATTTTAAATTTATACAATATTTTTCAATAAAATCACAATTCATAGGCTATTGATGTGTCAATATATATCTTAATTATTTCCCTTTTTTTGGGCAGGCGCTAATCTGTTTGGTAGACAAGAAGACTGGAGAGAAATCAAAGACGCGACCGCGTTTTGTGAAGCAGGACCAAGTAGCTATCATGAGGATAGAATGTGCTGGAGTTATTTGCCTAGAACCATTTAAGAAATTTGCTCAGATGGGCAGATTCACATTAAGAGATGAGAGTAAGTATTATTATTTGCTTAATATTGAAACTTTGTATTTAAATTTAAATCATTTATGATTTATATAAAGTACAGGTTCACTTTTTGTGTTATAAAGTGCTTGATTTTAAACCTTCTTCTATCATAGTAGATGTAACAGTAAAACAATCACATGTAAAATATTTTAAAAATATTTATGAAACCTGCATACCAATTTCATATCTAATATTTTTTGGTATCTGTATAATGACCATCTCTTTTCTTCTTGTGAGTTTTATAATTAGCAATTCAGGTTATTAGATTTCAAAATGTTATTTATTTGCTACTAACAAATGGCCCAATATCCCTAAAGTAAATTTAGCCCTCAGAGTGCTACTACATTTGCTAATGTGCTTACCGTGGCGATTATGGAAAACTTACAACTACTGCAGGATAAACTAAAACTGCCCTGTATTAGACTTTATAATTGGTTATGTTCAAATAACCTTTAAATACCAAATATTATGTTTTCTGGACAATTTGACAGGTGATGAATAGGTCGCTGTCTTTATGTTTAAGCCGTACGATACGATATAAGCGATACGATATAATTCGTACTTAAGTTTTTGAAAAAACCCATTTGGTTCCAGCCTGCCTGGGGATCGAACTCTGGTCTCTGTCTCTTGGCTAAAATCCCTGTCACCCAACCACTCAGCTATCTTTATTCAACATTCTTTTTTTTTAATTATGATTGATGAAACTCAATTATGCTACATATTATGTAATTTTTATTTCAGATAAAACGATCGCCATCGGCAAAGTTCTGAAAGTGATTGAGTAAATTTGGCCCCACAATTGTAATTTAGCTAGGATAGGCCTTTCCAAAACCTATATCATCAAGAGAGAATGCATGTTATATGTAATCCTGATTTTGGGATCTATGTGAGAGCTCGAGTGTATTGCTTCATCATCAATCTCTTTTGGTTTAGAAGTTAGAACAGCTAGATGAAATGAAAGATGGAACTTACGCTATTACCATAGGATACATAGATACATAGTTAGCCGGACAAAATACACCTGTCCTATGTTTGTTATTGTCACAAGGACTTCTTATAGCAATATCATAACATATTATTGTAAAATCGTTAAATGTTCATTAACTGCATAGCTAACTTAAAGTTTACAGGGACAAGAAAACGAAAGTAAGCTCAGTATGTATATCACAAAGAAAACAAATGATGATTTAAACAAAACTTAAATAGGTTTAGGCGGATATTATTTGCTTAAAATATCAAATGTGAAAATAACAAAACAACTGTAAAAAAATTTGCTGCTGCTAGACAACTTTTAATAAATCTAGTTTTTATACATTTTACGTATTGTAAAGGCCGAAAAGAACTGTTTGTATTGAACCATTGTTTTAATTATCTAATGCTATCCATTACATATTTCCGATTATAACATAAACTTGCAAAAAGAACACAAATATCTTTAAATAAATTAAATGTTTTAAAATTACTTGATTAAATATAAACAGACACAGTGCATTCAGTAAAATATCAGTGATTGCTTGGACTTATTATTCATATGAGTTAGGGTATTCAAATACTGAATAAACAAAAATAAATACTGTGATAGTTTTCTTTAATGTTTCCAAACAGCACTTTTCACCAGCTAGATGATTGATTTGTCATTTCTATTGGCTTTGCACGCTTAAATTTCACAATCTCGGTGCATTTATATATTATGTATTATTTATTTTTAGTTAAACTTGATCTCTACTGATATATTTACGACATATATTACTTATTATGCATTATTTAAAAAAAACCTGTTTCCATTTGAGAAATAACATTTACAGGAAATAATGGAATACGCGATTAATTTATAATAGCATACCCCTAGTCCTATTTGATAATATTTCATTGACAATCTGATGTTTTCTATAAAGCAATTATATCATTTTTAAATACAAAATATTATGGAATAGCAAGTTCTTTCAGTAACTGGAATTTTAATTTTAAATTTATTTTGTGATTGATTGTATGATGTTTGAAGCTCTCATGTATTTGATGTTAAGATGATCAGCTTGCCCTAAAAAAAACAAATCACTCACTGAAATGTCGAATAAAACTTCACTGGAATAAATTAACGTTACTACTCTACCTAGCAAGAAATTTTCAAATAATATTTGTGATACCATAAAATTACCTTGAGTATGTGATTATTGTTAGTGTTAAATTTTTGTTGATCATCCTAACACTTTAGTGATTCTCTGCATATATTTTCACCAATAACAAATATAAGTAATGATTATAGTACTGTTCCCTATCTTTACAAGAAAACGACAAGATTATGTTTTTAGTAATTTGGTGTACAATATTTTCATGTTTTTAACATCAAACACATTTATGTGTTAATTGAGAAAACATTATTTGGGAGGTGACAGCCACTTTGTTCATGTATATTATTTACTTGCAATATTTTTATGAATAAATGTAAATTATAATATAATAGAAAATATTTATTGCTTTGAATACAAAATACATGGGCTGCTGCACCATATAAATGTTTTAATGCGAAGACACGACTCCGACATCAAGTACAGAATGTCAACGGCTCTCACTTTGTCCTCTTGTACACAAATAAATGATGTTTTAACATTTAGTCCTAAAAAAATGTCAAAAAATGTATAGAGGTGACTTTACTAAAATTCATTGGAACAAAACTTTATACCATTTCTTCTTATACACAGACATTAAAATATAAGAATCATAGAGTACTTATGGCAGGGCGTGCTGACCGCAGAAAATGTGATACACATCAAAAGTGACAGTATCGGATGGATTTCCGAATTGTTATAAATTGTATATTGTGGATTTATAAATTTCCAGCTTTTTTAATGTAATCAGTTTTAACTGCCGTATAGAGGGACGGATTGTATTATATTATTAACGATATTGTGTGTATATCAGTGGACTAAGCGTGAGGCGTACGTAGCACCCCGTGTGGCGGGAGCTGTGCTAGATTTACTGGTCAAATTGCTTGTGCGGGGGCGTCCGCCTCGTAGTGCCTTTGGTCCGCCGGGGCCGCGTGCGCCTGGCACCGAGCGAGCACTGGCAGCCTGCGACTATATTATTTTGTTTAAAATAAAATTAAATTTTATTAAAACCGCACACTGTAATTTTTTCACTTTTATATTGTTTATTTTTTTTTATAGAAGAGGGAGGCAAACGAGCAGGTGGCACACGTGATGGTAAGTGATTACCGCAGCCCATGTACATCTGCAATACCGGAGGAATAGCGGATGCGTTGCCGGCCTTTGAGAAAGGTGTAGGCTCTTTTCTTGAAGGTCCCTAAGTCGTATCGGTCCGGAAAAACCGCTGACGGCAGCTTATTCCACAAAGTGCAAGTGCGTGGCAGAAAATCCCTATATGCCTGCATAGTGGGCTTTCAGATCCTCAGCCGAAATATTATACACTATAATACGAATATATTGAAAGCTATGTAAATACTAAAAATGAAAGAGTCGGGTCTATACATTGAAGATATTTAAAAATAAATAAATAAATATCTTCACGCAATTCCCAATACAAGGGTTAGACAGAGGTCAAGTCTAGACAATTAAGTCCCTTTGACCCACCTTCCACCGAAGATATTTTCGGGACAACGTGACAGGTGGTGAGCCCGTCGCCGTCTTTATGTCCAAGCTATCGATGAAATTCGTACATAAGTTTTTGAAAAACTCATTGGTACTGCCACCTGAGGATCGAACTCTGGTCTCTCGACTCGAAATTCCGACCACCCAACAACTCTGCTATCGTGACTTAAAAAATTGAAGATATTTGATTGGAACTATCTGGAATAGGTTATTACCAAGACTTGTCTGAGCCCAAAACAATGATTTTTAGAATTCCTGGTTCGAGGTTGGCGCTAAAATCACTAAACGTGTTATGAGCCAGTTTCCATTATTCTGCAACTTAAAAATTAATGCAGAAGTATTTAAATCGGTTCAGTCAAATAATAGATACAGCTTAAGTTCTTTAGTACGAATCATCATTATTGTATGTAAATTACTACCAGGGCCGATAATTTTTGGAACCCAAAAAACAGTAATACTAGGATGAAACCCCTTTAAAAAATAATTGACGGACGAGCTGAGGTCGGGAATTGAATCGGTGACGATTTTATTGATAAGAAAATAGTTTCTAGCGATTTTCGTAAAAACTACAGGTCCTACGGAAGAAAAGTTAAATGTAAATCAAAAGTAACAAATCTACAACTTTTTTAAATATTCCTCTTTTATAAAAAATTTAGTTTTATGTAAGATGGAATTTTACGTTTTTAAGTTTTAATAAATAGCTCAAAATTTTAATAAACAATATTGGTAGGCACGTTTATTTATCTACTAATATTACGATAGGTTGCATTTGGTATAATTCCATAAATTTGCTATTCCAGTCGTTATTCCACATCATGATTAAAAGAACGCGCACGTCCTTACTCTGCAGCAGTTGACAAAGTGAGCTAGCGCGAGTCTAGTTGATTCCCACGCGGCCGAAATATCGAAGAAAGACGCACTGACCGTTCTCACTCTTCTTTTCGTGTCCCCTTGTGTAGCCTCTGGACAGAGCACAAGAACTCGGAATGGTATCTGGTAATGCTCTATGCTGGCGGTTTTTCGGGCGGAAGAGCGTGAGGCGAGGCATTCTATTGCGCTCGCTCACTGTGGACTGCTGCACAGTTAATGGTTTGTGTACTACTTTTATGGAATGAAATCAAATAAAACCAGTCATTTGGAATACAAAAATATCCATACCACAAGAACAAAAGTAAAGTGAACAATACGTCCACTTTGTAGTTGAGTTGAGGCCAACTGAATAAGTCGATGGTGTGGATGGTTAGTACTCTTGCAGCGTCCACTCGACAAGACATAGCCGAGAGTCTCGAGGAGGAGCCGCGGGAAAATTTGGAGCCGGCATTAGTTTAAATACGCGTATTCTAATCTGCAGCAAAATATCTTTTGATCACTTTAGAACCCATACAACGCTCTTTAACAAAGTGATGTTGTTTTTACCACCCTACCACAGCAATCAAAGAAAACGTAAATGTGTCAAGTGTAAGAGAATTATTTATTTATGGAAATCTTCGATGCTACCATAAGTTACCTTACCTGCCCTAGTCACCCAAGAATGAATTGTTGTTCTGTACCCAAGGTATTATTTGATTACGATTATAAGATTATATTTGATTACGAAGGTGTTAAAAATATGATACTTATTTCTAAAATATAACTTGTCCAAACATTCACGCAACTCATATAATACTCCACATAGCGCGCTAAGTTTTATTTGTCGCAGAATCAAAATAAGCCAACAATTTTGATTACAACGCCATCTATTAAAAGTCTTCGGAAACGTGCAAGTAGTGCGCTTGAGTGGGTAGACACAGGAAGTGACAGAGCGGATTTGACTACTATGTGTTGTCAATGTCATTTGACTTCTGATATAAAGTATCTTCTGAATATTCTCGGCGTCACTTACCCTCCCCCTCCCCCGTATGTCGAAGGCAGAAGGTCTTCGCTTCGTTACAGGGTTCGAGTGCGTCACGACGTTGTCTCTTTTCTTCTTTTACCTGCGGGCCTTCGTTCTCGCAGGTCTCAGATGACGCTGTAAAGGCCTCCGGGCCAACAGCATCCCGTGGATGGTTTTTAGTCGGTATGTTTCTCCTTCTGAGATCCGAGTCCGACACCGTTCGTTTCGGTGGCCTCCCGGTCAGGAAACGTTCGTGCGTAAAGCATTTTCCTCCACGGTAATCAAAAAAAAAAAAAAAAAAGAAATCGGCGTCACGAAACGGACAGCAGTGTGAACGGTCATCTTCCTGTATCGAACTTACTGCGTTTCCACCCATTTAGATCAGTTTCTGATATGGATCAAGACGGGTCTAACAACGAGTTGCCTAATGTGGCCTACCCTACGCCGACATATTTATATATTTTTTTTGTTTCGTCCTTTATGAAACCTAAATTTAATTTTTCTTCGTAGTAGCTGTTTGTGTATCATTTCTATTTAAATATGTTGTCCTTAAGCACTAGCGTTATTAATGAATGAAAGTGTTATGATGAAACATAGAAACGATGATGGTACCACAAACACCCAGAGCAGAGAAAATGTGTTTTGTACATTGACTCGGGTCAATGGGACAAAACAAAACACATTTTCTCTTCGGGGATCGAACCCAGGACTTCACAGTTAGCGACACCATGAAAATAGTTGTTTACGCCACTCGTCCAGTCAGTAGTTACTGTTATTATCGTATTGACTAATAAAAAACTTACGTTACTCACTGAAAGAAATTATTAATTCTTATACCACACAATAATCTATTGTGGCGACATTTATGTCTCTACAATAGAAGCTCGCTAGTAGCGAACAATTCAGGAAACAAAAACATGGTATACCGTACTATTGAAGTTCTATTGGAAAAAAAAAACAAAAAAAATATCTTCACGCAATTCCCAATACAGGTGTAGACAGAGGTCTAGTCTAGACATTTAAGTCCCTTCGACCCACCTTCCACCGAAGATATTTTCGGGACAACGTGACAGGTGGTGAACCCGTCGCCGTCTTTATGTCCAACAATAAAATTCGTACATAAGTTTTTTGGAAACACCCATTGGTACGGCCACTTGAGGATAGAACTCGGGTCTCTTGACTCGAAATTCCGACCACCCAACCACTCGGCTATCGTGACTTCTACTGGGAAGAAATATATATTTGAGTATTGAAGAGTTTACTCGTTATCTTCATACCCCAAGAAAAATTTCCACAGACCCGTGACGTGCAGCAGCGTCTAAGGTACAAGTTGTCTGGTACTGCGATCACCAATCAGCTTGTCAAGCGTAGCGATTATAGCAAACCCTCCATCCCTCTCTTACTCATTAAGTGTTATGTTGTCAAAGTTGCGTTTTTATAAGGTTTATTTTATTTTAGTTTTATCCAAATATTTTTTTTAATTATACTTAAGATTTCTTTACTATTATTCAAAATATAGTATGATGTAGCTACTTTTTTGACGAAGGAAAAAGTCTCCGACGGGTTCTTTTCCCAATGATAAAGATAAAATAAATGCATAAAAGTCCATAATTAATCTCTATACTATGTATTTGAAATCAGAAAGCAAAAGATTGTACACTGCTATTTGGCAGAGCAGAGCCACCTCAAAAACCTTTATACTAAATACCGTTTAGGTCTAAGTCAACCTTTAAAACAACACCGTGGAGGAACTACATTATTTCACAGGCTACTTTTTCTATTAATGAAAAAAAAAGTTCAGTTGATGCGTTTAATATTTCTTTTTCATAATAATTTGTTTGTATTATGTATATCAGGAATTATTGGATGGTGCAAGTGTTAAGAATTTACGTATTTATATACCAAAAGTTAAAAGTACCGTAACATGTTATGACAGAGTTACTAGACTATTTGGGGTCCAAAGTAACATGCAAGTACAGAAAATATAATTGTCTTGTCTTATTCCATCACTGGAATGTTATTTATAAGTTCATAAGACTAAAACATATAGTTTTACAAATCCTTAGTTACAAAATATAATAACAAAATATTTACATTATGAAATCTTATTACATTAGCACAGTGTCTCCACTGAAATCAATATTCTGTATGTTTTACTAAACTTATTTCGCCTTAGCTCAGATATTAAACATTCATTATAAGATTATCAGTCTCAATATCCATTTATTAAGTACTTACAGTAGCTAAAATTTGGCAAACAAACAATTTCAATCAAGTACTTTCAGGTCACTCTTTGTAACATTTTGATTCATTTGATCATTTTCATACTCTACAAAGTCATCAAACAAACTTGGCCAGGCTTCCGTGTCATCATAACTGCTGAGATCTTCACCAACATACTCACAAAAATTTAAAAACATATACCAAGTATCTTTAGGTATGCCTCTAATATGAGGGTTGTTCACTAAATACTTTAACCATTTATCTAATATTGGTGGTTCATTATTTGTGAAAACTAGACGCCATAATAACACTGCAATATCAGATGGAAGTATTCTTTGCCCTGTGCTAACATCTAAACCGAATTTAAAAGTAAATCTGTACAAGTCTTTAAAATTTTCAGAATCTCTCTTTAAATCACTTGTGACTTCACTTAATTTATTTTGTATTCCTTTGATGGAATCAGTTTTGAGGTTTTTCAAGCCCTGCACAAATTCTAACCTTGTAAATCTACACATTTGACTAGCATTTAACTTCCAAGCGAGTACTAATACTTTAAAATCATCTGGATTTAATTGCAAATCATTACAAAGGTTTTCTATGCCTTCAGCCAATATTGCATCTTCCAAAGAATCCTTGTACAGATCAAATAGTTGATTAATTTTAGATTCAGATATTTTTGGCTCATTAGAACCAAGTGAAGACATGGTTCTTGGTATTGAAGGTAATTTATGATAAAACGGTTTTGGAGTTTTTTCTGAATTTGTAAGTGATTTTTGTGAAATTATTAATTCACCTGTACAAGGCTCACTTAAAGAACTTAAATTATTCACATTTTGTACATTCCTAGAATTAATGCTATTTTGATTATTTTGAAGCAGTGGTTCTTCTTGAGGATAGTTAGATATCATGATTCCAGGCACTTGATTTGTAGTCACAATTTCAGTCATCTCTGAAATAAAAACATACCTTGTGGTAAGTTTTAATTAAATAATTAAATAATTATTTCTTATTATGAACCAAGAAGCTACTTGGTAGTAAAACTGGCTTTAAAGCTAGGGGTTGCTCCCTCTAGGGGCAATTATTTGTCTGATGAATATGAATATTTGTATTCAAGTCATGAATGTTTATCTGTTTAAATATATAGTGTTTTTGTACAGTCAAAATAGAGAAATCCTATCCAAAAATCTATTAGGCTTCACATTGGGTAGTTAAAATATTTTCAATTCTAGCATCCACCTGGCTTTTAGTGACAAGTAATAGGTGTGTTTTATGATGTTGCATCTGTATATGTTGTATAATGTTTTATAATGTTCAATACTCAGGCAGAAAATGCTTTAACTAAGTATTAGAGGCTGCTGGCTACAGGGTGCATTGCTTAATTCCTCATTACAAATAGGGATAAAATAGTATAAAATAGTCTAAATTGTGTTTCATCCTTTTGTAAAATCCTTCAACATGCTTAAGATAAAGCCTATATCATTATATATTCCATTATACCTTCCTTCACAGGTGTCGCCAGCAAAATCAATATGTTGATCTTATATTTACATGATCGGGCTTGATGAACATGGGTTAGTGGAAAGCAATCTAATCTTATGTTTTAGATGACATCCATGGATGCAATAATACCAGGCTGAACAATGTAAAAAACATTATTTTTTACTTTGTCTTGTATCTGGCTGCTTGTAGTAACTTGTTTGAGATTCCACAATGCAAGTGCTTCATCTAATTACTATTCGAGCATCATAATGTATGCAAGGTTGTTCCTATTTATGTAAAATGTTAAAAATTTTCTAACTATTGAATATAAAGCATTTATAAAAGCCATGTAATATATATATATATATATATATATATATATATATATATATATATATATATATATATATATATATATATATATATATATATATATATATATATATATATATATATATATATATATATATACATATATACATATATACATACACGAATGAAGTCACTTGTCACCCACGTAACATTGTCCCAAATAAGGAGTAGATAAAATTTGTCTAAAGGACTTCATTGTCTAGATCTCTGCCTTCCCCAGTATAGGAAATTGTGTGAAGATATAAAAAAATAATACTATGCCTAGTAAGGTAGCTGTAATTTAAATAAAACTGTATTTAGTGTAAGAGTGTAGTTTAGTTACTAAGTAGTGTTCCCTTTATGTATTGAACAATTGTACAAGTGTTTAAAATGACACAAAAACAGAAGAATTGCTTTTGTAACACAACTTTCGGGAAACTTACCATCTTTCTTCCTGTTGGGAATAGTTACATCACGATTTGTTTGATCTTTGAAACAACTTAGACAGTGGCCCATTGAACAAAAGGTAGCAGACGATCCTCCAAATCATAAACCCTCTGTGTATACTTAAAATATAACCAGATTTATTCAATTCTTGTCCAGGAATGCTATGCAACATAATGATCGAAAAACAGTTTTATTGAAAAATTCTGAAAAAATTTAACTGCTACCTGCAATAATAAACAATTTTAAATTAAAAAACACTGATATCAGGTTCTTTGCTACGTTATATTTGTCACTTTATAAAATTACGTACCATTTTAAGTTTGGTCAAGTAAATACTATATATTTTTGATTATCACTTTCCATATGCATAATAAATAAAATAGAATAATTTAATGTAATATTTTTATATCGACCAAATAGGTAACTTTTCTTCCAAAATGTTTTTAGAAGAGAATGAAAATTAAGAACAGATTAATTATAGATTCACAGAGTACAAATATCTAAATGTAAAGACTGTTGACATTAAAACAAATAGTATTACAAGTGTAGGGAGTACCCATTAATTTTTTAACACGCACATTTTAAAACATACATGTTTACCTTAAACGTAGTGATTATTATAATTTGATATGATAATTTGGTACTAAGCGTTACGGTAATTTGGTTCTAAGTAAATTTTATTATGTTTCTTAATTCTTTTGTCAGCTTAAATGCCTACCTATTCGTGAACGAAGACATACAAGTATACTGGGAATGGTTATTTCAATTTCATATAATCTTTATCCAGATTATCTGAAACATAATTTTAATTTTTGTCTGATTCACATAACTGACTTCTTCGTTGTTATGTCTTCGAGAATTTGACTCACTCGAAAACTTTTTGTGAAAACTCTCATTAATTTCATAAAGTTGTGAATTATAAACATTACTACGTTCTTACTTAAACTTATTGTTATTTATTATTAAAATGTCACGATAGCCGAGTGGTTGGGTGGTTGGAATGTCGAGTCAAGAGACCCGTAGCAATGGGTTGGTCAAAAACTTATGTATGAATTATGTCGTTGGCTTGAACATAAAGACGGTGACGGGCTCACCACCTGTCCCGTTGTCCCGAAAATATCTTCGGTGAAAGGTGGGTCAAAGGGACTTAAATGTCTAGACTAGACATTTCACTCAAATCCCTATGGGTAGACCATAGGGAATTGAGTAAAAATATTTATTTATTAAGAAAATAAACGAATGAAACATGATTGCCTTTAAATTTAGTTCAAACTTGAAACAACAACAAGTAATTAAGCAATTTTATTGATTTTTAAATCTATTTATGCTGAAATTTTGTGATTAAATTAAAGAGATTTTTTTTCAATTAAAGAGATTTCATCCCGCCCGGGTCATTTGAAATTTTAAAAACATTTTTTCTCTTTAATTTTATCAACAACAAGTAAATTAATTTAAATTGATAAACTTCCTTCTGACTTCAACAGTCTTAGGACAGCTTTATAAAGTTGGCGTATTTAAACTTTTTCAATTCATTTTATTATCAAGCCGAGCAAGTCACGATAGCCGAGTCGTTGGGTGGTCGGAATTTCGAGTCGAGAGACCCGAGTTTGATCCCCAGGTGGCAGGCTCGTACCAATGGGTTTTTCAAAAAAAACTTATGTACGAATTACATCGTTGACTTGGACATAAAGACGGCGACGGGCTCACCACCTGTCACGTTGACCCGAAAATATCTTGGGTGGAAGGTGGGTCGGAGGGACTTAAGTGTCTACACTAGACCTCTGTCTACCCCTGTATTGGGAATTGCGTGAAGATATTTATTATTTATTTATTTCATTTTATTATATATTAATCAATAACTGTAAGTATCACATTACATTTTTACATTAAGATCGAACGCGTCTCCAACTCCGAGTTTCAGTAAATTATAAAAGTTGTATGATTATATGCCTCGTCCATGCTTCTAAACACTTAAAACGCATGGAATGCGATACTCGATAACGAGATGTACTAGCAAAACTTCTAGATGACATCATACGCTTACCTTACTCATAATACATACAAAAAGCGGTTGAAATGCATTGCAATAATGTCGACTGTGAATGCATCAGAATAAAGTAACTCATAGATTGAATGTACCCTGAAAATGCGTCTCCAGTTTCGCTTCGCGTCACCAACACCGAGTTTCAATGGCTTATTAAGTTATGTGAGTATGAGTCTAGGGCGCGTCGTTAATACTCCTAAGTACTTTAAACGCTTTGTACGCGTGGTCTAAACTGAGTATGCAGATGTCTAAGCAAAACTTATTTCAAAAACCTGTTCTAGTAAATACGTTTCATCTTTAGCTATCTCCGATATTAACTCCAAAAAAAATTAGTAAAATCCCAAAAATTATTTATTATCTATGAGTGCAATGACATCTGTCAGATGCACAGTCTTGATTGCCAATGTTCGTTATTTTAAAATAATCTATAGTTTTCAAACAATAAGAAAACGAACAAGGCGGCGATTGAATACTCCATTTATATTAATATAAGAATCAGAGATACTATTACTGTATACTAAAGCTACTAATAAACATGTGTACTGTGGAAGAAAATTGGAGTTACGAAGTTAACTTAGAAGAAATCGAAACGAATCGTTTCTTTTCATTTGAATCACAAATTCAAGAAGTATGTGAATGTATTTTAAAACTATTGCAAAATCGTTTTTTGGCATTAAAGTATGATTCCAATCATACGAACCATAATTATGATGATGATTTGAAAACTCTTCTGGAACAAAATAAATGTTTACGGCAAGAAATTGAGGTTAAAGTGGTAGAAGTTCAACGGCAACAAGCTCTTTATGAGACTTTCAAAAATGGTTTGTATTAGAATTAATTTGATAACTTCCAATTTCTCATGTATTTGATTTTCTTTCATTTCATGCGAATTTATCTTATATTTTGCAAAACATATACATAAACTCACACAAAAAGTATTTATTTGTAATAATCATTATTTTTAAATTATAAGTCACGATAGCCGAGTTGTTGGGTGGTCGGAATTTCGAGTCGAGAGACCCGAGTTCGATCCCCAGGTGGCAGTACCAATGAGTTTTTCAAAAACTTATGTACAAATTTCATCGTTAGCTTGGACATAAAGGCGGCGACGGGCTCTCCACCTGTCACGTTGTCCCGAAAATATCTTCGGTGAAAGGTGGGTCCCTTCCAAGTGACCGCGAATCTGAACGTTGATCAATATATCGACGCCAAGGATTCCGATACTGGCTGAGGCAACTAGAGAAGTGCTCTCAAAACATGGTGACACAATGAACACTAGGAACTGGACTAAATTTAGTCGGCCCCAGTCCGAGATATTGTCTAACAAAATCTCGACATCACATGAGTTGGTTCCATTCCACTCGTTGATGTGTTCCCGAGAAATATTGGCACGGCCGGTGTACAAGGCATCACCAGTGCTGTCGTCTGCATAGCAATGAATGTTACTAATTTGTAACAAATCTTTGATATGCAGAAAAACGTGGTTGGCGATAGTACACAGCCTTGTGGGGGACACCAGCGTTCACAGACTTGGAGTCCGAGCATGCATCGTAAACTACGACCTTGATGCTTCGGTCTGTAAGAAAACTAGTGACCCAATTGCAAAATTTCTCGGGAAGTCCAAATGACGGAAACTTTGAGAGAAGCGCTATGTGCCATACCCGATCAAAGGCTTTCGTTATGTCCAAACTAACTGCCAGGGCCTTCTCTTTGCTCTCTACTGCCTCCGCCCATCGGCGAGTGAGGTGCACAAGAAGATCACCAGCTGAGTGAACCTGATGGAAGCTGTACTGGCGGTCACTAATCAACTGGTGCTCCTTTAAGTACCTCAATATCAGTTTGGCAGTTTATAATGGACTCCATCATTTTGGAGAATAAGGAGGTGATAGCGATCAGTCTTTAGTTGCACGGATCTGAGAGGTCACCTTTCTTAGGAATCGAGTGCACCAAAGCTATCTTCCATGCCTTCGGGACGACGCCTAGAGAGTACCGAAAAAGACGCGTTAGAACCGGTGCCAACTCTGGAGCACACTTCCTCAACCCAATGAGGAGGATCCCATCAGGCCCACTAGACTTTTGGATGTCCAGAGAGAGAAGTGCTTTGCGCACTGAGCTCTGAAAGAACCGGATGTCCGGCATAGAGCACTCACTGCACGGGATGGTCGGTGATGAATTCCCCCTGTAATCGAAAGTGAGTTGGATGCAAAAAGGGAACCTTGAAGATCGACTGTCTCCTTTGCGTCGTGGGCCCGCGAGTTGTCCTCCCTTGGACAGCCCTGGCGAGATACCAAAACGCACGAGTTCCCGAAGGAAGACGAACTAGTTTCTCGCCAAGTCTGCCAATGTGCTCGGACTTTGCTGCAGCAATTGCTCTTTTGAAGAACCTGGTGGCAGAGTTATGCTTCTTCTTAAAAACGCTAGTTTTTGAATCCCATAATGCCGATGCATTAACCCAGGCCTAGTAGCACTCTTGCTTTTGGCGATATACCATCTCAGCGGATGGGATCTGCTGTAGCACGGAATCTGCAACCATTTGGATGTAGTCAATGAGTCGGTCAGTTTTGCTATTACCGCTGTGGGACCTATAGAGAGGGCGGTCGTCGCTGTCTATGCGTAGCAAGTGTGGACAAGTGTGTTGACAGGTACCCTACCTTCAAGGCTGCCAAGGCATTGAGAACATATATCCTCTCTGACATATACACCAGTAGGTTACCAGAGCACAGCTGCTCAGAGGGGGATTCTCCAGCACCAATGGTGCTGGTACCTCCCTGGGGTAGATATGCAAGACATACATGTGTAAGCATATATACATAGGTATTTCAACTTATAAGTTTGTTTTGATTAAAAGTCTTATTGCCAAATGGTGGTCAAGATCAATATAAGGTAAAATTTTTGATGCTTACTTATTTTACCTGTTTTAGAACTATACATTTTTCACAGAATTTGATTCTTTAAAAGTTATTCAAATTATTGACCTATCAATATTTATTAATTTTCTTCCCCGTTTATGCTTACAAATTTATGTTGATTTTATTTACAAATTGTTGTATAAAAATGTTCAAACTACTTTTGTACTCTTTACTTTAATTAAAATTGTGCACTATAGCATCCATTTTTTGATTACTTAAATTATATAAGATAAAAAATGTGTTATTCCAGATCAAAAATTATTGTCTCAAGAAATAAAAGATAAGCATGAAGCATTTTTGATGGCAAGGAAATATTACAAAAAGTTTTTAAAAATTTATCACACAATTGAAACCAAAAAAGATGACAAACAGTATATATTTGTACAGTTCTTCACTGAAACAAAAAGGATTCAGAAAATTATAGTGTCCGATTGATGCGAAATTCTTCATCTTATGAATGTAAGTATACTGATGGTCTTTAATTTCGAGTAAATGCACATGTTAAAAACTCACAAATGGATAAAAATTTTATTGCCTGCTAAAGTCACCTGCCAGTAGTTAGGCCTCTGCCATAAACAGGGTTTTTGTCATAATTGCCAGACTTCATGCAGACTGATCATCACAGTACTTGGCAGACCTTTCATACTGCTGGCAGGTACAGGCCTCTTTAATTAAGGTTATTTTTGGGGCATTACCACATAAGAAGTTTTTCTTATTATTATTCTTAGGTCAATATATCATAATGGCCAAAAGAAATTTTTAACTGACATCTTTTACATACTTTTCACCATAAAGTTAAATCCTTTTAGGCCCTCCTAATTTTGTATACATATTAAGGCATTAGCGCCGCTTCATGGGGTAAAGAACTGGTGATGAACTGAAACCCCACAGTCTTCCATCATCGCTGCGCATTGCTATGGCACACTTTTTCATACATCTGTGATAGCTGTCCTAGGTAGTTTCCCTTCGGGAGGGAACTCGTAACTCAACTCCTTCTTGGCTAGATGGAACGGTCTAACACGCCATTTCCAATTAGCCAGGACGCGATCTGGTACTGGGCCTTCAAAATAAATTGTTTTGAAAATAACACTTACTGCTAGTTTACAATAAAAATAAACAGAAACCGACTAGAAGTGGAAGCGCCAGCCCTTTATCTCAAAGTCAGACCAATCATGTAGGTTCCTCTTGGTTTACCGTGGGTGTGCCACAATTAGTAAGCCCCACGGAACATGTAGTTTAAAGTGTCAAAAATTAAAATTAAAATTGTCTTTAACTCTTCCTTATATTTTTTTCAGTGCTAAGTACAAATCCCACACTTAAAAACTTTAAAGACATTCAAAATAAGTTACAAGAAGCAAATGATATAACTGGTGCACTGTGTTGTATAAGACAATCATTCAAGGTAATTAAAAAATGTAAAAACCTAAACAAGTAGCCTTGCTGAATGGAGAAGAGTATATGTAAATAAAGCCAAAATATGATATTTGAAATGATGCATTAGAATATTGTAAATTATTTAATACAACTTATCATTGTTTTGTTTTATAACATACATTCATGTTAAGCACCTTAATATGTTTTTATATTTTAGTTTGACAGCTTCTGTGGTTGAGTGGCATATACATTGGTTTTTGATGTCACCATTTGTTGCAGTAGCTCTGTCTGGTTCCCAGGTTATATTCCCAAATGGGTCAACATTTCTTGGTTTTGCTATGTTGTCGCGAGTCTGATTGTTTGTGACATGGCATCATAATCAACAAATACAGCTTGATTGATTCTAATACTATAACACAATGCTCTGGCCAAATGGAAACTGGAGCAGTGTATGTGATGTTGTCCCTATCTACATATTTATTATTCAATTGCAGCATCTCTTAGACCCCTTCCCAAAAATAAAATAAATAAGAAATTTTCGAAAGAAATAATAAGATATATTAGATTTATTACAATTTATCTAAGTAAATATATTTATAATCATATAGTACTTTTATATTAATATGTATGCTCAATTTAGCTCACCTCTGTATGCTCACCAGCTGTAACATTGTTCTAAATAAGCTAAGGCAAAAAGTTTCTAGAGGCTAAAGTGAAGTGTGTAGAGTTCCTAAGCAATAGGAAATTGTGTGGAGATAAAAAAAATTAGAATATTTGGGGTAAGTGTAAACCGTGGTTTTCCAGGTTTTTCTATAATGATGGAAAGTTTTTATTAGTGTTTAATAATTGTAACAGAAATTTTAAGCTAGCCTAAATATTTTTGTACATGATTTATTAAGCTTGGAATTTTGTTCTTATTACAAAATTGATTTATATAGAGTGCATAAAAGTTTTGTATTAGGAAAAAAAAAAAAGAAAAATAAAAAATTTTTAGACTGGAAAACATGCTTAACAAAAATGATTTAATTAGAATAATTTAAAAAAAGCGTAAGATCTCTATAATCTCAGCAGTTTCATGAAACAAAAACGATTAAAAACTCATTTTTCGTTCGTCGAAACTTTTAAACAATGTGGCAGTTTCATTCATAGTCAAATCTCCGTTTAGCGAGACAAGACCAGTATGACAACTAACCAAAAAAAAACATGCTTGCAGTTTTGCCTCTACTGGTTCAATATGTACTGCATCATCAGTATACAGAAGATTATTTACTTCATACAACCAAATTTCACACCCATCTACAATTTTTCAGTTTCTGTAAAAAGCTGTTGAGATACATTATGAATTGCCCATTAGAAATTATACAATCCTGTTCTTGCCAAGTCTTAGAAATTCCCTTACATCTTCCGGCGAATAGACAGACGAACTTCACGCAATTCCCAATACAGGGGTAGACAGAGGCCAAGTCTAGACAATTAAGTCCCTTTGACCCACCTTTATGTCCTAATATATTTATAACCTTTATGTCCAAGCCAACATTGAAATTCGTACATAAGTTTCTGAAAAACTCATTGGTACTGCCACCTGGGGATCGAACTCGCGTCTCTCGACTCGAAATTCCGACCACCTAACAACTCGGCTATCGTGACAGACGAACTAAAAGAAATAACTTGATATTTAAAATGCAATAACTTTGAAGGCTGCTAATTTTTGTATAACTGAAAGTATAGAGACAGAAAAAGAACATTCTGTAGAAGAGATGTCAAATACTAATTATCATAAAAAATATCTTGACACGATTTCCAATACATGAGGTAGACAGAGACACCTTCCACCGAAGAAATTTTCGGGACAACGTGACAGGTGGTGAGCCTGTCGCTGTCTTTTTATGTCCAAGCTAACCACACAACCGTGTGGTCGAAATTTAGTCTGAATTCAGAGATATCGTGACTTTTAACAATTATCATATTATTATATTTTAATTAATTATTTTAAATTATATTATCACTGTATTCCATATGTGTATAACATGTACATTGTACATCATTGGGTGTATGAAAACGGCTTTAAAATAAAACATTATGAACAGAATAAATATTCTATAATATGCCACTTATGTAAATCTATACAATATATCAGGCAAAACGTTAATAAATTAATTAATTATGGAATCTTTATACTTTAACAAAATACTGTTAGATTGTAATTTACTTATAGTAGTACTTTAATAAACTTAGTAATAAACATCTTCCAATAAAAACATACCTTATTAAATTCTGTCTTTTTATTTATTATTCACTACATAGAATCATGCTTTAATAAAATTATTGAATAACAAGAACAATCATAGATATTTTTATTGAAACAAAACAATAGCAGCTAGTATTAAAAGTATTTAGTCTTTTTAACAAATACACACTTTGTGCGAGACAACATCAAAAAGTGAAATATTCATAAACCTAAGGTAACTGAAGTACGCACTAGCATGTTTCAGATGTCTGTTGCAAATGGAAGTCATGAACAGAGTCAATGCCTACTGCTGTGGTTGATTGAGAACTGTTTTGTGCACTGGACCAAATTAAGTGTGTGAAGTAGCTTTATGACCAAGACTAGGAAATATTAGGACTGGTTTAAAGTAAAAAAACAGTGCTTATTTCGCAGCGCGACCAAAAATAAAGAAACCTATTGAAAGATTAATTTACAATAATTCAATTTCAATCACAAAAAATCAGGTTTCAAGATATTATTAATATACCTAAATAATGTGTTTTTATGCTGTTATTTTATATAAATATCCACTTCTTTTTTTTAAAGCATGTAAATGTAAATTACAATATAAATAATTTTGTAGTGTCATTATAGCTGCCCATTTATATTCACAAGCATATGAAGATGCAGTGAAGCACACATACATAGCTGCTCATGTATATTAACAATCTGTTATAGGTCATGAAATGATGCATTATTAATTATTGCGTATATAAATAGTTAAATATAAACTACAATTTTCCTTATTGTAACTGAAAAATTCAACGTCCAACAAAATCGATTCGAAAATTAAACTACGATGTCATAAACTTCTAAAAGAACATGTCATTTACTTTAGCTAGAATATGTTCACAATGCCAAACAAAAACAATAATGGTTAAACTGTTGTTGAAAAGATTTTTTATACAGTATACATTCCCATACTTGTCATATTATATGATCTGTTATTATAAAATTTAGCATGTTAAATCATTCATTCTCAAGGTTAATCTTAACCAGTTTAATGGGCTAAATAAATTGTTATAAAATTAAAATATTTCTTGCAATTTCAACTTATTTTTTCTTTTATATAATTGGCTTTATAGACAACTTCCCTGTTTTGGTTCGTACGTGTTTGTATGTCATTATTATAATTTTTTTTTCAAATGTACTTCAAAATAATAATTTGTATAATTCTTGTTCAATATTTGCAATAAAGCTTCTTGTTAAATGCCTAAAGTATACATTAACTAACAATCAGTTAAAATATGTTTATCTATTCTTTTACGTATATAAATGCAATTTTAATTTTATATGTAAATGTGTATAAGTAAATGTTATTACACATAATTGCTCTATTCACGTCATATTACAAATGTTAATATGAATAAATGAAGCAGTATCAAAAAATTTCCATTATAAAAGTTTTTTATTAAGATATTTTTAACTTGCCATTGAGATCTCCGATACTTTCATTACCACTTTTGTTACAATTGGAAGACAATGATGGATGTTCTAGATTTGATGTGGTTGATATACTTTTTGATTTGCTAGGTAATAGCAATGCACCGAAAGCAATGAAGTGAAGGGAATAGTAAAATTTTCTGAAACAATATTATTTACGATATATCATAAGACATTTAGAATTATAAAAAAATAAGAAAGCAATAACAAAAATTTACCCATAAAATGCCAGGCTGGGAGCTAAGTGCAGTAATACGAAAGGCACCGTGGCATAGGTCATTGCAATACGAGTTGTGATGAAAGTTAAGAAATCGTAAAAATATTTCTTCACTCTGCTATCCAAAAACATAGGTCGAACAACGGCACGCACCTGTAAATTTGTTATAAAAAAAGTTAAATAAATATTTTTTAAACAACAATAAGTGTATTTTACTGGTTGACCATTTTAATAAATCGTTAACCAGTAAAGTCATATAGCGGTGCTGTGATCTGGGTATTTAATAATACACAGATCATAGCACCGGTATATGACTTTTGTTTCACAAAAGTAAGGTATGTTGCAGCACCTGCGTACATTAGGTGACTAGTGAATCGATGCGTTCATATTTTAAACGAATTCATTAAAAATATAAGGAGGAATGTATACATAGCAGAATGGCCTCTGTCGTATGTAATAACGGCTTGCAAGGACATTGGTTTCTCCGTAGGGAAGATTTGCCATAATCACGACTCGGCAAGCGATTGGAGTACGAGACAACTTGCACTTTAGACGCTTTCTGTTACGCGCTACGTTATGCAGGCATCTATTCGAAGGTTGTATCCAAGGAAATTGGTGATAATTAAATAAAAGAGAATTCTAAACATTTTCGTAAGTTCTGTCGTATCGTGCCTGATATCCGAGCCATTGTGTCTCATCGGTATCAGTTGAAATTTTTCATCCTTCGTTTATTGGCCGATATCACATGGCAAAAATATATTTTCTTTTATTACTACTAATTTTCAAATAGATGGGCGATCGGAATTCCGATCTGAGGAAGATCTGAGTTCGATCTCCATGACGTAGTCTCGTAGCAATAACTTTCTTCAAAACATATGAACGATTAATATCCGTGGGTTTGAACATCAAGACCGCGGAAGGCTCTCCACCTGTCACTTTGTCTCAAAATCAGCTCTGATGAAATGTGGTTCGAAAGGACTAAAATGTAAACTTCATGCTACCTTTATTCTGTATGTATAATAAAAATACTTACGAACTCCCTTCCATGATTAAATTAAATTGTAGAGAAAAAAGTTTTTCAAATTTCTACTGACACGGGCGGGATTCGAACCCGCGACCTTAGCCGATCCGTGGCAACGCTCTTACCTCCGAGCCACCGTGTCTTATACGCATCAGTTGAAATTTGAAATCCGTATTCCCTTTACTTATGCCTTGTTTTGGCATCGGCGCCATCTGTTATAGCTTTTACGATCCCTTACAGTTTCAAATGCATCGGGAAAAAAGATAGTTCCGGTGGCCCGCACACCCCCTTCCCTCAATTCTGGGGGCAGTCTAAGGCCGGCAACGCGTCTGCTATGCCTCCGGTATTGCGGGTGTTCACGGGCGGCTGTAATCACTCACCATCTCGCGAGCCACCCGGCTCGTTTGCCTGTCTTTTCTATGAAAAAAAAAAAAGGTCCACAATAAAGAGGCTCACCCTCTTGGCCGCGAGCGTGAACAGGCCGCCGGCGAAGAAGGTGAGGTAGTAGCCGGGGTGGAAGCCGTGCCAGAGCGCGGAGAGAGCGTACACGCGAGCGGTGGCCGCGCCCGCTCCCGCTCCCGCGCCCGCGCCGCGCGCGTACGCCACGCCGCGCAGCCACGCGTTCGTGTTCTTGTTCCAGCACGACACCGCCGCGCGGAAGCTCTGCGCGCACTGCGGCCGTCGCGTTGTGCGCCGTTTAGTGTGTGTGTGTGTGTGTGTGGATATTTATTTATTTATTATGCATACCACAATATTATTGATAATGTCTTATAGATTTTGGACATTGCGGATCCGCGAACTGCGGCCGCCGCGTGATGTAAGCCGTTTAGTGTGTGTGTGGGTGGACATTTATTTATTATGCATACCGCAACATTGATAATGTCTTATAGATTTTGGACATTGCGGACCCTCTGCGCGCACTACGGCCGCCGCGTGATGTACGCCGCTTAGTGTGTGTGTGTGTGTGTGTGTGTGTGTGTGTGTGTGTGTGTGTGTGTGTGTGTGTGTGGGATGGACATTTATTTATTATGTATACCACAATATTGATAATGTCTTATAGATTTTGGACATTGCGGACCCTCTGCGCGAACTGCGGCCGCCGCGTCATGTGCGCCGTTTAGTGTGTGTGTGTGTGTGGACATTTATTTATTATGTATATGCAATATTAATAATGTTTTATAGATTTTGGACATTGCGGACCCTCTGCGCGAACTGCCGCCGCCGCGTCATGTGCGTCGTTTAGTGTGTATGTGTGTGTGTGTGTGTGTGTGTGTGTACATTTATTTATTATGTATATGCAATATTGATAATGTTTTATAGATTTTGGACATTGCGGACCTTCTGCGCGTGTGTTAGTGTGTGTGTGTGTATGTGTGTGCGTGTGTGTGTGCGTGTGTGTGTGTAGGTGGATATTTATTTATTTATTATGCATACCACAATATTAATGATAATGTCATAGATATTTTGGACATTGCGGACCCGCGAAATGCGGCCGCCACGTCATGTGTGCCGTTTAGTGTGTGTGTGTGTGTGGGTGGATATTTATTATGCATACCACAATATTAATGATAATGTCTTATAGATATTTTGGACATTGGGGACCCTCTGCGCGAACTGTGGCCGCCGCGTGATGTACGCCGCTTAGTGTGTGTGTGTGTGTGTGTGTGTGTGTGTGTGTGTGTGTGTGTGTGTGTGTGTGTGTGTGTGTGTGTGTGTGGACTTAGTTCTTATATGTGATTTCAATCTCACGCAAAACAAGAGGCCTTACCGTCACAGCTTTGACGGAATGTTCATCGTATAGGAAATGGTCTGGATATACTCTTTATATTCATACTTTTAAAAAGACTTTTTCATATATTCCGTCTATTCCGAAATAAAGTGGGTAAAAGCGAAATAAACAATTATCTGCCAAAAAGTTTTATACTGTCGTCGGGTCCGTAGCACACTCTTACTTGTTTCTACCGTCAAACATTCGCATAACATAGTATTAAAGAACTGGCGTATACTCGGGCAATGAAGCAGTCTATCTTGGTCCACAAAGAAGAAAACACATCTGTAACCTTCTTTTAAAATGATTTACAGATGAGTTAGGTTCATGTCGTTTTGCATCGTATACCCACAAACAAGAAAAAAAAAGTAACTTTAATATTTATTACAAGCTCACCTCAAATCCGAAAACATCGATATTGGACATTTTATCCCATTTTGGCGTTCCATTTTCATCATATCCATTGAAACCCATACCGGAATTGTTGCATATGGCTTCAGAGAGCAACCATGCGTGGTAGTATTTACATCGCACCACTAATGTCGACAAGTATGCGTACCAAAGTAAATACAGGGCTGACCACGATCGTGATACTTCCGACATGGGGTCAGTTAATTCTGGAACAAGAGTTTATTTTTAAAGTGTCGCTAGTATACATTTTATTTATGCAATTTTAGAGAATATTCGCATTAATACAGAGTGCCAATTTCACGCTGGTTGCTCAGAATATGCAGTAAGCAAGTAAAATAAATTTATTGGTTGTTTTTTTATTTACTTTTGGTGAAACCATCTATCCTTTACTCAGAGAATTTTGCTGGGTCAAAACCGTTACTTACACGTATAATACAACAGTCTTAACATTTAGGATTACATTTAAATAAGTAAGAACAAAAGTGACCGAGGCTCGCGAATATGCATATCGGTAACAATCTCACATAAATTTATTTTAATAAATCCTAATCTAATATAGATTTTATAAGATTTAATAAATCCTGTCCTTTTTTTACTATAAATTTATTAAAATAAATTTTAATTCATTAGCAAGGTGTCACTACGGATATGCAAGAACAGTAAGGAATCAAATTTACAAAAACAATCAAAGTGTTTGAACAAAAAATAAGTGACTATATAATCTACTAAATGAACTGATACATATTCAAATGACCATTCAAAGCAATACTTTTATCGAATCGAAATACTATTAAGTGAATTTAAATAGTTAGTTAGCAAAAAGGATAGACATTGATTAAACATAAAAAAATGCTAAAATATTAATGTAAAATGGAACCTTAACCTAAAAATATTGCATACTGGGGAAATGTAATATTAAAATTTTACAGTTACTTTTTATACTATTCTTATATCTCAATAATATTTACGCACTTGAATACACATTTAAGTACTCTATGCCTAAATAATACCTTATGATTTATATTTATGATCCGATATAGTCTTATAAATTTTATAACACACTATTGAAGGATTCTTGAAGAACGACAAATTCAAAACAAAATAAACAGACATGCGACGGGATCCAATCCTTCCGGGCAACTACAAAAAAAATTCTTTCAGTAAAATTTCGTTCGGGTATTTTTTTCTCAATTTAGCAAGTATCAAACATATGTTTAAACTTACCTTCTAACACTGTGAGCGGGTATTTCTGAGCTAGTGTTAAATATAAGATAGCTGCAGCAACGGATCCTCCTACTTTAAACAATACCGCACGACGGGGCGAAGGCTCCAATTTATCCTTAACAACCTAGACACATAATTTTAAACTTAGATAAAATAATAATAAGTAATCACGAGTTAATTTAAATCAGTTGATTAAAGTAAGTCCCCATACCATGATCAGTGGTGAATATTAAAAAAAAAAAACAAGCAATGACAAATACCCACAATAAACAATTTCATAACTTAAGACCATTGCCCCCAATAAGGTCCGGTGCAATGTATCTCGAAAGGACTAAAATTGTCTACACCAGAGATATGATCTGAACAGACCTGTTTTAAAAGTCTATGCACGCTGCTGATCATAACTCTCGATATTCAATTACCGTCCTAAACTACTTTTGTATATATGACACTGATTTAAGTGGCTTAAATTTGTCGCTAAATCAACAATTTGAAGATATTAAACACTCGTAGTATGTACGTCGTAATATGCCTAATCGAGGTCCTGGTACGAAAATAAATCTATTCAGTTTAGGAACGTCAATAGATTTGCAACGGAATTGAGTTGCTTGTTAAAAGATCATGGTAGACCCTCTGAACTGGATATAAAAGCGAGGAAGTTACACAACATTATTAATTCAACTGCGAATTGTGTGACGTAGTGTATATCATGTTCATTCGTCGTGTATTGTCTTATTGTTCGTCCTAATCTTTAACATAATTTATGTAAATACCTTTTGTTCTAGGGGTATCGTATCGACATGGATATAAGTAATATAAAGTCTGCAGAATTTTGCAAGCAATGCTGCAAACCTTAATATTTGTTTTCCTTCTCTCTTATCCTTTTATTTTGGAATTTGCTTTGATCGTCTGAGGGACTATTTTTCCTTACTTCAAAAAGACCTTTAACTTTAAAATATGATAAAAAATTACATAAAAAGGGATATTCATGGTTTTTTTTACCGTATTTATATCCGTTATGGGAACTTCATAATGAAACGGTGACAAATTTGAAAAAATAATAAATTATGAAACTTGAAATTTATGTCCCTATTATGATTTTCAAATAATATTGCTGTTATTAATAGTAGAAGTGAGAGATAGTTTTACAGAATCTAAACATTAAAACTCTAAAAACTAAATAAACTCATATTGTAAAAGTAAATAAGTGTTATTATTATATCGATATATTATTAAAATTAATACAAGAATAATTACACAAAGATTGCTCAAGGTTACACAATGTGTATTACTATTAGTTTTGTTACAATGTATCACAAAACAACCACAATGAAATTCCATTTGCATGAAGATTTGCAGAGTCATTATTTTTTTACTTTTCTCAAAATAAAGTCTGTAAGAGTTTCTCCTTTATAATATCTTTTATTATAGTTAAATTTAAACATGCAAATCTTACCCCATCTATATCTATCCGAGAGCCTTCAATGAATTTAATATAATCCGAGTAAAAAACAACTGGTCCGCACATCAGTGTTTGAAAAGCTAACGTATATGCAAAGTATTCAAGAGGTGATGGTATTTTGTCAACTCTAGCAGGCTGTTTACCACCGTGTGCATCATTCAAGTTAATTTCATTTTTGATCAAATTATCTTGTAGTAAATACGCCAACGACGTCACCCTCTGTGTTATAACCATGAGTGGACCTGCAAAGGAATCAATTCATAAAAAATCATCTGCATTCCAATACAGGGGTAGACAGAGGTCTAGATAATTAAGTCATTTCGATCCACCTTTTATCGAAGACATTTTTTGGAACAACGCGACAGGTAGTGAGTTCCTCGCCGGTTTTATATCCAAGCCGACGATATAAACCGTACGAAAGTTTTTTGAAAAACTCATTAGTGCATAAACATTCTAAAATATTTCTAAAACCATAGGCTAATAAATTCTCACGTGACTAATTCTGATCAAAAACAGAAAGAATGTATAACTTTCCTAAGCACCCGAAAGTATGGTTTACTTGTTTTAATCTACTGTTAGACATAGCGTCTCTAATAAATCACCCGTAAGTATTTCTAATATGCGCATGGCATGTCAGAATAGCGCTTTAATAAAACTAATAGGAAGAAAGTGGTTGAACGTATAGTTTAATTGTTAACCATGGAAGGTCACCATTAGTTGCGTTGATTTCGTTATGGCGATGTAGCCTATGCCTTCAGTTGTGTGCCTTTACAGAAACCGGTAGTGGTAACAAGCTTAGTTAGCTTTTATCTTTTGTAAATTAAAAGAACTTTTTATGTAATAATACACCGTTTTCGTTTTAAATTGATGTTCCCTTATCTTTTCAAATGAAATGTAACTCGTATTTTACGCATTTGCATATTATATTGTATGTGTAATTGTAGGTATTATGGTAACTGGTATTATTACGGTTCATTTAGTATGTTCCATTTCAAGTATTCGTTAATCAATAAACCACGCCATATGCGTAACACAAATTGAATGCTAAATGCCTACTAAATTCTTGCATACAGAATGAGCGTATTTGTTTAAAGAAACATTAACTACCCTGAAGTACTATTATACCACATATCATTCGGTGCTACTTTCGTACATTACTCATTGTTTGCTTAAGCAGGCCAGTATGTTAAACACGAAATAGTAAATAAATAAATAAATATCTTCACGCAATTCCCAATACAGGGGTAGACAGAGGTCGAGTCTAGACAATTAAGTCCCTTCGACCCACCTTTCACCGAAGATATTTTCGGGACAACGTGACAGGTGGTGAGCCTGTCGCCGCCTTTCTGTCCAAGCCAACGATATTCGTACATAAGTTTTTGAAAAACCCATTGGTACGAGCCTACCAACTGGGGATCGAACTCGGGTCTATTGACTCGAAATTCCGACCACCCAACCACTCGGCTATCGTGACGAAATAGTAATTTCAAAATATGAATGCTAAAAAGGGGCCTCTAAGAAGTGGACTCTAAGAAGGTCCATCTCAAAGAAGGCTTACGCCTCATTCACTCGTTTACTCATCACCTATTCCTTTTTTTATATCTTCACGCAATTTACCATACAAGAAATAACGTCATCTCGATACACTTTTTGCCTAAATCATATTTCGAGACAACGTGTTAGGAGGCGAGCCTAGTGTCCATTCCTATCCCGTAGATTCGAATAAATGTGGGTCGAAGGTTTTAAAAAGAGTCTGGACCACGGACCACCCTAGCATTGCGAAGGTATGAGGCTATAATAAAATTCAAAAAAAATTAGACAAACCTGTAATATCCAATGAGTAGTCAGCTGTGTGGTAAAGTTGTCGATGTAAGTGTAGGCATGACAAATATAACATTGACGTGGTCAATATGACACTGTGGAAATAACAGCATTTTATTTGGTAACTATAGGAATTAGATTAAATAGATATCAGTGTATTGTCAATTTTATAGATTCAAAGAATAAAGGACTCTTCAAAGTAACTAAAATATCGAATCTTCAATTATACTAGATTTTTTTAAAATAAAGTATGTTTTTAAATAAATAAATAAATCAATATCTTCACGCAATTCCCAATACAGGGGTAGACGGAGGTCTAGTCTAGACAATTAAGTCCCTTTGACCCACCTTCCACCGATGATATTTTCGGGACAACGTGACAGGTGGTGAGGCCGTCGCCGAAGTATGTTTTTAAGACTCATATTGAATTATTTAATGAATACTTGGCACTCGGCGGTCTGGCTTCTACCCTACTTTATGTATGTTCTATACTATATGGACATTCCATAAGAAACCAAAAAGGATGAAATTATACGCACTTTCCCATGATGCGGTGGGGTAACATCTTCAGGAGTATGTAATTTAACATCGGCAGGACTGACAAGTGTACTGCTTGTCTGAAAATTAAATTAAAGCTGTTACCGCTGCCATTTCAGAGATCATGCTATTTCAGATTTGGATATATAATGCCTTTGTGACGAGGAATGAATCTGAAATTTAAATCCGTACCGTTTTCCGTGCCAAACTCTATACCATAAATCGAGAAACTTAACGTCGCAGATTCCAGCTCACCTTTGAATATTGGCGTTAACCATTCTGGACACAACCATTGCAGCTTATTTGGGTTGGTTAACAGGAATACTAGTAACGTTATTTGGGATTGAAAAGATAACGCTTTAATTTAAGCCACATTGAGCCACTAACTGTACTAGTATTAAAACACATCTGCTGGATGGTCGGGTATGTTTAATGTCGCTGTCACACCATAGTATCGAAGGTGGTAGACTCCCTCTGCTTGGGAGTTGTTTGGGTCAGTATCACACTCTTGCCAATTTTTGACGCGATATGATTGTGATATAATTGCGATATATTGTGCTGGCTTGAAAGGTACAGAGAACTAGTGTAATCAGAGCTTTGAGGCATTCTTCCTTATTCCTTGAGGATGAAAATGCACACTAGAAACTGTCTTCTTGCTGCAGTAGCCACTTACCGCCAGGTGAACTGTAAAGCTCGATATCATCCTATTACCACAAAAAAAATTATTTGGACTGGAACATTATACTCCAAATCACTTATGAGCCCATTGCACACAGTAAAAGTTGACTGACTTGGTCAATTACCGAAAAGGTTTGAAACCCATTGGTACGAGCCTGCTACCTGGGGATCGAACTCGGGTCTCTCGACTCGAAATTCCGACCACCCAACCACTCGGCTATCGTGACTTCAAGTTTTAAAAGTAGTAGTTTTAATAGTAGTTTAAAAAAAAAGATAAAAAAATATCTTCACGCACTTCTCAATACAGGGGTAGACAGAGGTCGAGTCTAGACAATTAAGTCCCTTCGACCCACCTTCCACCGAAGATATTTTCGGGACAACGTGACAGGTGGTGAGCCCGTCGCCGTCTTTATGTCCAAGCCAACGATATTCGTACATAAGTTTTTAAAAACCCATTGGTGCGAGCCTACCAACTGGGGATCAAACTCGGGTGTATTGACTCAAAATTCCGACCACCCAACCACTGGGCTATCGTGACTCAAAGTAGTTTTAAAGGTTTTTTTTATTTATTTTTCAATATCTAAATGTAATTTGTAAGTTGTTTTTTTTTCTGTGTATTTTTATTGCTTGATTGTTTTTATGTTATATAAGCTGTTTTGGAAATAAACCATTTCTTTTTTAGAATATGTCTCCTCATGATGCACAAATTGAAACGTACATGAGACTCTTCCTTAGCAGAAATGTCTGGCCTGATGCATCATCATTGAATCTGTTATAGTATTTTTTAAGAATTTAACCTGTTTTGCTAACTATTACTAACTACTCTGTTATTAAACTGCTAATTTGAATAGGCAATAGCTTTTTTCTATGGTCTCAGCTACAGTAGGCTATAGTTGGTAGTTACTCAAACTGTTTATGATTTTGTTTCTTGATTCAAGTATTTTGTGTAACAATTAAGTAATTAAAACAAGTACTGTAACAATTATGTTATTAATATCTATATAATATAACAAAAATGTTAATTACCTTAAATACTTAAGGACCATGTGGTGTGTGTGTGTCAACAGAAGTTGTTAAATTAAGAAGAAATGTTGAAAGTTACAAGAATCTTATAAAACAACATCAAGAAGAAACAATTTACAGACAAATAAAAATCTAAATCTAACTTACTTTCCAAAGCAGAAATATCCCATTAGCAAACCTATAATAAGGCAAACAGAATGACGAAAATCTGGTGAAGCAAGTCGTAATGGTTTCCGAAATAGTCGGGCCAGGCATAGTGCAGCTATTTGTGCAATCAAAAAATTTACCTAGAAAAATGATACTATGACAAAATAATAAAGTAGTGCTTCTGTTTAAACTCAATGATAGATGGTAATGCTAATGTGGCTAAGCAGACTGAAAATTCTACAATAGGATATTTTACTACCAATGAATGCAAAAATTGGGAAAACAAGATACTTATGGGTTTCAAATTTACCTAAATTCAGTTTATTGAATCAAAGTTCAGATGTTTCTCATCCCAAGTTCACTTTGTCAAACTAAACAAACTATACAATCCCATGATAGTTAAATATGCAGTGCATTTCTGAGTATATTTAATAAACATGTGAATGAGGCAATGTAAAAAGAAAACATTATCATTAAACAATCAAAAAACTTAATAACTAGTTTGTGTGATGAAATTTTACTCATTTTTTAAGCAATTATCATTAAATTATCAAGACAATTATCATTTAACATCAGTTAAGACTGTAAATACAAGCTTTTGTAAAGAACTTTGTGTAAAGTATTACACAGTGAAAATACAGTTTCACTGAGACTATACAATCATGATGACAATTGTCTATATCATGCAAATATACAAAAAAGCAATAACTAAAGTACAATGACAAATGACACAACCCGTCTTATCTAAAATTAAAATACCTAATTATAGTTCTCTGTATCTTATAGAGAATTCATAAATAAAAGTGTCCATGGAGATATGTATTTCCTAACACCACAAATTTTAGTGAAATTTTTGATATGCAGATTAGATGAAGGTAATACTCTAATGAAATAAATAAAAGAGTGGCCTAAAGATCTAGATACCAGGTCATAAACTCCAAAAAAAATATTAATTTAAAATGTCATTTTTATGATTTAGATTATTTAGCACCTAAAATTAGATGGTAACAAAAAAAATATATTCATTATAACTATGCATAGAACATTACTAGGTACTTAATTGAAGTAAATGCTTCTACAAGTACTTACAAAAGTACCTATAGAAATTTCTTTTTAGTTTCCTTTCATGAATCACTCCTAAATGAATTTTATAAACACTTACCAAATCTATGGGTAGACCTATATTATTGGAAATGAAAGTAAAAATTTTACTGCCATCATAATAGTCATAGTATCCAGTCGACATCGTTATAGCGTTTATTATTTTTTTTTTTCCTGTAATAAAAAAAACTTCAATATTTATTCACTATTTGCTCATTTTTGAAAGTAAAAAAAAAAATCAAAACTTACAATAATTTTCTTAATCTTTTGGTGCTTGATTTGAACTTTCACCTCAGTTAATTATGTTCAAAACATATTGCTTCGCTTTACAAAACAACATTCCACAAAACTGCACTTGTTTACAAAAAAAAATATGACTTCAACTGATGATTAAATGACTATGACACTATATATATAAAATTTGCATATAATATTCACTTCTTTAGTTAGTTTGAACTTATACGCAAAACAATTTCTGCAGATACTGTTATTGTACTACAATCAAGATACCGCTGAACCAGGGCGGTGGCACAAAATTTTCAATACGGATTCGATTACGAAACTAGAAGTAATCGAACATAATAGTTGTAGTTGTTGTAATGTTTAGTTAACAAGCATTGGATTGTTTTTTCAATTCAGTAGGATTTTCCGGTTTAAGCGTGGAATTTTCATGTCACAACGTAAAAATAATTGTATAACACAGTTTATTTTATAAAATGAAATAAATACCTTTACGCAATTTCCAATAAAGGGGTAGACAGAGGTATAGTCTAGACAATTACATTTAAGTCCCTTCGACCCACCTTCCACTAAAGATATTTTCGGGACAACGTGACAGGTGGTGAGCCCGTCGCCGTCTTTATATCTAAGCCAACGATATAATTTTTACATAAGTATTTGAAAAACCCATTGGTACGAGCCTCCCATCTGGGGATCGAACTCGGATCTTTTGGCTCGAAATTCCGACCATCCATCGGCTATCGTCACTTTTTACTTTATAATATACTATAATATAATAAAAAATACATTAAAATGAATTTTCCGTGCAATTATTCTTTCGATCGGACACAAAACGCCTACTGAAACGAAAATAGAAATTTTCAAAACAAAATCTGAGATCGATTTCAAAGCGTTTTTGTAAAATGATATTTCGAGAAACACATCGATACAAAGATCGCAAGTATTACAAATCGATGTTTTGTCATCTTGACATAACAATTCTTATTAAGCATCTACCTATAGAAATATGAAACTTTTTTGTAACACACCGGTTTCATGGTCTACATTTTCACGGGTCTGAGTGTTGGTTCTATCTTAGTGTGAGAATTTATTGCCGTTTGATAGGATTAATTAGATGATAACACAAATAGACGAGTAAATATAACTCTTTTTTTGAATTAAAAGGATCTCCCGATAGCACCCATAGTCATAATGTGAACCTTTACCTTTATATAAAGGCACAATGACCGCGGATCGCCAATCATCCGGGACAGCCCGCGTCCGCCAGCACAAATTGCAAAACAGATGAGAGCCGCCCCAGACGCGAGACCCACCATACTTGACCTGAAATGGTGAAGTATGGTGGATGTCATTGGTTTTCGAAAGCACTTTGTTCATTCTTAAGGCCGTCGCACCACTCTGGGTCCTTCCAACCTCTTTCCAGAAGAGTTTGGAGTTCTCCTTGAAGTTGTGCGACAACCTTTCGTCCGCTTCCATTCTACACCTTTCACGAACTTCCTCAATCAATGCTTTCGTGTAACTTTCTGCAGCTTATATCTTTCTTTCCTCTTCTCTCTAATATCCTTATCATTACTAGAGGCCAAGTAGTCTAACCATGCTTTCTTCTTCTTATTTACTGCTTCCTTCACTTCGTTATTCCACCATGCATCACCCTTTTTTACTACTACCTCTTTTCACAGTTCCACACACGTCTTTCGCTACACTAACCATTCCATCCCTAAGGGTCTGTCATATTTCTTCCACACATTCTTCCCTGACATCGATGATGTCAAGCTTTTCGGCTACCCTTGCTTGATATTTATCCCTAGTGTCCGCTTCCAGCTTCGGCTGCTAACGACCGACTGTGGTTCTGGTATCGCCGTCCGGTGGCGCCAACCTGCGAACAGACCCCTAAATCTAGTAATCACTAGATAGTGATCCGTTCCCAGGTCAGCACCCCGGAACATTCGGGTATCCATCACCTGTTTTCGCAGTCGGTCATCCACCAGGAATAAATCGATCATACTTCTCTCATTCTCTAGTATACATATGGATTCTCTTGTGACTAAACATAGTGTTTGTCACAAGAAGACCCTTTTCCTTGCATGCAGCCAGTATAAGCTTGCCAGCATCGTTAACCCTTTTATCGCCAAACATTCCAAGCACCGACTCGTACCCTGGCCGAGCGGTATCAACCCATCCATTCAAATCACCACATACAACAATTCTTTCGTTTCCCCCAACCAAATCTAGAACTTCTCTTACATTCTCCCAAAACTCCGCCAGCTCAGCCCTGGACGACGAAGCTACCGGCGCATAAACAGCCAAAGGGAATAACTTCGTCAGACCCAATTTAAAGTGAACCCAGAAAAGTCTTGAGTTCACAACCTTATATTCAGTCATAACATCGACCAATCGAGACGACAGCAGCACCACCACTCCTTGGCAGGCGCTCTCGCCCTCCGGGACTCCGGACCATAGAGCTAACGCCCCGCCAGGGAGCTCTTCAGTACCGCTGCCCTTCCGTTTGGTCTCCGACAAACACACAACGTCTAATTCTCTTTCTTTCATAATTTCGATCAGCTCATTCGTCTTACCTTTCACATTCCACGTGCCAACTCTGCACTCTGTCCTCCACCTTCCGCCGTGTCGGGTGGCGGTCCTCATCGCCACTTTGCGCACTGCATTCCACACCAACGGGGACGAACTGGTGTGCGTCGCCTTGGGGAGACGCTCTAACCCTCGTTGGCATGGGTGTTCAGCTGAGTAGAATTACAGCTTTGAAAGGGCTGGCAGGGGGTCGCGACTCGCACGCTTCTACAATGACCCCCATTCACCGATCTTTTTATGATAGTCAAAAAAACTATAGGTAGTTTTTAGTAGACGAGTACTATAAGCGTAATATTAATTTTTTTTGGAAAAAATCAAACTTCCCTTTTCGACAAATCCATTTTAAGGATTAAGGATGTGAAATACCTAAGTGTCATTCTAGACCAAGTGTCATTTTTACAAAGACATTTAATATGTTAGAGATAAAGCGGCTTTTATTTCCGGCCGATTTTATTTACTTACAAACCGTCGTAGCAAAATGTCGTTAAGACACTTAAACCTACTATATAAAACTTGTATTCGCTCGATTATGTCCTGTGCATGTGTCGCTTTCGCACACGCACCTAAAACTAATTTGAATTCACTTCAAGTTGCCCGGGTGGCGCCCTTTTTAAAGAAATATTTCGATAAAATGAAGAATCCCCGAAGCAAGATATCGTAACTACTTTAGGTCTATCTCTAACTACACTAGGCCCAGCTGTCTCCGCAGATGACCAAAAATAAAAACAGATTCGTCGTGTTCACCCGTCCCATCCCAACTTAGATCAAAGGCATTTGACCCCATTGATCTAAAGAAACATCACGACGTTGTTACTCTTTCTTAATTTCTCCTGTGGGCCTTCGCTCTCGCAGGCCTTTTCAGATTGTGCTGTAAAAGCCTCAGGGCCAACTGCGGTATATGTGGAGGTTTTTAGTTGTTAAGGGTAATATATATACAAGGGTAACCTTTCCTCCGTCAGATCGTAATCTAACCTAGTACTGTGATCGAAATCTACCCTTTGCGGGGCGATTTCTGAAAAACGTGCTAATGTAAGAATTAGAATAATTACGAATCTGCAAAACTTTTCATAGCTTTTTGTCATTTCTGGTTGTTATTAATGAAGGAAATTATAATATTTCATATAGGCTGTTTAATTGCTTTTGGTAATGGTTTCTATTTTTCATTTGCTTGCAGATATTCTGCAAAATATCTACCAGCATTACCTGCATGACAACGCACTAAAATTATTTTTTCGAATGCAAAAGCGTAACTCGGGCTTATGCTAAAAATTGTCATGGCATTTTCTATTGTAAGAAACAAGTCTAAAATACTTTTCTTCTGTGGTTTTTTGCATTTTATTGATATTGAATTTCATCGTCCCAGAACAAGAACACAGGGTGTCGCCAAGCACATTATTCAACAAAGTTATATATTAAAACAGATATACACCCGTTTGCTCAATGTTTGTTAATATTGTAAAATACACTTAAAAACCGACATACATACATAAAAACCGTCGAGGTGCAGAAATTTATATAAAAACTGGTAGCACAAGACATGAAGGTAGCCAAAGAGAACAGATCGCCAAGCTTCACGATCCTTAATACTTCTTTCAGATTCATCATTTTTTTCATGCACGTTTGAGTATCCGAGTATTCTTGTCCCTCCCCTCTTCGAGAAATTTGCTCACATGGTCTTCGAAAGTTAGTCTTGGCCTACCGCGACCTTTTTTAAGAGTAATTTTCGCGCTATATATTTTCTTCACCATTCGGTCTTCGCTCATTCGCTTAACGTGCCCAAACCATCGAAGCACGCCCATATCAATTATAGTGATAAGGTCATCTTTCAAACCTACCATATTGCGAATCACTTTGTTTCGCTTTCAGTCGGCCTAGATAACGCAGCACATCTTACGAACAGGTTGCATCTCCACTGCATTCAACTTGCTTTTATGCTTTTTCTGGCATACCCAGATTTCGCTGCCATATAACAAAGTCGGTACTAGCACTGCGTTATGTATCGCAAGGCGTGCATTTTTCACTACGCCTTGCCTTTGGACTAACGCAGTCAGGGCACCGTTGAGCGTTATAATATATATATAAATAAAAAAAAATATATCTTCACGCAATTCCCAATACAGGGGTAGACTGAGGTCAAGTCTAGACAATTAAGTCCCTTTGACCCACCTTCCACCGAAGATATTTTCGGGACAACGTGGCAGGTGGTGAGCCCGTCGCCGCTTTTATGTCCAAGCCAACGATGAAATTCGTACATAAGTTTTTTTGAAAAACTCATTGGTACTGCCACCTGGGGATCGAACTCGGGTCTCTCGACTCGAAATTCCAACCACCCATCAACTCGGCTATCGTGACTTTAATATTTTTATAGATAAATATTTATCTATAAAGATATGTGTGTAAGTATATTGTATCGTTTGCTTGATCGTTAGTCTCACCGCCTGTCACGATGTCACAATGAGGTTCAGAGAAAGTGGATCGAAATGATGTCTTTGTGTAGGCCTACTCCAGTATGGAAAATGTGCGTGAAGATGTATAGATTTCGACGAACAAATTAATAGTAAAATAAAATAAATATCTTCACGCAATTCCCAATACAGGGGTAGACAGAGGTCAAGTCTAGACAATTAAGTCCCTTTGACCCACCTTCCACCGAAGATATTTTCGGGACAACGTGACAGGTGGTGAGCCCGTCGCCGCCTTTATGTCCAAGCCAACGACGAAATTCGTACATAAGTTTTTGAAAAACTCATTGGTACTGCCACCTGGGGATCGCACTCGGGTCTCTCGACTCGAAATTCCGACCACCAAACAACTCGGCTATCGTGACTTAATAGTGAAAAAATTAAACAGTTAATACCAAATATATGATTGAAAATTAAATTCGAGGCAAGATATAAAGTTGAAAGTATATTTTGTCTGTCAAGTCTAAGAATCTAGTCTTACCCAAAAATACGAGACATAAATAAATATCTTCACGCAATTCCCAATACAGGGGTAGACAGATGTCTAGTCTACATGATTAAGTTTCTTCGACCTACCTTCCACCGAAGATATTTTCGAGTCAACGTGACAAGTGGTGAGCCCGACGCCGTCTTTATGTCCAAGCCGTATATTCGTACACAAGTTTTTGAAAAACCCATTGGTACGTGCCTGCCACCAGGAGATCGAACTCGGCTCTCGACTCGAAATTCCGACCACCCAACCACTCGGCACCCAACAACATGACCATATGTCAAAAACACTACACAAAGGGAACAAAGAATTGATGTGCATTTATTATATATGAGTGGAATCCAAGCTGAGACCTGTGGCAGACGGGCGCAAAACAAATTCCATTCCATTTTCATCGGAATGTGTTGTGCATGGTTAAATGGTTACTAGGAGTGGATCTCCATTTTACCTCTGACTTTACAGGATATAAATCTTTTTTTAAATGGTGAAAATCATTTGAAGACTTTCAACCACTGCTAATTGCTAAAATTGGAGAAATGAAAGAAGAAAAATTCAGTAAGGAAGTTGAGAGAATTGAGAGTATCAGTCTGCCATAAAAGTTTTCATTTGATGTGAATAATTATTAAATTTTACCAGATTTTTTACCAATAGCAATATCTATCATATTTTCATATAAAAAATTCTACATATTGTACATGTGAACTATTTAACCTCAAAATATTTAAATTAAAGGCCTTTGTAAAACGTTAATAAAATGTTAGATCGCATTAATGTTGATATATCAAAGTCTCCGCAAGAATCATCACTAGATAATATTAACAGGTATAAAAAATACTTCATAATATATTAATTTGTTATATTACATAATATTTTCTTCAGTTTAGGAGAACACAAGTCAAGAGGTGTTTTTTCTTCTTTATTTTTTAATTCAACACTCGCGCCAGCTTTAACTAACATACAGGCGACAGCATCTCTATCTTCTTCGCATGCAAGATGTCTGAAAAAAGTAATTTAAAATAAATTAAAATAAAATAAAAGTAATTAATATAGTTATTAGTGTGGTTATGGCATAAAATCATAATACCCAATTCTTTCTGTGGGTATTGTAAAAATGTTGTTGGGTACTAACAGATGGCAGGTTAACCATCTCCAAAATACCAAAATGACAAACAGCAGCAGAGAATGTGCTACAGGTATGTGTGGCATTACACAATTCTTATATACAAAGTATACATATTCATACTGGAATTTATTTATTATTATTATTAATGCTTCGATGCTTTTGAGCAAGTCGAGCAAATGAATGAAGACTGAGTGTTGAAGAAAATATATAGCACAAAAGTCATTATTCATCATTAACCATCTGTTTTCTCTGGCTAGCCCATCAGATAGAAATACTTTACACTAGTGACATTCTATTCCAGTCAACCTTTGTAACAGTGAAAAGTAGATGTTTGGTGCAAACTGAGAATAAAAATATAAAAGATAGAAAAATGTTAAAGATTAAAAAAAATATTAAAAATTAACAAAATGATAAGGAAAAGATAAAATATAATAATTGTTTATTAAATATACCATAAAAAATACATTCATATAGTAAGAAAGAAATGATGATGAATGATTCATTAAGATAATATTCAAAACTCAATCTCTTGAACATATATGTTTAAAATTACATCAGCTATTTACAGCATATTTATGTATTCAAAGCAGATGCAATTTTAAAAGGTAGAGCTTTCTAGAGTTGTACAGCTTGCGCCGCAGAAAAGAGTTGAAAGTATTCTATATTTTGTTGAGTAATGTGAATTTTATGCTTTATAGAATGAGGTGCTCTGTCATGAGTACACTGGAGATATTGAAAACTATTCCTGAGTTAGTATTCTATAGTATTATCTATAGTATAAGGTAGTGTTTAGCTAGTATTAAATAAAAATTTAATACATATTTTACATATTTTAGCATTTTAAAATCCATAATGTTAACTTATTGTTTTGCAAACTAATAGTTTTGAAAAAAATAGAAAATATTCATAATCACTCAACTTTTATAAACACCTTTCTTTCACAGCTTCCATGTAATGCAACAATTAAAAAAAATTATATTGTATACTAGATTTGTATTGTATGGGTAATTGTGTATAATACTACCATTTTAAACACTTTTTATGACCAATTCTGTTCCTATTATTTTATTAAATGTTTCAAGTGATATTCAAATGAAAATGTATTGAAGCAGTTTAAAATTAAAAATATCAGAAACACTTACAACGG
Organism: Sericinus montela; assembly: GCA_029286605.1. Lineage (NCBI taxonomy): Eukaryota > Metazoa > Arthropoda > Insecta > Lepidoptera > Papilionidae > Sericinus > Sericinus montela. The sequence goes on along the minus strand of JAGSMR010000029.1, from coordinate 3,919,708 downwards.
TGTACATCCTGTTGAATCACATAAATCTAATTGTATAAATGGACATTCCAAAAGTAATTCAACAATGTTACTCCTGCCTTGAGCAGCTGCCCTGTGAAGTGGTGTGGCCCCTAATACATCAAATTCATTAATTCTTGCATCTGAATTAATCAAAATTTTTGCAATCTGCAAATACACATTCACATTTTATGATATATATGATTTATGACAACAAAATTACATAAATATAAAATAAATAACTAAAAACTAACCTCTATATGACCCTTTGAACAAGCATAGTGTAATGGTGTCTGACCACGAACTGTTTTATGGTTTACATTCACACCATTATCAATAAGTAATTTTACCACATTGTATCTTCCTGCTGAAGAAGCCAATGTAAGTGGGCTGCTATTAGTATCATCGACAGGGTTAGTAGGGGAACCCAATTCAATCAAAAATGCAACTAAATTCTCATTACCACCAAGTGCAGCCCAATGAATAAGAAGACGACCGTTCTAAAAGAGAAGAATAAATTATAATTGTGATGTATATTTATCCAAGTTTGTAATTTAAATTCGACTGTATAAATGGTACCGAATCAGCAGCTTCAATTAAAGACTTATCTTCATCTATTTTTACTTTAACTTGGTTAAAGTCGCCTTTATAAGCTAATTCATACACAGTACCAACTGACATTTTGAACAACAAACGTAGTAGCAGTAATCAAAGAGAATGTAATCACTATGTGTCAGCATCTCTACGATCTCGAAAATCATAGTGCTGGGAATTGATAGAATTGCCCTCAAAAATCACTTATATTCGGACCCAAAATCGGTAAATGACAAAAAAAAATAGACTTACACACTAATTAACATCAAACACGTTGATATATTATTATTTGTAACAATCTATTGTACAATATTCTTTGGTCATAGCTGTGGTCATATTTGAATCAATTTTCAAGTCATAACAGAAAGTAATATTAAAGAGTCATCTTGCATATTATCAGTGATTGACTATGTAGATACCTAATTTCACTGTTTTGTTGTTATAAAATTAATATACATGGCGATGTGATAAAATATATAAGATGAAAGTAGACAATAAAGCAACTATTAGGATGTGATTGAAACATTTTTTCTCTTTGATTTAATACCAAAAAGTTCAGCATCACTTATAATATTTTTTTTACATTTAATGGTACTAAAACTATAACAAGAATAAAAAAGTGATCAAAAGAGTATAATTATATTCAGCGGAAGGGATTACATACCAAAGGTAATATAATCATATCTCCCGGTATAGTGTACACATATTCTGTGTAGTATACTCTTTGGATAAATCAAAACAAAAATAATAGTAATTATTATTGAAATGTAACGAATGAAAAGTGCGAAAAATTCATACAATTTTTATCAAGAAGAATAATTAATTTTTCTGGATACTAATCAGTATTGCAATGAAAACTCACGAATATATGCAGTATTTAGATTTTTGCTCTAATTATTATTTCATTATAGGCGGTATATTTTTGTTTTATCTACTTTATAAAATTTTCAATACAATTTTAACTGATAATTCCTTTATTCAAACAATATATAGACCGCGTGTACATACTTGGAGAAACATTGAATGTAACAAATCTTTACCATATAACATTTACGTAAGTACTAAGTGTAAAGGTTTTATTTGAAAATGTAAAAATTTCTTAATAATCATATTAATTCCTTACAGTGCACAGTTTGTAATAAGCTGATGTTGCCTGTTATCGGACTTTTTTGTGAATGTTGTGCAGTAAGCGCATGCAAGAAATGTAGTAAAGTATTAGACAAAAATTTTAAGTGCAAAGAAATCACTTGGCCCAATAACAAACCCTTTTATCATCTTTGGGTGGATAGTAAGTTCAAATCATGATTGTTTACTGTAAATAGAGAAAAGTATAAGAAATTATGATCAACTTTAATTATGTATAAACAATGAATTGTGCTATTGAACAATATTTTTATTTCAAACTTGTACTACACAAAAAAAACCTATACTTATAATTAATTAGTCACATAATATATAAGTCACGATAACCGAGTGGTTGGGTGGTCGGGATTTTGAGTTGAGAGATCCGAGTTCGATCCCCAGGTGGCAGGCTCGTACCAATGGGTTTTCCAAAAACTTATGTACAAATTATATCATTGGCTTGGACATAAACGTCGACGGCGACGGGCTCACCACCTGTCACGTTGTCCCGAAAATATCTTCGGTGTTTATTTACTTAAAAGGACTATTTGGACAATACTTTACCATATACCTTATTCACTTACCATCACATGTGCCACCTGCTCATTTTCCTTTTTTATAACAATGAATTTCTGTAAAGTAATGCCTGAGTCTGTTAACTAGTACAATTAAGTAAATAAATAAAAGTTATTTGAAGATTTCACGCCATTCCCTATACAGGGGTAGACAGAGGTAGAGGGGTAGCGAGTTAGTATAGAAAGACACTTATAAGTAAAAAGCAGCCAGAGGTCTAGACAATTTAGTCCTTGCAACCCACATTTTACTGAAGCTCAATTTAGGACATTGCGACATCTCCCAGAAGATGTATGGCAGTGCTACCATATACCTAGAAGTGATCAAATAATATTTATGTTCTTATCTATTTTTTTTAGAAGTGGTAGGTAGTATGTGTGGGTCTGAAAGATAACTTTTACAAACAACAACAACAACTTACCTATTCTATAATTGAGATTGGTTAGACATTGTAAGGGGTTCATATATCAAAAAAGTCTGTTAAGAAATCTGTTCTTTAACCACTCTTGAATATTTTTGGATGTAGAATGGTTATAATATAGCATAATAAATCTTGAATATTATCCACACCCAGGTATAAAGCTAGGTAGTCTGCATATTGTAAGTGTAAATTTTATAAAGAAGGTAAACACTGCATATGTCTTCTCTAGTTATAAAAGCTTATTTGTTTTCCCCAAAGATTCAAATTGTAATTGTTATTATTATATCTTTACACCCAATCCCTGACAGGGACTAAGTATCTATGACTGCATGCAACCCTACTTTAAAAGTATAAGATGATAACTAGAGAACTTAGTTTTTGGCATTCACATTGGTAGGTTTCGAGTCCATTTTCTACTATTTGTCCTATACTTCCTGACTGCATTACCAATTAAACTACTTCATTATTTATTCAACAATATTTTTTCTATAAGTTGTCTGAATATTTTGAACAGTAGAAGGCCGTCACTTTTATTTTCTGATTTTTTCTTATAACTCTGAAATAAAACTCATTTTATGAACTGGCAAATTTTAGAAATATTTATACCTGTTAGTAGGTACATCAATGGCGAAAGATGGAGACAGCCAGAAAGATAATTTAAAGAAGTTATTTTGCTCATGGTGCCAAAGAACAAAAATAGTTAAAGAGAATTCGCTGAACACTAATGAGGTACTAAATTGTATTATAGCATTAAAATTAGATTAATAATAAATTTCCAGTAAATTGTGATCTCCCTACCTGTCAAAAATAATCAGTTTGGGGTCGGCAAGGAAAATTTATATACATGTTTGCATAATATTTCTTCATAATTCTTTGTCGTAAAAGTCACGATAGCTGAATTGTTGGGTGGTCAGAATTTCGAGTCAAGAGACCCAAGTTTTATCCCCAGATGGAAGGCTCGTACCAATGGGTTTTTCAAAAACTTATGTATGAATTATATCGTTGGCTTGGACATAAAGACGGCGACGGGCTCACCACCTGTCACGTTGTCCCGAAAATATCTTCGGTGGAAGGTGGGTCGAAGGGAATTGTCTAGACTAGACCTCTGTCTACCCCTGTATTGGGAATTGCGTGAAGATAGTTATAATTATATTATTTATTTATAATTCTTTGTCTTGCTGACAGTGAAAATAAAGAAAATTTCTATATTTGAAGTCACAATAGCCGAGTCATTGGGTGATCGGAATTCAAGTCAAGAAACATATTTTCTCTGCTTACTCAATATTTAATATTATAAGTAATTAACTAAGAATATTAAAATAAATAAATCTATTCTGTTTTTCAGCCATGTGATTTTAGCAAGTATAAAAGAATATTGATTCCCCCAAAGTGTGTTCACATGGACAAGAGTTTGATTTTAAGTATTAAGCCACTACCTGAAGATGACTGGGAACCACTTATCGTTTTTGGTATGTTTTTTAAATAAAATTTTTTCATTTCTAATCTAGTAAATAAAAGTAAATAAGTGGTGGAGGCATCTTATTATTGATGATATATACCACCAAGGTGAAATTATTGTTCGTTTATGTCCTCTTCCCATAAAAAGTTACTAGAGCCAGTCTCCTGGGAGTTTACATTGACCAACGTCAATGCCGGATTCGCGTTATACCTACCCATATCTCCATTGCTGTGGTCCTTGGTTTTATGCATCTTGGTAAGCAAATGCGGAACGGGATACGCACCTTCTAAAGCAACGAAACACTTGCGGTTCAAATTTGGGCCGATATATAGTTATAATTGAAGTTAGGTCTATGAGATTTACTTTACTCAAGAGAATTGCAGAGTTATTGTCAAGTTCCAAATATTTGTTAGATATTATAATAAATCTTGAATATTATCCACACCCAGGTATAAAGCTAGGTAGTCTGCATATTGTAAGTGTAAATTTTATAAAGAAGGTAAACACTGCATATGTCTTCTAGTTATAAAAGCTTATTTGTTTTCCCCAAAGATTCAAATTGTAATTGTTATTATTATATCTTTACACCCAATCCTGACAGGGACTAAGTATCTATGACTGCATGCAACCCTACTTTAAAAGTATAAGATGATACCTAGAGAACTTAGTTTTTGGCATTCACATTGGTAGGTTTCGAGTCCATTTTCTACTATTTGTCCTATACTTCCTGACTGCATTACCAATTAAACTACTTCATTATTTATTCAACAATATTTTTTCTATAAGTTGTCTGAATATTTTGAACAGTAGAAGGCCGTCGCTTTTATTTTCTGATTTTTTCTTATAACTCTGAAATAAAACTCATTTTATGAACTGGCAAATTTTAGAAATATTTATACCTGTTAGTAGGTACATCAATGGCGAAAGATGGAGACAGCCAGGAAGATAATTTAAAGAAGTTATTTTGCTCATGGTGCCAAAGAACAAAAATAGTTAAAGAGAATTCGCTGAACACTAATGAGGTACTAAATTGTATTATAGCATTAAAATTAGATTAATAATAAATTTCCAGTAAATTGTGATCTCCCTACCTGTCAAAAATAATCAGTTTGGGGTCGGCAAGGAAAATTTATATACATGTTTGCATAATATTTCTTCATAATTCTTTGTCGTAAAAGTCACGATAGCTGAATTGTTGGGTGGTCAGAATTTCGAGTCAAGAGACCCAAGTTTTATCCCCAGATGGAAGGCTCGTACCAATGGGTTATTCAAAAACTTATGTATGAATTATATCGTTGGCTTGGACATAAAGACGGCGACGGGCTCACCACCTGTCACGTTGTCCCGAAAATATCTTCGGTGGAAGGTGGGTCGAAGGGAATTGTCTAGACTAGACCTCTGTCTACCCCTGTATTGGGAATTGCGTGAAGATAGTTATAATTATATTATTTATTTATAATTCTTTGTCTTGCTGACAGTGAAAATAAAGAAAATTTCTATATTTGAAGTCACAATAGCCGAGTCATTGGGTGATCGGAATTCAAGTCAAGAAACATATTTTCTCTGCTTACTCAATATTTAATATTATAAGTAATTAACTAAGAATATTAAAATAAATAAATCTATTCTGTTTTTCAGCCATGTGATTTTAGCAAGTATAAAAGAATATTGATTCCCCAAAGTGTGTTCACATGGACAAGAGTTTGATTTTAAGTATTAAGCCACTACCTGAAGATGACTGGGAACCACTTATCGTTTTTGGTATGTTTTTTTAAATAAAATTTTTTCATTTCTAATCTAGTAAATAAAAGTAAATAAGTGGTGGAGGCATCTTATCATTGATGATATATACCATCAAGGTGAAATTATTGTTCGTTTATGTCCTCTTCCCATAAAAAAAAGTTACTAGAGCCAGTCTCCCTGGGAGTTTACATTGACCACCGTCAATGCCGGATTCGCGTTATACCTACCCATATCTCCATTGCTGTGGTCCTTTGGTTTTATGCATCTTGGTAAGCAAATGCGGAACGGGATACGCACCTTCTAAAGCAACGAAACACTTGCGGTTCAAATTTGGGCCGATATATAGTTATAATTGAAGTTAGGTCTATGAGATTTACTTTACTCAAGAGAATTGCAGAGTTATTGTCAAGTTCCAAATATTTGTTAGATATTATAATAAACTTTCACATAAATATAAATCAAACGCATAATATATGATTTCGCTTTTAATGTTTCAGCCAATCGTAAGTCTGGCAGCAGTAGAAGTGATGAAGTTCTGTCTTTATTTAGAGGGTTGCTCAATCCGATACAGGTACATTTTATTTTCTAATCAAGTTGTATCGTTAGAAATATTAATGTCACAAGTCAACCACATATTTACATCTTCATTATATAAAACAATAAAATAAAATTAATAAATATAAATATCTTAACGCAATTACCAATACAGGGGTAGACAGAGGTCTAGTCTAGACAAATAAGTCCCTTTGACCCACCTTCCACCGAATATTTTCGGGACAACGTGACAGGTAGTGAGCCGGTCACCGACTTTATGTCCAAGCCAACGATATAATTCGTAAATAAGTTTTTGAAAAACCCATTGGTACGAGCCTGCCACCTGGGGATCGAACTCGGATCTCTTGACTCGTAATTCCGATCACCCAACCACTTGGCTATCGTGACGTGTCATATAAAACAATAAAATAAAATTAATAAATATAAATATCTTAACGCAATTACCAATACAGGGGTAGACAGAGGTCTAGTCTAGACAATTAAGTCCCTTTGACCCACCTTCCACCGAAGATATTTTCGGGACAACGTGACAGGTAGTGAGCCGGTCACCGACTTTATGTCCAAGCCAACGATATAATTCGTAAATAAGTTTTTGAAAAACCCATTGGTACGAGCCTGCCACCTGGGGATCGAACTCGGATCTTTTGACTCGTAATTCCGATCACCCAACCACTTGGCTATCGTGACGTGTCATATAAAACAATAAATTACAGAAGTTAATTTTCTGTCCTAAATATGGTTAAAATAAAATATACTTACTGTTTCTTGAAGATAGGTTTGATTTTATTATAGGTGGTGGATATAAGTGCAATCGCCCCAGAGGATGTTATAAAATGGCTGCCAAGCCGTTGTCGTTTCCTTGTCGCTGGTGGAGACGGAACCGTGTCGTGGGTTCTCAACACCCTGCTGACTGCATACAATGTCAGGGTTAGTATTGTAATGATGTATTTTGGGAAAGTAATCAACTATACAGTAATATATTCTAAGCTTAATAGCCCACTGTTGTCAAAAGTTTGCTTAGGTTAGAGAATTTGATATATTCTCCATGCTAGGTTCGATTGTAATACAAGCATGTATCAAAGCAAGGAGTATATATCAAACACTAAAACGTTAGACATTAGCCAAATATCTCTCTCAATTTAATTCGGCCTTTTTTTTCGAAATGGTATTAAGACAGTTGCTGTTATAAAAACCTGCGAGTAAATGAGTGGCAGGTTTTTAACCTAAAAGAAACAAACCTGGTACACAATCTAGGGTAAATTTTATCTGATTCGTCCTAGTTTTGAATTGTATTTAGGTAGGCTTTTATACACCAAACACAATTATTGAATTATTACTTTACCATTTCAACTATTAGGTATTACGTTAAATGTGTACAAAATTTTAAGACGATATTGTTGTTACAGGCATCTGTAGCGATACTTCCCATGGGCACGGGGAACGACTTGTCCCGTGTTCTCGGCTGGGGTCCGGGTTGCAACTCACATCTAGATGCGCATTCCATCATAAAATCCGTCTATGAAGCTGAAGTGCAACCACTCGATAGGTACATTCTTAAGTTCAATGAAAACAATTATAGTTAAAGTTTTGCGACAACCTCCATGGACGAGTGGCGTGACACGCCGATTTTCGAGGTGTCGCCATCTCCGAGGTACCGGTTTCGATTTACGGACGGGTCAATGTGGAATACCTTATCTTCACGCCATTCCCAATACAGGGGTAGACAGAGACAATTAAGTCCTTTCAATCCAACTTCCACCGAAGACTTTTTTTTGGGACAACGTGACAGATGGTGAGTGACTATGTCAATGTGGAATACCACTTTTCCGATCTTGGTGTTTACGGTAGCTTCGTTGTCTCAGATTCTGTAAAACAAGAGGTTTCGCTAGTTTATGACCAGAGCAATGTGTGTGACGTGTGTGTAGCGGATGATGTGCTGCAGGAAAAGGGTAGCTAGCGGCCGGGTCGGGTGATCGTGACCTGGGGAGGACGTCTCCTCAACTGTGTGCGCTATCGTTAATCGTATATATGCTTGTCATCGTGCGAACATCGATAGCGCGATGTGTTTCCTGAGTCCGCCACTTGCGAGGTTCCAATGTGGAGACATAGATGTCGCCACTTGCGAGCTTCCAATGTGGAGACACAGATGTCGCCACTTGCGAGGTTCCAATGTGGAGACGTAGATGTCGCCACTTGCGAGCTTCCAATGTGGAGACACAGATGTCGCCACTATGAGCTTCCAATGTGGAGACATAGATGTCGCCACTATGAGCTTCCAATGTGGAGACACAGATGTCGCCACTCTGCGAGCTTCCAATGGAGACGTAGATGTCGCCACTATGAGCTTCCAATGTGGAGACAGATGTCGCCACTCTGCGAGGTTCCAATGGAGACGTAGATGTCGCCACTTGCGAGCTTCCAATGTGGAGACACAGATGTCGCCACTATGAGCTTCCAATGTGGAGACGTAGATGTCGCCACTCTGCGAGGTTCCAATGTGGAGACATAGATGTCGCCACTTGCGAGCTTCCTCTGTGGAGACATAGATGTCGCCACTTGCGAGCTTCCAATGTGGAGACACAGATGTCGCCACTTGCGAGGTTCCAATGTGGAGACGTAGATGTCGCCACTTGCGAGCTTCCAATGTGGAGACACAGATGTCGCCACTTGCGAGCTTCCTCTGTGGAGACATAGATGTCGCTACTTGCGAGCTTCCAATGTGGAGACACAGATGTCGCCACTTGCGAGCTTCCACTGTGGAGACATAGATGTCGCTACTTGCGAGCTTCCAATGTGGAGACATAGATGTCGCCACACGTGTGTGCGGTGCGGCGCGGCGCAGATGGCGCGTGACGGTGCGCGCGGGCGGGCGGCGCGCGCGCGTGCTGCACGCGTACAATTACGCGAGCGTGGGCGTGGACGCGCAGGTCGCGCTCGACTTCCACCGCGCGCGCTCGCAGCTACTCCGCCGCTTCGCCAGCCGCACGCTTAACTACGTGAGCCCACTTCTGCTAATTATCAATAGAGATAATGTAAATAATAATAAATGAAGAGTCACGATAGACTACTGGTTTGTGTGATGGGAATTCGAGTCAACGAGAGGCAGACTTGTACCAATGGGCTATTTTAAAAAAAATTGTACGATTTATATCGTTGGCTTGGACATGAAAACAGTGACAGGCTCAACTCCTGTCACGTTGTCACAAATAATGTCTTCAATGGAAGGTGGAAGGTGGATCAAAAGGAAACTTAATTGTCTACACCTCTATCTACCCGTGTATGGGGAATGGCGTGAAGATGTTATTATTATATTATTTCATATTCTCACGCTATTTCGCATACTGAGGTAGGCATAGATTTAGACAATGAAGTTTCCACTTTTCACTGAAACTTGTTTTGGAAGACGTGATTCTTTTCAAGTTTTTTATATATGTGACAAAGGGCCCCCTATTTTGTGTGTGAGCTACGATACATTGTTGATGCGTGTCCTCAAATAAGATGTGGGTTGGGAAGAACATTGAAAGAACTGAAGTACAACCCTAACGTATATTGTTAGACGTAAAGGCTTTAACGTAAAGGCTTTAGAATTCATTATTAGTTTGTATGTGTTACGTAGAATAATAAAAGATTGTGTATAATTATATTCCCTTGATGTAAACAATTAATTTATTTTTTTCGTAATCATGCAATTTACCAATACTAAGGTAGACAGAAGTCTAGCCAATAAATGAATTACTTTGGATACATTTTTCTTAGAAGGTCATCTAGGACGACGCGACAGGTGGTTCGTATCGCCATCTTAGCATCTAAACTCGCGTTATAATAAATATATGTTTTACATACATAAATATTCACATTCATGACACAAAAGCGAAATTAGAATTCGCATCCCTTAACTTCGAAGGTAACGTCATCACTACTAATTTAGCTATCAATTTTAATTACATCTAAGATATGAAATGATGCAATGAAAGAATGCAAAAAAATGTTTAATGTGATTGTGATTTTTTTTTGCTGACTGTGTATGCTCGAACAGTTGGAGATAATAAAAAATAATGATGGTGGACGTCTTGCACTGCTGAATGAACAAACCAACGGCCCTAACTCACCTCTTTTAAATATTTATTTTGAGTAGGTTGTGACGTGTTTAAAGACTGCTCGAAGGACACATTTCTCACTCTGCAGTCGCTCATCGTAGAGTCTACATGCTTGATAATGCCTTGTTTTGAGGCGTTTTCGGTGGTGGTATACGTTACCTGGTTTGAGCGTAGTGGTGGTGCATCCATCTCCATCATCATCCAAGCACCTGTTGGACGCAGGATGGTGCACTTCTCTTCTCTATCTTCGGACCATGTAACATATACCTTTTTTTTTTGCGTGTGGAATGGTACGATGCAATTATTTAATAGCAAAATTATGATCATGGAAAAGCCGTTGATGAAATATGTGTTAAAAAAATATCTTCACGCAATTCCCAATACAGGGGTAGACAGAGGTCGAGTCTAGACAATTTAGTCCCTTCGACCCACCACCACCAGATATTTTCGGGACAACGTGACAGGTGGTGAACCCGTCGCCGTCTTTATGTCCAAGCCATCGATATTCGTAAATAAGTTTTTGAAAAACCCATTGGTACGAGCCTACCAACTGGGGATCGAACTCGGGTCTATTGACTCGAAATTCCGACCTCCCAACCACGAAATATGTGTTGATTTTTGTATTCAAAATGTGATGGTGGCCTCTACCTAGGAGTCTCTTCTTACTATATTTGCTACTATTTTCCCTTAGGCTGACTTTAAACTCGTTTTCATACTAGTTCCGTAAAAAAATGGCGCTTCCTATAAAAGAAAAGTTTAATAGTGAATTTTAGTAAGCTGGTTATTGAAATATTGTGTGTGTAGATCGCGTATTTGTTCTTGGGCGTCGGCCGAGCATTGGACGATGGGGGGTGCCAGGGCTTGGAGCGTCGCCTTCGGGTATTCCTGGACGATCAGCGCGACCCCATCCCCTTGCCGCCACTGCAAGCGCTCGTCGCTCTGAACATTCCCTCCTGGGGTGCAGGAGTCGACCTCTGGAGTAAGTGGCCCTAGGCGATGATATTTAAGTTGTTTTTTTGGTTAACGGCATTTGGTTAATGAAAGGATCGTCCTCAATCGAGAGTTTCTACATGCCGCTTTACTATATAGTTGTGTTATATCGGGTTATAATGGCAAATAATCCCTAGTAAATAATTGTAAATGTATCATGTTAATAGGGATGGCACTAACTAACTTACCAACTCACTTTCTAGCTTTGTATGAGCAATTGGGTTCATCGCGACAATAATGTCCACTATGTGTCTAATATGATTATTGAAACTCGTCCATATTGTTGTATGCCTACACTTGCTTAATATATTTAAATTTATTTTAGGTATGGGAAATGAAGAGGAAGTTCCCGAGCAAAGTGTGAGCGACGGAAAACTCGAGGTAACTTTTTTTTGTTTTTGCCTTATGATGTCAATACATAATTTTTTAATAAATTACTTGATGAAACGTGACAGTAACTTATAGAAGGTTAATAATAGGTTACATATCTATGACACTAACGGACGGACAAGGTACATAAACACAAAACATTAGATAAAAGACTAAGATGCACATTATGCACAACTCCTATTATAACTGAACTCAAGCTTAGCAGCAACCTTTAACTTAAAGTGTTAAGTAAAAAAATGCAATATAGTAAAAAGTATTAAATTACATGTTAATTATAATTATATCAACTGCTACCTGATAGCCGCAACTTCATCCTCGTGAAAAATATAAGCTTTTATGTTTTCTTATTCCGTTTTTATTTAGATACGTATCATTATTTAAGAGAGTATGTCTATATAATTATAATCGATATAATAATCATAATCGATAAAGATTAATGCCATTAGAGTCGCCTTTGTCTATGTATTTGTAATATCCTTCGCTATTTGAAGGATTCGGGAGCCGTTGTCAAAACGCGTTAACCAGTACAATCACCATTTATTGACTGACCAATAAACAAGGGTACAAACCGAAGACATTATTTATAACTACCTATGTACCTATGTTACATCCCTCCACAATTAAATTAACAATTAGGTAGCATGAATTTAGTACACAAAAATACAATATGAAATAATTTAAACTTCACAATAAATGATAAAACACTGATATGAGACACACGGCATATACAATTTAGGATAGAACCCGTACGCTATAAGTATACCTCATTAAAGTAATATTTTAAATTTTTTTATTTAATTTCCTGACATTAACATGAGTAACGTTTACAAACTAGACTTAACATAATTATTTATGTAGTATAACTACTCCCTCCACAACATAAATGAAAAAAATACTATGAAAAATACAAAAAGATTGAAATTGCGTAACTATATAACAGCTAAAGTAAAAAAAAATGTAAACTAACAATTTTTTGTTATAATAACCACGCGACCAGATCGAGTACGTACAGCGGGCTCGGTGGGAGTGGGTGTGCGGGATGGTTGCCCCAAGTTCGATGGCGTACCGAACGAGTCATCAGAATCAGCCCCCTCGGGAGCTTCGACGCTTTTTTACGCATCCTGGTCTACTGCCGGAGGTTGTGGCCTAGTTCCTGGGAGCAACGGTGCTAGAGAGCCAGTAGTAGAAGAAATGTGGGGATCACCCTCGGCGCTCACGTCTTCAAACGTCCACGATTGAGAATTATAGTTGTCCTTATAGGCATTACCTAAAATTAACTGATTTGCATAACGCCTCCAACAATGTCGAACCCATGTATAGCTACATCATAAATTACTTTTCCGTCTCGCGCTGTAATCTGACCTAGGCTCCATCTTGGTTTTTTAGGGTTAAGACGATAGTCCCTCACCCAAACTTTATCGCCTACTGAAAATGATTTTGTTTTGCCTCCAAACCAGTGCTTTTGCCGCTTTTGGTTTATTAGTATTCGGTTATACACCTGCGTCCCGGAATTTGAATTTCTTTCTTTACGCTTATTACCAAATTAATATAACTTACAGCGTAAATTACGGCCGAACATGAGTGACGCAGGGGACACGCCGGTAGTGCAATGCGGTGTATTTCGGTAATGAAATAAATAGTTATCGAATTGACCTACAAAGTCTTTCAATCCGCTATCTTTGATGGCATTAATAATAAAACGCTTACAAATTTTAACTGCGTTCTCGGCGAGTCCATTGCTCTGTGGCGAATAAGCGGGAGACAAAATATGAGTTATGCCATTGACAGTACAGTACTTAGAAAATTCAGACGAAACGAAAGTTTTAGCTTTATCCGTAGGGGCCGAGAAAATCTAAAAGTATTCTTTCAAAAACCGACCCGGGCCATTCCCAGGGTTCTAGTCGTGCCCTAGTGGGACTAGCTCGCAAATTTATACATCGGTCACAATTAGAGACCAATGTCGTGGTCGATACCCGGGTACCAGCAGCGTTCCCTAGCTAGCATTTTCATCTTAATAATTCCTAAGTGTGCGGCATGCAGTTCTTGCAACGCCGCCTTCCTAAAAACTTAAGGTACCACTACTCGATGGCCTCTCATTAAAATGCCATTATCAATATACAATTCATGTACACCTATAGTATGGCATCAGTTCCGGTGAGACTTTCCGAGACCACAAATTTTTCACATGTTGCATAACCTGTGACAGGACTACATCCTGATCAAAAGCGCTACGCAAGTCATTTAACGACGCGGGCAATTGCGCGCCCGCCGCGGCAAGTTCGTTAACATAACTTGGGGCAGAAACAGTCTCAGAGATCTCCGTATCTCTTGGCGAATCAAAACCGACAGGGCACCGACTCAAATAGTCTGCCACATTACTCTTACTATTTATAAACGCTATCTTAAAATTATAAGCTGCAAGGAATAAAGCATAACGTTGCAACCTGGCTTCAGTCATCTGAGGGACCCGCTTTTCAGATGAAAAAATAGACAAAAGTGGTTTGTGGTCTGTCCTCAATATGAACGGTTGCTGACGATCATACAGATACTGATGGAATTTTTTGATTCCATAAATAATCGCAGTCGCTTCCTTCATAATGTGACTATAAGCTCGCTTTAATTAATAATATATTTTTTAGTTGGTAAGCTGCTGATTAAAATTTCTGTCGATTGTTGTAGGTAGTTGGGGTATCATCGTCATTCCATATTGCCAGACTGCAAGTCGGTCTCGCCGAACCCTATCGCTTCGCTCAAGCATCACGCCTCAAGGTGATTATAAAGTTACCTTCCTGGGAGATTCTTAACAATATCGGTGTGAGAACAACTAGTGGGTAGTAAGATAATACCTTTTCTATAGAAAAAAGTTGGTCTTAAGCATTAAATTTATTTGCACAAGAAAAAAAATAACAATGTAAATCAACTCCATTCTAGAATAACCACATCACTGGAGCGAATGCCATTACAAATCTAAATTTGCAGATTGAATTGTCCGGATCGTGCGCAATGCAAGTAGACGGCGAGCCGTGGATGCAATCGGCTGCCACCATATTAATTGAACCAGCGGGACAGTGTCTCATGTTACGTGCAGCTGCTCATTCACCAAACACTTCCTAAGAACAAAACTTGTTCTAGTCCTCTTACAAATAAACCTAATTATATATTTTTCCATATTCTCTGTATTCCTTAATTTCGTATTATATGCAATCGTGTAGCATTTACTTTTCATAAGCATAATACTCAAACTAAATATATTTTAAACCTGGATGTGTACAATAACATAATATTTTCTTCATTGTCTGTTTGTTTGGTAAACAGTAATTAATTAACCTATCTATGAAACGCAAGACTCAAATTTTTAAACAGAGCTCGGAACCGAATAGCAAATATTAAAAATAATCACTAGAATTATATTTATTTGTATAGTTTATGCAAATGCTATGTGTCAAAAATTGTAGTTTTAGATTTGTATCGTTGTCAGTATTAATATTATAATACTTAAATAACAAATACTATGTAAAATATTACATATAGTAGATATAATTTATCTTTAGCTACTAGAGAATTAAACCGATTTCGATGCTATTGTGATATTTAAAAATATTTAATTTTTATTTTTTTCTCTGTTAAATTTTAAGGAACAGATTTATTTTCAAATTCTAAGGTTTTATTTTTTATATACATATAGCATAAATTATTTATACTATTCAACGTGCTTTTATCTTATATGTTTACTCGAAAAATTGTCGAAGGAAATAATATTGTTTATATTTTTTTAATTCTGATTTGGTTTCGTCAATTGTAAAAATATATTTTAATTGTCATACAATTTTGTTTAACGCTGAAAAATTAATAGCGACGTATAAAATAAAGGTTTTCAAGTGGTATTGGCGTAAAAATAGTATCCTCTCTTTTCGTGGGTATTGTAAGAAGCGACCAAGCTTTTCGCCTAGTAAACGGCAATTGCTACCTATAGGTGGCGGGATAACCTCGAACAATTAGAAAAATTTGGCTGATAAGTTATTTATATTCATGTATTAATACATGTATTTAATTTCTGCACAGCATTATTGATCAGCGCTTTTTTCCTTTCACAATTATTTGAAAGATGGTGCATTCAGACAATCCAATTCCAACAATAGCTTGATACATTCCTAAGAGCTTTTATTCATCACCAGTACATCAGGATACTAGTAAAGCGACTGTATGTCCACCAGCTATGTATTTAATTGTGCAACTTGAAACGTGGTACTGCGGCTTTTACTGCTCTAAAAATGTACTTGAATCTATTATAGATTTATTAGCCGCGGGGGACTTCGAAAATGAATTATGCTCATTGACGACGATATTCACTTGCCATCAGGTGAGCTACTCCTCATTTCCTATTATTATTCTATTCCCATATTAATTTTAATTTGAACACCTTTTTCACGACTTTGTATAATAAGATGTCTTGTACGACGTAGAAGTATAGTATTTTAAAAAATACTTAAATATTTTCTATATACTGTGTTAAGTAAAATAAGTATTGTTATACCAAAGACAATTTTGAAACTCTCGATGTTATTTAAATAAATTTTACAATCGATTCATGTGTTTACTTTTGAATGATTCGTCTTGTTTTTATAATAACTGAAACTGATACTTCTTCCAAACAGCTTATGACGGCAGCATTATACGGCAGCATACGACATGTCAAAAGCCGATGCTGTACGTATTGTTGAAAATATAGATAAAAACAAAAGATCTAGTATTTTTCTGGACCTACCTAAAGCTTTTAGTACGGTTTCTACTTCTATTCTTCTGGATCACGCCTTTTACTCCAAGTAAGTTGGTGAAAAAACTACCTGCGGGCGGTCGTCAACCGTTAGAGTTAAAGATTACCGTAGTTTTGAACTTCGTATAACGTATGGTGCCCCACAAGGTAGCACACTTAGAGCTACTTAGTTTATTGTCTATATAAATGATCTATGTTCAGCAAATATAGAACATGGTAAAATGATCTCTTATGCTGATGACAGCGTTATGATGTTTACTGCCATAGCTTCGTCATATAGTTTATACAAACCGTTGAAGAATATCTAAGGCTCTTTGTACATAATGGCTTTATTTTTAATATGGGCTCACAGAACACACTATTGTACTATAAACCGTATTTTTTCCTCCCACTGCTCGCAACGTCTAAGTTTTAGTTGGTAAAAAACTACATATCTAAGTTATTTGGGACCTTGTTTATAATCAAGTCAAATAAATGTCTTTACGCCATTCCCAGTATAGGGGTAGACAGAGGTCGAAACAATGAAGTCGTTTCGACCCAGCTTCCACCGAAGATATTTTTTGGGACAACATGACAGCCCGTCGCCGTCTATCTCCGAGCCATCGATATAAATCGTACATTAGAAAGTTTTACAATCAATTACAAAGTTTTTGAAAAAAACCATTGGTAAGAGCCTGCCACCTCGGAACGAACTAAGGTCTCTTGACTGGTATTCCGACCACCGAATCACTCGGCTATCGTGATTTCAAAAACATAGAAAGTATGAAAAAATAATTTCCAACTACACAAAACAACCTTCCCGCCTTGATAAACTTTTCCAGACCTTATATTTGTAATCAAGTAAACAAGTCATCACAAATATACTGAGACAACAAAACTGTATGTAAACATAAAACAACCGATCGGCTCAAAAGCTTAAGCGTTTATGCTACGGTAAAACTACTCAGTATCCCGATATAACTCATAAAAATATTAAAACACACACAGTTACTTCCAGCATTCGACCATTGTCATACAAACGACTCCAGATACATGTATTACAGCTTGGTTGGAGTGTTTAACAGGAATACTTGTAATATTTTTTTAAACTAAATATCTTCACGCAATTCGCAATACAGGGATAGACAAACGTCTGCTCTAGATAATTAAGTCCCTTTGATCCACCGTCCACCGAAGATATTTCGGGATAACGTGACAGGTGGTGAGCCCGTCGCCGACGTTTTTATGTCCAAGCCAATCAAGCTCACTCACCGATGGGTGGAGGCAGTAGAGAGCAAGGGGCTTAGGGGCAAGGCACTGGCAGTTAGTTTGAACATAGCGAAAGCCTTCGATCGAGTATAACAAAGCGCTTCTCTTGAAGCTTCCGTCATACGGGCTTCCCGAGAAATTTTGCTATAGGGTCACTAGTTTTCTCACAGACCGGAGCTTCAAGGTCATAGTTGACGGTGCATGCTCAAACTCCAAGTCTGTAAACGCTGGTGTCCCACAAGGCTGTGTACTATCGCCAACCCTGTTTCTTCTGCATATCAATGATTCATTACAAATTAGTAACATGCATTGCTATGCAGACGACATCACTGGTGATGCCTTATACACCGGCCGTGCCAATATTTCTCGGGAACACGTCGACGAGTTCCGGAAAAAAGTTGTGTTTGATGTCGAGATTTTGTTAGACAAAATCTCGGACTGGGCCAACTAAATTTAGTCCAGTTCAACTCTAAAAAAAACACAAGTTTGCGTGTTTACCGCAAAAAAACAAACCCTTCGTCGTGTCACCTTGTTTTGAGAGCACTCCCCTAGTTCCCCTCAGCCAGCATCGGAATCCTTGGCATCGACGTATCGAGCAATGTTCAGTTTCGCGGTCATTTGAAAGGGAAGTCCAAATTCACTACACGAGGCCAAGGCACGACAGTACTTCATGCCGACCCACCGCTTGCAACTTTATAAGGCGCAGGTTCGACCGCACATGGAGTACTGTTCGCATCTCTGCGCGGGGGCACCCCAGTGTCAGCTCCTTCCTTTTGACCGTATCCAACGAAGAGCGGCTCGAATCGTCGACGACCATGTTCTATCTGATCGGCTAGATCCTCCGGCTTTGCGAAGAGATGTTGCATCTCTTTGTATTTTTACAATATTTACTACGGGGAGTGCTCGGAGGAATTGTTCGGTTTAATTCCAGCCGCTGAATTTCACCATCGAACCTTACGGCAAAAATTCCATCAACACCTCATTGATGCTTGGCATTCCACTACAGTGCGTTTTTCGCGGAATTTTCGGCCACGCACTTGCACTTCATGGAATGTGCTGCCGTCAGCGGTTTTACCGCACCGATAACGACCTTACGATAGGGACCTTCAAGAAGAGAGCCTATACCTTTCTCAAAGGCCGGCAACGCATCTGCTATGACACTGGTATTGCGGGTACCATCACGTGAGCCACCTGCTCGTTTGCATTCCTATTCTATAAAAAAATCGAATAGCACAATAATCATTCACATAATTTAAGTCTATAATTCATTCAACTCAACGTCAGATGAATAACTTTGGATCGTAGTATACTACGCTTCTAGTAGTATACTAGTTCTAGTATACTAGCACAAATGCTGCTCTGTAAGAAAGTGACTGAATCAGTTATAATAATGTCAGTTGACTAAATTAGTTAGTGCTCGAAATCTATGCTCTTTGGTGTCTGAATACTATGGCATATTGTTACTGTTATAGCGTTGCTAAAAGTTGGGTATAATATATAATTGTTTGTTTTCGTTTTATGGTAGTCGGAATTAATACTACACTTTTCAAGTAACAATTTAATACACAACAACCACTAACAAAATGAACATCTATGATTTACATTTATAAGTCCCTATATACTTTCTAACAAACATGAACAATATAGTTTGTAAATTAATAGCACACAATTAAATATTTTTCTCAATAAAAATTAACACATCACATTTTTTCAATTACTTATGGCTTTTTCTGGTTTCAAATATGAAACCAGAAAAAACCATAACTGGAGCGTAACTTGTACTATTGTAATAACAATAGTACAAGTTACGCTCCAATAGCTTAAATAAATCCAGCTAAGGATATAGATGTTAACAAATTAGGTGACATGTGACAAGGAAAGGAATAAGGTTCTTAAAATCTGTTTTTCTTAATGCCAATCTTATTGGCGCACATATCAAAATTATTGTATTTTGAGTGCTGTATATTATAGTGAGTGAAACATCATTCGATTGTTAACAGAAATCTAAGTGTTTAATAAATAGTTTTATTAAATATTCTCACGCCGTCGCTCACTACTAAACCAGCGATAACAAAAAATGTGACCTATCTTGATTACTGATCACATAACTTGTAATCAGTACTTAGTTCAATTACGTAACTTGTAATCAATAAAATTACAACACAACTTTTATATAACAACTGTTCATTCAAATATTGTAAATGTTAGGTATATTGACTATTATGTAAATATTTGGTTTTTTTACATGAATGGAAGATAAAGTTATCGTTAATTTCGATTAATAATTTGAATATGATATTAGAAACCCTAAAGATTAATTATGCAGTGTATTAACCTTTTATAAAAATTCTATAATGATGCTATAGAGACATTATTTGTAAATACCTAGTAATCAAAGAAGTTTAGTAAGAAAACCTCTCTGGCCTCCACCGCAATATACTATAACCAATATTGTCCCCTATACTATTAGAATTTTACTACTTTCCTAATTCTTGGTTGCATGAAAAATACATTGAAAAATCACGCATGTCAGACAGCCCAGTTGTGTTCCCTGTGTCATGATAACTGAATGGAATAAAATACAAATAATAAGGAAATAATAATTAATATAAACGTCCATAATTCTATTAGAAATATATAAATCATCATACAAATGTTATCGGACCGTCATAATACTCACTGAAAAAATATTTTAAACTGTATAGTTATGTAAAATATGTATAATATTTAAATAGGTGTATAAAATTCATATTGAATGTATTAATAACATTTAAAAAGACTTTACATTTGCAAGATTCACAAATCACACACAAATTGTTGTTTGTCATTAGATAAAATGTTTATGAAATTCATTTAATTATTATTCAAATAACTTCTATAAAAATCTAGTGGCATAAAATTGTTATTGTAATTAGAGGAATGTAAAATATTCAAAAAAATATTTAAAAAAATAGTGAATTTAACTTTGTAATGGAATTACGAGTTGTGACGATTGTTGAAAAATAATTAAAATTTTGGCACAGAATAGTTGAAATAAATTTCTATGTTAACATTATGTAAAGGCCAACCAAAAACTATATTGTCTGCTAGACTTACTCCAAATAATCTAAAATGTATGTATAACGTAGTAGTAGAAAATCGGCAAGGTCTATGCAATTTCATCAAATGCTTTAAATTATTTGTAATTTCAGTTTTCTTCTTCTTTAATAATTTTAAACACTACTAATTAAACACACTTAATAGCAAGCATTGTAAAGAAATGGTCTAAAATGCTTTCAAGCTCAATAAAGACGACAAAAAACGGCAAAAGTTATAAAATCGAATAAACTGGTAACCATCGTACTCTTTGAGCGATATCACATATAAACCTAAATAAATCCGTGATTATATCACGTATTGATAAATATAAAATGCAAAGCAGAACTAATACAACTATTAAAAGCACATCAATTTACTTTACATCAATGTTTTTTTCATCTAATTTTCATTAAGCACATAATCCTCAGAATATAGAAGATATCCGATGCGTAAGTAAATATATTTGTGTCATTGTGTCAAATTTCAAGTTAACAGTCCATAAAATTAGATGTGGGATACTTAGCCAAAATATATCAATTGAGATTAACCACTTTTATGTATAAGACATAAATACAAATTCAAGGCATCACTTAATAACCAGAGATGTAAAGTTTCCAGAAGATAAAAGTTTTAATATTTGATAACAGTTAGTTGTTGTAACAGGGCTATAGATCTTCATTTAAGGTTCAGGCTTAATTGTACCAAAATTAATTCTAAGTTGTTCTAGGAACACAAAGGTAAGGACCGTGTGAGGTGCGAGCCTCGCAAACGCTGGAATGTAACCTTTGAAAAACGCGAGTGGACCTTCTTTAGCTGTCGTCTTGACGAGTGTTAAAATGCTTTTGACTTCACCTGGCTTAGCGTTCATAGCTCTTGTCTTCAGGACATCGACTGGTTGTGTCAACGTTGTTGCGATTGCGCCCTGGCAAAACAGGATCAGAACATTTATAATAATAATATAGCTTAAAGAAGTCAAAACATATATTCGTACAGTCACGTTAGCCGAACACTCGGTTAGGTGAACTTAATTCGTGTCAAGAGACCCGAGTTCGAACCCCATAGATTTTTTCAAAAACTTATGTATGATTCATATCGATGGTTTCGACATTAGAACGGCGACGGGCTCACCACCTGTCACGTTGTCTCTAAAATGTTTTCGGTGGAACTTAATTATAAGGACTTAATTGTCTCGGCCTCTGTTTATCCCTGTATGGGAAAGGCGTGACGATATTTTTTTTAAAACATACATGAAAAATATTTGCCTGTCACACTACTGGTTCCTTAAGAATGGAAATTCCTACCAATCGATATTTGTCAATCTATCATAAATCAGCGTCTAAGGAATAATTTCAAGACGTACTGCGAACCCAACCCGCTTGTCAAGTGATCAAGATGATTATGTTATGATGCCTATATCCTAGTGGACTTCATGATCACAAGGAATAAACAACCACTTGAGTGTATTTTTAAACTATTACTTGGCATAGTGCTAAGCGATTCATCTAATCACATTAGATTAAAGTAAATGTCGTTATGTATTATATACCACTGCCAGTCTATAATAGCCGGGACGTCATATGGAATCTCGTCCACGTAATCACGAGACTGAGCTTATAAAAATATACCGTAAATTATGTTATACTTTGTCCACAAATTAAACCACACTTAAATTGATAATAAAAAAATTAACTTACAGCTAATAAACTGGATGTAACGTGGGTGAAAACATTGTCCTGTAAATATTTGGTTGCCAAAAGAAGTTCTTTAATTTTATCATAGAAAGAAAGTTGGCCGATAGTCATGAGCACAGCTCTGCTGCAGGTCATGGAGGCACCAGCCCATAAACGTAATACTCCCTCTTCTGATGCTACTCGCCATAGACCGTGTATAGCATTTTTGTAACTGTAAATTAATTATATAGTTTGAATGAATATTCAGGTATAAGAAATGTTTCACAACTAGACAAAGGCTGTGCAGGCTGCACTCAGTGGGAAATTATAGAAGTCAGTGCTATATGCTAATTGGCAAACAGCGCGCAGTGTTGATCTGGTATTTTTTAAACTATTACTTGGCATAGTGCTAAGCGATTCATCTAATCACATTAGATTAAAGTAAATGTCGTTATGTATTATATACCACTGCCAGTCTATAATAGCTGGACGTCATATGGAATCTCGTCCACGTAATCACGCGACTGAGCTTATAAAAATATACCGTAAATTATGTTATACTTTGTCCACAAATTAAACCACACTTAAATTGATAATAAAAAAATTAACTTACAGCTAATAAACTGATGTAACGTGGGTGAAAACATTGTCCTGTAAATATTTGGTTGCCAAAAGAAGTTCTTTAATTTTATCATAGAAAGAAAGTTGTCCGATAGTCATGAGCACAGCTCTGCTGCAGGTCATGGAGGCACCAGCCCATAAACGTAATACTCCCTCTTCTGATGCTACTCGCCATAGACCGTGTATAGCATTTTTGTAACTGTAAATTAATTATATAGTTTGAATGAATATTCAGGTATAAGAAATGTTTCACAACTAGACAAAGGCTGTGCAGGCTGCACTCAGTGGGAAATTATAGAAGTCAGTGCTATATGCTAATTGGCAAACAGCGCGCAGTGTTGATCTGGTATTTTTTTTAAATGATTATTCCCCCATGTATTTTTTTATCTTCACGCATTTTCCAATACAGTTCCAGTACATAAAGTCCTCTGTGCGTTTACAAATACAAGCACATAGCGATAGTGACCCGGACGAAATGCAAGTGCTGCAATGTGCACCATTCCGTTTGAATGACTTTTAGTTGGATGTCCTTATGATATTCAAGGCTGTTTCCCGTAGTCGACCTTTACGACACCATGGGAAGAAAGAGTATTCTTACCACGTTACCATACGGTTTAGTCATATCCAGTAAATAACGACTGCAGTGCAAATTTTTTTAGACAGATTTCAGCAGGATAATATCTACCTTCAGTGTGAGTTTGAACTTGCTATGTCATCAAAACAGCAATAAATAAAAAATATTATAAGTACGAATATAAACGATATAAAAATTCATTCTATTTAGCAACGAGGTACGAATAAATACGTACATACATATCGGCCTATTAAAGTCCACTGCAGGACATAGGCCTCTTCCATAGGGAGGATTTACCATGATCGGCACGTTTGGCAAGCAGTACCAGACCTCTCACACCTCAGACGATGCTGCTCGTCTTCGGTCTGATTATTTTGGTTAGATATTTTTAGAGTAAGTCACGATAGCCGAGTGTGGAGAGTGAGGGAGGTCGGAATTTCGAGTCGAGAGACCAGAGTTCGATCCCCAGGTGGCATGCTCGTACCAATGGGTTTTTCAAAAACTTGTGTACGAATTATATCGTTGGCTTGGACATAAAGACGGCGACGGGCTCACCACCTATCACGTTGTCCCGAAAATATCTTCGGTGGAAGGTGGGACGAAGGGACTTAATTGTCTAGACTAGACCTCTGTCTACCCCTGTTTTGGGAATTGCGTGAAGATATTTATTTATTTTATATTTTTAGAGATGGTTATCCCGCCATGTATCGGTTACCATGAAGATATTAAAGCTATATTATTATTAAACCTCGGGAAGAAAGGGACTGGTTATATTCTTACGCCGTTACCACACGGAATTAATAATTAACAATAACATTATTACCATAATATAATAAATATCAAATGAAATACAATAAATAATATATATGAATTAGATTGACAAAGTAATGGAATATTTTTAGCCTTAATTTTAATGTAAGACTGATATTGACTAAAATATCATTCATATTTTAGATAACAAGAATAATGAGAGGTTACAATTGATAAATTGCCGAATAAGAATAAGAAGATAAAAACAATATCTTTTTTATCTGTAACTATTCGCAGCTTTAATGATTCTGAATTCGTCCGTAATGTTATCATTTTTTTAGTCCCCGACGGAATAGCCAGACAGAAAAGATCGCCAAATCTCAAACGTCTAGGAATTCGAGTACTTTATATCCTGTCCTTTTCAATATCCTTTGCTTTGCTCACACAGTCTGCGAAAGTCAAGTCTTAGTCACCTTCGACCCCTATTACAGGTTAACTTTCATGCTCTATATTTTCTTCACCATCCGGTCCTCGCTCATTCGCTTAACGCACAATTTACGAAGAGATCGATGGATAGTTTATCTCCATTTAGCTTGTTATCCTTCTACTGGCAGACCCGGGTTTCGCTGCCATATAACGAAGTTGGTGCCAACACTGCGTTATTTACACTTTTCACTATAACCTGCCTTTTGACCAACGCAGTCCGGGTACCGTTGACTTTATAAGACATACTTGTCCCATAATTTTTTTCTGCTTTATAAGATAAGCACAGAGACCGCGTATCGCAAAAATCTGGGACCTTAATAGTCTGCCAGTATAAATTGCATAACAGATGTAAGCTGACCGAAATGTAATATCAAGAAGTATCTCTTTTTGTAATTCCAGACATGCCGTCCGTTGTTCCAACCATACAATCGCTAAGGCTCTGCCATATTTTACCACACTTTCTTTCCTGCCATCGTTAATGGCAATTCGGCTGCATTTGCTTAATATTCATCCCTAGTGTCAGCTTCCTGACGCTTCCAGCATCGGATCGTACAGACCCATTGTGGTTCAGGTACCGCCGCTACGTAGCGCGAGCCTGCTTACAGACCCTTAAATCTAGTTATCAATAGACAGTGATCCGTTTCCAGGTCAGTAACCAACAACAACCGAGTTTTCATCACATTTTGTGCAGTCGGTCATCCACCAGGAATAAATAGATCATAATTATCTCAGTCTTACTTTCTCTAGTATACACATGGATTTTCTTGTGGTTAAATATCGTGTTTGCCATAAGAAAACCCTTTTTTCTGGCAACTTTGCATCCTGTCTCCCACCTTCCGCCGTATCGGGCTTTGCCTGACAGGTGGCCCTTCCCTTAGCTGCTACACTTGCTACCTTCCACACCAATGGGCTGGTGTGCGTCGCCTAAGGCCTAAGCCCTCTTTGGTATGGGTGTTGTGTAGAATTACAGCCTTGAAAAGAGCTGGCAGGGGTAGCGACGAGCACGCTTCTACATGTCCCCCAATTCCTATCTGTAATAGCTGGAGTTGATTCTATATAAATATCAATTTATCAAGGTATCAATTTATGAATTGTTAAGTATATAAATACTGACAACTGTATAAGAACACTTCCAGCACTGATAACCATATTATATTCTGATAGTGGTTTCTGGCAGTTGACAGGATAACAATCTAGTACCCCTCTAGAATTAATATTCCAGAAAGTTCTTTATTTCGCTATATAGTGTTGTCTCATTTCTTGTTTGTGAATTGTTTGCAATAATTGTATTAATGTTTGTGTGGGCTCAGTGTAATAATTTATCACAGCCGTCCCTCTCATGGATGTCATAAAAGGTGACTAATGTGATAATATATTGTGTGATATAGGTTGATAGGTAATATAATTTTCTACATTGGATATGGAAAAAATAACAAGCAAAGATATAGGTCGTAAAAATTTTGTCAAATACTTACTTCCTTCTTTGTTCTGGTGGAAGTTTGACATCATTCTGCATGCGAACATTAACTAAATCTGCTGGATTACCTACAAACCCACCAGCAAATCCCCCTAGGCCAGCCAAAAAGGCAGACATAAAAAATGATATTGGTTTACCCTGAAAAATAAGTGAATTTTTAGTTAAAGACAGAGAGAGATGTTACAAGAAGTTAAATGTACTTTAATAATACATTTTTGACACTATATTATTTATAATAAAATTGTACATTATAATAAAAATCTTACATCTTTTGGAGCAAGTTGTTGTTTTGCCATTTCATATATACCAAATCTCACAGTTGAATAAGTAAGCTGTCTTAAAAGAGATGCAGATATACCATTATAAAGTCCCATTATTCCTATGGAAAAAGTACAGTATTATGATTAAGGAATGCTGTTACAAAATTAGGTTGATAAATATAATAAACTTTTTAATAAATTTAAATTCACAAGGTGAGTTTGTGCACCTATCATCCCTGCACAGTGAATTTGCTCTTACCAATTGAGTTTTTGTAATCTCAATTAGACATGAAGACATGTTGAAAAAATCTACTAAGAATTCCTTTTTAAAAATGGTTTCGAGGCATGAGAGATAAGACAAATGAGTTGAATGAAGCAAAAAAGGCATGTAAGGATTGTGACACTTGGTGATCTGTTCTCTCTGGCTACCCCTAAGGGATTGTGTGTGAAGATAAATAAATAAAAATAAATATATAAATTTTGATCCTAGATAAAGTGCAGAAATTTAAAATTGATTACAGCTTGTATCTTTGCTCAATTTCAATGTTTAGCAATTTAGTGTTTCACTTGACATTACAAGAATGAGATCTTGGTAGAATATGACCATGTCATATCACATGTTTATCTTAAGCTAGTAGGAAATATGCAGGCAAAGTAAAACTGGACATGGCATCCTGAAAGCCATTCTGCTTGAAGGATGAAAAGAAAGAAAAAATCTCCAGGGCCTCATCAAGATGGTAAATAAAATTGATACAGGTACTGTTTCAATATTAGTGACTAAAAACTTCAGCAAGTTGCTCAAAGTCAATGTTACTAAGCTGCTGAAAGGCATTACAATTATCTATTATATTGTTACGCAGTATAAGATTGAACATAATATGGGCTGAAAGTCGAAACATTGGAGTAGCTTCTAGAAATTTAATTATAAAATTACTACTCCTTGTACCACTTTAACCAGTACCAATAATGATTGGTCGTTGGAAAGCAGCAAACTACCGGGGAAACCAATATAGGGGAAGACAGAGGTCTAGTCTACACAATTAAGTCCCATCGACCCATCTTCCACCAAAGATATTTTCGGGACAATGTGACAAGAGGTGAGCCCGTCCCCATCTTTATGTCCAAACCAACAATATAATTTGTACTTAAGTTTTTGTAAAACCCATTGGTACGAGCCTGCCACCTGGGGATCGAACTTGGGTCTCTTGACTCGAAGTTCCGACCACCCAACGACTCGGCTATAGTGACTTTTTAAAATTACTGAACTTAAAATTATTAACATGGGCAACAAAATTTCTACAGGAGGTTTTTAATATACCTTGATTTTTTAAAACTATTCCTGTAAGTTTAAGCATCGAGATATTTTTTCCTTTTTGTGTTTGCATCTGCACTTTTAACAAATCTAATGGATGTGTGACGCATGCTGCTCCTGCTGATGCTAGGCCTCCGAAGTACCATTTTGAAATTCTTATTTCGTTCGTTTTAGTCATATTACTGAAAAAAAAATACTTTTAGAATAGGATATCAATACAAGCAATTAGCAGAAATTAAGATAATTGATTTGTTTGTTTACTATAAACAAATATACCTACATAAACAAATTTGTTTATATTTGTTAACAATCTATCGATCATTATTTTGAAATACGCATTCTCTTTTGAAAAAGTTCACAATTTCTTGTAAATCTTCACATTCTCAGACGATCATCATATTGTATTACTATACTCTGACTATCACTTCCACCTATCTAAGATAATAAAATCTGTCACCATCGCCTGTCATCCACATAACGTATCACATAACGTAGTGATTATATTATCTTTGGTATCACACAGAGTACATTATTAGCAAAGAATACGTTAAACTATTTTTAGATTATATTTACTGACAATATAGTACAAAAAAGTAGGAGACAGTCCAAAAAAGTATTTATTTTTTGTTTTATTGCTACTGTTTTAATGTCGAGTAGGACATACGTGAGCCGCACGAAATAATGTAACGAAAGAATTTAAAAAATTAAGAATTGGGCATGTTGAGTGAATCAGTGAAGGCCGAATGATGAAGAAAATGATGAATCTGAAAAACAAGCGAAAGAGTTAGGTAAGGATCGTGACACTTTTCGATCTGATCTCAATTCTATGAGCTATGGGGCCGGCCCGCTATCGTTATTTCTTTTAAAGGGTTATATTTATACAATATATGTATACAGTAATATTTTAGCCAGAGGCTAGCTGGAACTCTAAGATGGGAGGCTCACCATCTGTGACGTCAAAAATAAACAATAAACTCTCCGTGTTTGTTTCAAAGCATCGCAAAGAAGACGAGATGTCAAAATTTTTTTTTCATAGAAAATGGAGGCAAACGAAACGCAGAAGTTTTTTAGACCTCTACTTCACGCCGGTATTCTGTGAGGTCGTGGTACTTCCTCGGTCGAGCCGGCCCATTCATGCAACAACAAAAGCTAATGCGTGGCTCTACCATTGTTAAATTAAATTTTAAAATGTTTCCACTTAATGATCAATTCATTTGAGTCGAATTTCAACCACTGAACAGGAAGCCGCTTGAATGCCATAGATAATACTCAGGTATTATATATATTATCTATGCTTAATACGTATATAATTATAACACATTGGCTTAAAGGTCTAGATACCAGCCCATAAACTCAAAAAAAACTTATTATAACACAAACGATATGAAAATTTATGAATTTTATCAAAGATTTTAAAAAAGTACTATTTATTTGTATTTTAAAATATTTCTTATTTTTGCGATCAGAAATCAGAATCTGAACAGATTAAAAGAATTGGTAAAAAGTTGGGAATTTGAAATACCTCGTAGATATGTAGTACAAGTACGGTGGTAACCATAACCTTGAAAGAGTTGCTAATCGCTATCAATATCACGTTTTTTTGTGATTTTTAATTTTTTGTGGTCATCTACAAATAGCCTACATATTCGAATAAATTTAAAAAGAAAGGGAATAAAAATTTGAATAAACAAAACTTACCTTTTTGGAAGTCTAACAGGTAAAACTGAAAATGTTAATTGAACTTTTTTAAATTGCTAACTTTTATATCACAAATTATGACCGTACGGTGTATTAATCAACAGTTATGTAATGTTAGACTGGAGTAACTAGCTACGGTATTGCAAGTAATCTGGCACTAAACGTTCAGCGAAAACTGGCCCTCCCGTGTATGTAAACTAAAACTTTAAATTAGCAGTAACCTAGTATCTCTTTTATCTCGTTTCTCGTCTAGTTTTTAATTTTGTGTTCACGCACGGCGCGAGGCACATAGCAATATAAATATTTTTTGTTTGTTTCAGAATGTCTTCAGATATTATAACGACTTTAGAGTTAGATAACGAAAATTTATCAAGTAAAATTCTCATCGTTAAAGAAATCAAGGGCTGCGACGGTTCTTTTGTAATTAGTAGTGTATTGGGGCATTTTATAAGAAACAAAAGTGCAGTTTTAATAATTTCTACTCATACCTCTATAAAACATTACCAGAATGTGGGCCTAAAAATGAATTTTAATATGAACAAGAGTGTGGAGTCAGGTCTTATAGATTTTTATAATGTGGGCAATGAATATGTTGAGAGCCTGCTAAAAAATGAGAATTTATCACTACAAAGTATGTGTCAAAGTATTAAACAGAA
This sequence comes from Sericinus montela, assembly GCA_029286605.1. Lineage (NCBI taxonomy): Eukaryota > Metazoa > Arthropoda > Insecta > Lepidoptera > Papilionidae > Sericinus > Sericinus montela. The sequence continues at coordinate 3,889,163 of JAGSMR010000029.1, read as the reverse complement.
AGTAGAATATATGCAAAAACAATACAATAAGGTAAATGTAGTTTTTGATGGTGTTTCACATTTGTTTGATATGCAGTTTAATCTCAGAGAAGTAAATGCATTTTGTACAAGTATGATTGATTTAGTTAGGAGCTACAATAATTCATATTTAATCTTTAATTGTAATGTTGCTAATGATCATGATATTACCCATGTACTAACAAACCTTTTGTGTCATAAGGCATATATAGTTGTAGAAGTAGAAAACCTTGCATCAGGTTGGAGCGCTGATGTTTCAGGGCATTTAACATTAAAATATCCTGGTCACAGATTTGAAAATGAGCACATGTATTCGATAGGTTTAAAACAATCACAATATCTATTTAAGTTATTTGATAGAGGAGTGAAATTGCTTGCTCCAGGAACTGTTTGATCTCATTCTTCAATTTATTTCAGTGTTAATTGTTAATAGGGTTCCTTGTGGAAACCCAACCAATATGGTTATCAGTGTCATCGGCCTTGAAACGGCTGTGTATCATTTTAACAGTAAGAGGTAGCCATTCAAAAAAATTTGTTATAATATAACAGAGCTTTCATTTTATAGTAGAAGAGAGAACCAAAGTTCAGGTTTAGGGGCGGGGATGTAATCAATTATATTATTATGTAAGTATAGTTTTATTTACTGATAAGTGTAAAACTTGTGTAACATATTATTCTTACAATAAACTATATTTTTATACTAGTTGTTTTTTTTCTTATTATGTTAAATTAAAATCTTTTATGTAAAATAAAAAAAATATCTTCATGCCATTCCCAATACTTAATTGTTGAGCCAGTGGTCTCGACAATTAACTCTTTGACCCACCTTCCACCGAAGACAACTTAACAATGTGACAACATTTTGGGACAAAGTGACGGGTGGTGAACCCGTCGCCGTCTTTTTGTCCACGCCAACGATATAGATCTTTCATAAGTTTAGAAAAAATCCATTGGTACGAGCCTTGGGGATCGAACTCGGGGTCTTGTGCCTCGACTATGCTATCGTGACATAGCATAGTAAAATTATATAATTACTTGAATTGGTTTGAATGTGTCATGGGCTGCTGTCGTCATTTACCATTCTTTGGACTGTTAGCTCGTTTATTTATCTCTGGTGTAATTATTTAAAGATAGCTTCTCTGATGCATATACTTTCCTACATTTCTCTTATTCGCCTTTTATGAATTGTAGCATTGGTAGATTATAATAGTAGAAATTACGTCGCTTACTTAGTACTAGACTTATTAAAAGACACATGGTATGAATTATAGGTATATGCCATTATTAGATTTTACGATATTTATACGTTTTTACAAACCGACTTAAATCATACAGTTATGTTTCTTGTTTCAATCATTTCCTGTGTATAATACACGATTAATACTTTTTTACTCACGCATGTTTCCAAACTGGGGCAGGCAGCGGCCTAGAAAAGAAATTATTTTGACACTTTCCATCAGAATGTTTGGCACAACCGGATAGGAGGTGAGCCTATCACCGGGCAGTATCCTAACACCGCAAAGAAAAAGGGTCGGTTAGAAAATCTATATTTTCAAAAGTACCTGACCTAGCTTCATGAAATAAAAACAAATGTTTCTCGTTTGTTTTAGTTCTGCAATAAAAAATATGCACCATATTTTTTATTGCAAAAATTTAAAATAAAATTTGCTTAATAAATTTTGGCTTTCTGGCTGCAAATTTAACGACGTTACGTGTAACGAGTCTAGATTCTTTTTATACAAAAACGACGGAAGCTCACAAAAAGAGTCGGCGAATTCTCTGTTCACGTATCGGCTTAGATTTCTCCGCTAAGCTAGTGGTGTTAGAAAATAGAATTTTAACTGTAGAAAGATATCTCACTGAAAATATTTATATTATTAATTCTTATAAATTCTGAATGACTACGTTGGTCAATTGTTAGTGGACGTGGGCAAGAATCCTTTTTTGATGCAAGACAATGCCGCATACAGCGCAGATAGTGCTTCCTTAATTTCAAGAAGTCGGTACACAGCATGCAGCACGCAGCTCCGCCTTAAACCCCATTGGACATGCAAGGGATGAATGGGGACGACGTGTACTTCAGCAGAATACGAAGCCAATGACGCCCCGTGAAATAAAAGAAGTTCAGAATTTTTTTCTCATAGACCTGTTTCAATATTGAAATGGTTGCGGTGAACCCCCTACAGCTACATTTCTACCATATTCCCGAACTCGTCTTTTGTTTTCGAAATTCTGGAAACACGTTTGTCCTAAGCATTCGTATTTATATTTGTGAATTCCCAATACAGGGGTCGACAGAAGTCTAATCTAGACAATTAAGTCCTTTCGACCCACATTTTTTGGGCCAACGTGAGCCCGTCGCCGTCTTTATGTCCAAGCCAACGATATAATCGTACATAAATTTTTGAAAAAACTCGTTGGTACGAGCCGGCCACCTGGGGATCGAACTCGGGTCTCATGATTCGAAATCCGATCACCCAACTACTCGGCTATCGTGACCCACTACAGACTGATTTTTTCCATATTTAACCAATTCTGATAGAATAATTTTTCACTTTATGAATATTAATGTGCATGAATAATAATGTGTATGTAAGCTATTTTATTACAGGTATCCTAAGGAAATTCATTATTTTCATCTAATTTTGGGCTCCTTTCTGATGTAATTCAGTTATTTGCGCTTTGAGGTTATCATCTAAATCTGCAGCTAATCAGATGGTATATTTGGGACATCAAAAAATTTAGGATATTACTTAGCTATGCAATTTTAATTATTTTCTTTTACTGCAATAACCAGCAATTCGTAGCAATTTCGTAATTCTGCGTGAGTATGGGAGAGGGAGAAGTTTTACCAACAAGAATTCTACTGTTTTTTATTTTATATTCTACATATGTTGTACATAAGATTCGAGGAATAAAAAAGAATAATATTTATACACTTTTATTTAACAAATCCAACAAACAATATAAATACGATGTCACGATGCGTGACTATCCCATTTTCACTACCCTAACATTGGGAATACAGTAGTGTTATGTTCCGTTATAAATGGGGATATATACGTTTTCCTAGCATTTTTATAGAATATTTAGGATCTTATCTTTATAGAATATTTTTTTTAAATGACGCTTTTTTTAAACATTTGGTTTATTAATTGAATGTAAGATTAATATTTACATAAGATAAAGTTTACGGCGCATGAAGCTTTTATTTGTGGTGATTAGGTGTTGCCCCAGCGACCGCCCGATCCGAAGGTTAAGCATGGACCGGTGTACAGTCCAATTTGAGGCACGATGCCGCAGACCGCATGCCTATTTATAAATTTTATTCAAAAACGAACGGAACAGAACTATTTCAAGTTATCATTTCTTCATAATTATTATATTTTATAAATATGTTTACTAGTTAAACAACTTACTGACATTTATCCAGGAATTAGATTTAATTGAATTGATAAACACTAATCTAAAAGTGCAGTGTTGTGATTTTGGCGCCATTGCCATAGATAAAGCAATGCCATGACTCAAAATAATATATTTAGCAATGAAAAACTCCACGGCTCAGGCCGTAATGTTAGCGAAGAAAAACTAATGGTAATTAAATTATTGTCATTGATATTTCATCATTCCACGTCTCTTCTGTTGGGTTCTTTCGTAGCCAGATGAGCAACCAAAAAATTCTGTGAGTTTTATACCAAAGACTTTTTTTATCTTGAGAACTAAAGAGATGTCTATTTTACACTTACTTTGAGTATGACAAAGAATTAATATTAATTAATTAATACTTGTCGTGGTAGAATCAAGCTCAGTGGCACAAGGTATGCTGCTGTACAAATGGACATGCTTTACCGGGTGTGACATTGGCCTGACGTAAAGGGCAGGCAACGCATCCGCTACTCCTCCGGAATTGCAGATGTTCATGGGCGGCGGTAATCACTTACCATCACGTGTGTCACCTGCTCGTTTGCCTCCCTCTTCTATAAAAACAGACATTTTGCGCGTCTGGTTTACCTATAGGTACACCTTCCCAATTCCTTTCATAGTTTTTCTTTGGTTTACTTAATTCTTATCGTATACGAAGGCTATGCACCACAGCCCCTCAGGTGCGTCAGTAGTCACTTGCCATCTGGTATGCCATCTAGATTGTTTGCCACCATCTTTCATAAAAGCAATTTATATATGCTATTTTTATGAAAAGCTTTCTGTGTTGGACTTTAAAAAATGGTAAAGAAGTATCCAATAGTTTAGGACCACCTACCATCTACAAAATGGGAGTCCTCTTCTCTTACGGCTTAATGATCAATCGCTATCGGTATCAACGATTTAATGGCTGAGCGTTTTTGTATGTCGTCTACGGCATAGGTCCTAACAAAATCCGATCTTTTTTCTTGTAGAATTAAAGGTAGTGAAAATAAAACCTTTAGGGAATTAAAGTGGTCAGTTTGCATACTTGTAGCATTCAGGGATAATCGGCAGACAGGATCTTGATCATCATTCGTGAGCCCGAAGCCGTCTTTACGTCCAAGACAACAATATAAATTGTACAAATTAAAAAAAAATACCATTAGTACGAGCCTTGGGATTGAACTCGGGTCTCTTGAGTCGAATTCCGTTCGCCTAACCATTCGGTTATCGTGAAATATATACATTGAGAAATAAGTAAAATTGAGAAACGGATAAATTGATTTGTATTTTTACTAATAATAGAAAATAGATAAAATATATAAAATATAATATATCAAAATAATAGAAAATAGATACATTGAGAAATAAGTAAAATTGAGACACAGAAAAATTGATTTGTATTTTTACTAATACGCGAATGAGGAAATGTAATAGGTGGAAAATAAGTTTCATCAAGTGCTTCGTTTGTGGTATCGGTATATGCCATCACATTTTTTATTAGTTATGGTAAGCGACAGAGGATTTTGTCGCGTTTTCATTTAGTTTTTTAAAACTATTTTACTGATGTGACGGTCAGAGTAGACAAACCTCACATAGAACAAGATATATATATTTACTAATTTATTTTATTTATATATGAGATGAAATGACGTTTGTGAATAAATTAATAAAGGTGAAAATAAGGTGATTTCCAATGCTTGATGACATATTTGCGCATACACCATTCTTTTAATAAAATATAAATTAAACAAATCGGTAAAATTGAATGGCCTGTTGTACTTTCATAAAAATACTTTAATTACTAGTTTGAAATAAATCATAATAAAATGAAAATCCATGACATGACCACCCTCTATCGTTATCTATAATCGCTTATAATATTTGACCCTAATTGAAATCACGTTACATTGAAAAATATTGGAGGTATTCCCGATTTCAATCACGTCGTTATACATTCACGTGGGTGTAGACTTTAAACGATTTACGAGAATTGTTATACATATTTAATAATTATACTAAGTAACTTTTTTATTCTTGACTCTTTTCTTAACAAATTTTTGTAATAGGTGTAGATGTTTTTAACATTGGAGGTTGTATATCTAGATTGATGTAATAAATGTTGTGGGAAAAACCATAGTGCACTAAGTTTGGCCTCCGAGACCGTATTACAAAGAAAAGTGTTAAATATTTTATAGAGTTATGAATTTGTGAAAGTGTTGAAGGAATACGTTTCGCGATTGTGTCAATAATTATAAATTGGCGCTATGGTTTATTGTTCACAATTACTTAGAAGACCGTTATTTAGAGAGGTTCTACCTATATCTATACACACTTATTTGAAATGATGTACTAAAGGTAGTGTAAAAGAGTTTTCTTTCGTGTAGAAATTCTTTTTGATTTGTGAATAAACGCGTATAAAAAAAACTTTTTAACCAGTTTCAACAGGAGTTAAACTGAGTGACAGGATAAGGAATAGTGAGATAAGGATACGGTGTAGTCTGAAAGACGATGTAGTAGCTAAATTGAGAAAGGTATGCTGAGATGATTTGGCCATGTCGAGAGAATGAATGAAGAACGATTGACGAAAAAAGTACATAAGGCGAGTGTGAATGGAGGTGTAGGAAGAGGAAGACCTGAGCGGACGTTTTGAGACCAAATCAGGGACGTCCTGAAAAAAGGCCAGGTCAATAGTACCCTAAATCGAAGAGAATGTATGAAGGGAATAATAAAGTGAACGAAGTGAAACAAATATATAAGGATCGTAGCAAGTGGAAGGAAGTGGTCTCTGACTACCCCTACGGGAAAGAGGCGTGATATATGTATGTATGTATGTATGTATGTATGTATGTATGTATTTATGTATGTATGTATGTATGTATGTATGTATGTATGTATGTATGTATGTATGTATGTATGTATGTATGTATGTATGTATGTATGTATGTATGTATGTATGCATGTATGTATGTATGTATGTATGTATGTATGTTTGTATGTATGTATGTATGTATGTATGTTTGTATGTATGTATGTATGTATGTATGTATATGTGTATGTATGTATGTGTATGTATGTATGTGTATGTATGTATGTGTATGTATGTATGTATGTATGTATTTATGTATGTATGTATGTATGTATGTATATATGTATGTATGTATGTATGTATGTATGCATGTATGTATGTTTGTATTTATGTAAGTATGTATATATGTATGAATGTATGTATGTATGTATATGTGTATGTATATATGTATGCATGTATGTAACAAATTTCCGGGACGGAGGAGTGTGAGATTTGGTGTATTTAAAGTTTAGGTCACCAGATGGAGTACACAAAACTAATTTAGCATCGCGATGTATTAGGAGTAAAATTTAACGTTTGGACATCTATGAGGACTCATGTCTTAGTATAAAAACCTACTAACTACCTAATACATAATTTACGCCTTTAGTCACATATCCGTATCCGTAGCAAAGCACTTATGTACAACTGCGCTAATTGGGCCGTCATTTCTATAAAATGTAAACAAAGCTCATTGCTAAAGAAAACATTTTTAACTACCGTTGGTTGTATTTAACGGAATGGGGCCAGTAGTCAAGGTCTTACGAGGCGCAAGACGAAAGGCTCCGAAGGTCTTGCATGATGTATGTCAAACACATAATTAAATTAGGTTCATTGGTACAGGTAATATTACCACTAACTAAAAATGAAGCAGTAGCAATGTTTACACTTTTGAATACCAATATTCAAAAGTGTAAACATTGCTACTGCTTCATTGTAATTACATCGTTCATCGCCGAGCATTATAATTTTTTATGATATAATCACCGTATATAGGTGCAATCTGCTTGGATTCCATATTATATAACATATTACGGTAAAATTGTTACAATATTTTTTTCAGATTTATAAAGGATGTTATTAATAACAACGCTATTATGTATGGTATGCAGTAAAGGGTCGCAAAACTTCGTTTGGCCCTAGTGAATAATTTTAAATGCTGAATATCCATAATTCTTTTCTAAACAAATAGGTATAATTAAATTATCTCGGCTTTGCTGTAAAATGTAAATAACCAGTATTTACATTTTACCGCAAAGCCGAAATGTAGATGAAGCAATAATAATTAAAAAGTATTGAATTGGATTTTCTCACCCTTCTCTTATATTGTTACGCGAACAGTATAGAATAGACAAATCGAATTTAATTTAACAACAAACATAAAAATGTATTAAAAACACCTTTTAAATTCAACTTTTATAAGCCGGTTATGCAATAAAGCGCGCCTCAAGACTAATATAAATGATACACTTATCAGAAACGATTCATATGCATCACATAAACACATTTTCCTCCTCCTGGGATAGTCGGATATAATTTTCAAAAATTCAAATAAAGGTGTTTTTCAGGTGGCAGTGCGTGTAAGACCGCTACGAGGAGATGAAGGTTCACGCATATTGCACGTAGTCAGCGACAAGGTGATGATAATGTTATAAAAATTAAATGAAATGATCTTTTGTTTATATATATATATATATATATATATATATATATATATATATATATATATATATATATATATATATATATATATATATATATATATATATATATATATATATATATATATATATATATAAATATCTGTCATATTCGATATATATGCATTATAAACATGACAGACTAATAAAGAATCCACTTACTATCATTTCATATTGTAACTTATATATTATTTTTGTTTTTGTTCATGTTTTCTTATATGCTCAACGCAAAACTTCGCAGCGAAAGGGTCTGCCTAAAGAAGCATAAAAGCAAGTTCAATACAGTGAAAATTAGATCTCTTTGTTAAATGTGCGCATTGCCTTGGCCGACCGAAAACGAAATGAAGGGATTCGCAAAATGGCAGGTTTCAAAAATGATCTTACCACTAAAATGGATAAGGGCGTGCTACAATGCTTTACACGTTTAAAGAATAGTTGAGAAATAGAAAGTATAGTTAACATTTAAAGGGGTCGATGTAAGCCAAGACTAACTTTCAAAGACTATGTTAGCAAATTGATTGAGAAATTGCAGAGAATGCTTTTAGCATTATGTCCGCCTTTTGTTCTTATATATTTTGTAAGGTGCAATAAAGTTGAATAAATAAATAAAAAAAATACTACGACATCCAAGTATCATGTGTTATGTATATCAATTTGAAAGGGGTATGTAAGTATCGTGATACTGGGCGATATGTTCTCTCTGGCTATCTCGTCATTGAAAATGCGTGAAGATATTTATTATTTACCATCTGCCCTCGGCGGCTTTGCCCACAGTTTAACACTTAACGCGGAACCTTTATTGTGTTTCTAAAATAAAAGTATGAGAGCTTACGTTACTCCTTATAACATTAGCTATCTGTCAGTGACAGTCCTATTAAAATTAGTCCAGCCGTTTCAGAGATTAGCCAGAACAAACAGACAGACAGACAAAAATCGTAAATAAAATGTTATTTTGGTGTATGTACCATATATATATTCATATACATGTAGTAAAAAATGATTATTTCAATATAACAAACACTCCAATTTTATTTATATGTATAGATTTATTGTTTTCTTATACGCCGAGTTTACATGCTAGATGCTGGTGTTAGAGGAGGAAGCCGACAGCCGTCGCGATGTGCTGCGCCAACGGCGACATAACGACAAGCACTACATTTACGACAGGGTCTTCGGAGAAGACAGCACACAGGTACGAAAACCCGCAAGGAGCCAACTTTCCTATTCAAATTCGTAATTTTCTTATTAAAATATTTATTTGTACCTTTGGTGAGTATTGAATCAGCTGTGAGAAGCAACGACTGAAACAAAATTCGGAGTTGGAACAGAAACTGAAGAAGAAACTGGAAAAAGAAGAGTTGATGGAGACAGAAGGTCGAACGGGAGTAATTTTCGCACGTAACGTTAAAGCGCAAGATTAATTCACAGCGCAATTCTAAAGGCTATGTGTGGCCATGGTCGAATCGGCCTATTCGTATAACAGCAAATACCAAATATGCCGCTGCTGACCTTATCTAATGCATGTACATATCTAAGTATAGACGTAAAGGAAAGGAGTTTATGTATGCCTTGTACATAAACTCCTTTACTTTATATATTCCAATAGGTAGGCGATTTTAATTATATACGTTATATTTTGGGAGATACTATTTATAAATTTCATAACAACAATTTTATATATATTTTTTTATATTTAATACACGTCCCCATACCGTGGTAGGCAGAGGTCTAGAAAATTTTCTATACACTTTTCACCGAAGGTTATTTGGGACAACATGACAGGTGGTAAACCTGTCGCCGTCTCAATATCCAAAATAACGATACAATAAACTTAAATATCAGCATCCATGACTCAAGTACAAACATTCATATTCATCACACGAACATTTGCCCCTATAGAGATTCGAAAACAACACTTAACTTAGCTTTTAGCGAAGGTGGTCTCACACGGATAATCTTCACGCCATTCCCAATACAGGAGACAAAAGTCTAGACAATTAAGTCCTTCCACTGTCCCACCTACCACCGAAGACATTATTTTGGAACAGCATGACAGGTGGTGAGCCACTCGCGGTCTTTATATCCAAGCTAACGATATAAATTGTTCATAAGTTTTTGAAAAAACCCATTGGTTTAGCCTTGGGAATCGAATACGGGTCCTTTTACTCGATCGATAAAATCCGATCACCCAACCTATCGTGACGGGATCATTAGTGCTTCATGCTCATTTAGGAGGAGGTGTACGACGTAGTTTGCTCGCCACTTGTGGGCGACACACTCCGCGGCATCGCTGGTGCAGTGTTCGCATACGGAGCAACTGGCGCGGGCAAGACCCATACAATGACGGGCCTTATGTCTCGCGCACTTGGCCATCTCTTTACCAGCATTGCTGAAAGCGAAACTCCGGATGCCTATGAGGTATGATCACAGTAATACATATCTTATCTTTTTCAACCATAGTTATTAAATAAATTAATGCTTTTTAGTAAGTTTTCTTAGGATACAACATTGTGAAAAACCGATTAAATTTTCTCATGATGTCACTCGTCTATAATAATGAATAGTATATGATGTTTCTCGTAACTTCTTACAATGGTTTCTTACATACTAGTTACCCTTATTATGAGATCTTGACGCAGTTTCGCCTATTAGGTGAAAACCCTTCATTGGACAAAACTGATTTCGTGATAATAAAATGTCTCACCTCCTTCAAGATTTAAGTTTTTGAAAATATTTATCATATGACTTCGGGTTATCAGATAACTTGTCATGTAAATACACGAAGAACCTCATCTTTTAAAGTAATGGTAAATAATATTACTAGCATTCCTGTTAACCATTCCAAATAATCTGTAATACTTGTGTCTGGAGTGGTTTCTAATAAATAATGCTGGATTCTAACTTGCGACATTGTGTTTCCTAGTGCGCACCCGAAAACTTTAAAATTATATAAGTGCAAATATATAAGTTTTACTCATAATATTTATTTCGTTATTTGTAAATAGTTTTACATTAAATTCTGTTACATAACCTAAACAAACAATTTACTTACATATTTCTCAATTCGTAGTTGAGGTCAGCGACGTAGTGCTAAAACTAAAAGCAGACTAATGACGTTACCTAAGTTTATTATTAAACAGTCATGTGCTGTCAATTACTCGACATAATACTAACGTATTATTATACTTAAACGTAATACCTATAACATTTTTTGTCATTTTACCCTTGTTTGTTTGTTGTTACTTATCGCTAATAACATGGACGTAAAAAGTACCCATTTTTAATGTCTATAGTTATAAAAAATATCTGCACGCAATTCTCAATACTGGGGTAGTTAGAGGTTTAGTCTAGACAATTAAGTCCCTTCGCTCCACCTTCCACCGAAGATATTTTCGGCGTGGTGAGCCCGTTGCCGTCTTTATGTCCAAGCCAACGATTTAATTCGTAAATAAGTTTTAGAAAAACCTTTTACGGGCCTTCCACCTGGGGTCGAACTCGGGTCCTTTGACTCGAAATTCCGTCCTGCCAACCACTCGGCTATCGTGACTATAGTTATAGTTATATTTTATAATTATATTTTATTAATAAAATAAATAAATAATAAATAAAATAAATTTTTCCTATTTATAAATAATAATAAATAAATATAAATAAGTAAATATCTTCAGGCAATTCCCAATACAGGGGTAGACAGAGGTCTAGTCTAGGTAATTAAATCCCTTTGACCCACCTTCCACCGAAGATGTTTTCGGGACAACGTGACAGGTGGTGAGCCCGTCGCCGTCTTTATGTTCAAGCCAACGATGTAATTCGTACATAACTTTTTGAAAAACTCATTGGTCTCTTGACTCGAAATTCCGACCATCCAACCACTCGGCTATCGTGACTAAACCTTTAACAATCTCATGATGATGTGTACTATAAATAAATTCATATCGTCTCGAGAGGTAAAACTCTTGGAAGGAAAATCTTGGAGATTATACAGAGTGGGCCAAGAATTCGTTAACATTTAAACGTAACTTACCGCGCAAACTAATGCCGCGCGGGGCGCTGGCGCGGGCGTGGGTACTAGTTCGCTTCTTGGAAATTTAGTCGCAATGGATCGCTTCACGGGGCCGCAACGCGCTTACTGCGTGAAACAGTTTTATTTAAACGACTTTTCGCTCATTACTGTGAGACGCTTATTTCGCGTTGAATATGGTTTACACGACAGTGTCAGTGTCCAAGTGCTCCTTTAATAAAGAAATGGGTAAAGAAGTTCGAAGAGACGGGATCTACACTAAATGTGAAACAAACCGGCGGCCCTCGGACTTCTCGGAGCGAAGAGAACGTGCAGCAAGTTTCCGCTTCTGTTCGATGTGATCCAGATTTATCGACACGCAAACATTCGGCTGAATTAGGATTATCCCGCACATCATTACGCCGTATTTTGAAATTAGATTTGAAATCACATCCATATAAGATCCAGCTAGTGCAAGAAACCCTAATTATTTAAATTTGCGTAAGTCATATGCCGAAACAATGTTTACTCATTTCACTAATTTTCACAACATCTAATTTTCTGACGAAGCCCATTTCCACCTAAATGCACATGTAAACAAACAGAATTGCAGGTATTGGAGCAGCGAAAATCCTAAAGCATGAGAGGCCACTTCACTCTCCCAAGGTAACTGTATGGGCTGCAATTTTAGCAAAAGGAATCATCGAACCTTACTTTTTTGAAGATTCTCGAGGCCGTTCAGTTACTGTTAATTCTGCCGAGTATGTGAAAATGTTACGGGAGTTCTTAGCACCGATGCTACTGGAATTTGCTGGCTATAATCGTAACACATGGTTTCAACAGATGGAGCCACGTGTCACACATCGAACGAGTCCTTGCCGGTGGTCAAAGACATGTTTCCGGAAAAGCTGATATCCAGACGGGGTGACATCCCATGGCCACCCAGCAGTCCAGATCTATCCCCAGCAGACTTCTTTTTATGGGGTTACTTAAAGAGTCGTGTTTACATTGATAAATCGAATACACTGCCTCAACTTAAAGAAAAAATCATCGAAGAGATGTCGGCGATCTCGCGGTCTCTTTGCAGAAGAGTATTCGAAAACTTCAGGACTCGCTTTGATGAGTGCAAAAACAAAAACGGTGGTCATTTAGACGAAATAATTTTTAAAAAATAAATTACAACTAATTAGCTTTCTCGTAAATAAACGATTTCTAAAATATGTTAAATGGTTTTTTTTATACGATTTTTTTCAAATGTTAACTAATTCATGGCCTACCCTGTATCAAAAACTTGAACTATTTACTTTAATTAGGTAATTTTTTAAATATACGTCCTCTGAGGACATGTGGATTTCTTATGCATACACAGGTTTTCTTGGTTTCTTCAGTAAAGTCAGAAAACCACTTTCTACAATGTCTCGGGTCGGGGTATTTGTGGTATCTACGTAGTGCTTTGTCAAAAAACATACAAAAGAAAACATCTAGGGAGTTTATTAAAGAATAGTTTCAACTAGATTTTGGAGGTTAAAGGTAACTCTCCATTAACTGGGTTACGTTACCTCCTTAACTATTTGCGATAGTCTATATTTCTGTATTGATTTACTTATACGTTAAAATATAACGTTGATATCACAACTTCTTTCACTTTAAAAACACTTGCTAAAGATCTTCGAGATCAATCTTTTTATAGCTTTTATGTAGAGCTTCTCTGTATGAGACAATTATCTATAATGGCTATTCAATATAGGTCACGATAGCCTAGTGGTTGGGTGGACGGAATTTCGAGTCGAGAGACCCGTGTTCGATCCCCAGGTGGCAGGCTCATACCAATGGGTTTTTTAAAAACTTATGTATGAATTATATCGTTGGGATGGACATAGAGGCAACGACGGGCTCACCACCTGTCATGTTGCCCCGAAAATTTCTTTGGTGGAAGGTGGGGCGAAGGGACTTAATTAAGGGAAGACTAGACCTCTCTCTACCCCTGTATTGCGAATTGCGTAAAGATATTTTTATATTATATTTTATTAAGCATATAGTATTGGTAAATTTGATGAATGTGTACTCCAAAATAACTTTGAAATAAAATGTGTAAACAAGTTCGGAGGTTTCGATACAATTTTTATTTGTGAAGACTATTTCGCGCGATATGTGCAAGGTCGTTCCACGTGGTGCCATCGTGTCACATACGATGAAAGACGTCACCACACCTCGTAAAAGCTAATATATAGCGTACATACTCTTGAAATTTATGTTGAAATCGGTAAATACGTCACTGATATTTGCGTGTCGTTATATTATCAATGTTTTATCTTGTGATTGCAATTTTACAAGTGTTGCCGGCGACGCTTAGCTGTGCCTCACTAAATAGCACTATTAATTACAACAGAAATAAATATTAAAAAGTCTACGAAACACTGATATACCAAGAACATACTTTATTTCATTTTATATTTATATTATTAAATAAGCATAAGTATTACACTTAAACCTACTTGTCGCAGTGCATGAAGATAAAATCGTATATTTATTTATTTATTTATTGATACTTTATTGACACCTAATAAAAGGTAACACTGGGCGGAGTAAATGCCTTATAGCATTCTCTACCAGTCAACCCTGGGCGAAACAGAGAATAAACGGCAGGTGTGTTACGTGGGTATAATTATCTTAATATATAATATATAATAGATATATACGCAGATACTTATTTATTATAAATATACACATACAAAGATATTTTTATATACATATACATACAAACACATACCTACACAAATAACTACTATACTAATAATAAAAGTACATAACGTTGAGAAGAAAATAAAAAAAAATTCAATTTGTCAGCCTGAATCACTTTTCTGAAGATGCTCTCGAACCATTTTTTTTAAAAGAATGTTTATTAGGAGCTTTCTTGACATCAGGAGGAAGAGCGTTCCAGAGGAGCGTGGACTGAATAGTAAAGGAGGAGCTAAAGAATACAGTACTATGCTGTGGAATATGAATTTTGAGACAATATAAAGAACGTGGTACCCGGTCATGGTTAGAATGAAGATATTCAAAATTATTCCTAAGATAGGATGGGGACATTGGGTCATTTAAAATGGAATACAATACTAATAAAATTGACGTATGGTGAGCCATTTAAGCTTAGAACGA
Organism: Sericinus montela; assembly: GCA_029286605.1. NCBI lineage: Eukaryota > Metazoa > Arthropoda > Insecta > Lepidoptera > Papilionidae > Sericinus > Sericinus montela. The sequence goes on along the minus strand of JAGSMR010000029.1, from coordinate 3,874,036 downwards.
TAATAGGATATATGATCATACTTACGTAGACCGAAGATAAACCTTATGCAACTGTTAAGAAGGCGCTCCAATTTGTTGAGAAGGTTTTGGGATAGATCGGGGTAGCACACATCTGCATAATCAATAATGGGAAGTATTAGAGAATGAACAAGCATAAGCTTTGTTTTGAAAGAGAACGCAAGATGGCATTGACTTTACGGCTAGTCTCAGTAACCTGAGTAACCCAATTTAAGGTGTTGTCCATATGCAAGCCAAGATTTTTTATGGAACTACTGAATGGTATCAACACACCATTAAAGAATACGGGAGAGAGATTCACATAATCAATCTTGGTCAGCATCCTTGGACTGCCCACAACCATTGCTTTGCATTTAGCAGGATTAACTGAGATGCCATGCCTATAGGACCAATTTCTATCAGCATCCAAATTGTGGTTTAGATTACTAATTTTTTTTATTTACGAAAAACCATTCCAAAGCTGAGGATGAAAATCTGAGGTAAGTTAAGTAGGACATAAGGATATCGTGGTCGACTGTGTTAAAAGCATTTGAAAAGTCGACAAGTGCCATCACTGTTAATTTCTGCTCATCCATTCATTCCCTTATGTCATCAGTGACTTTAAGGAGAGCAGTGGTGGTACTATGTCTAGAACGAAACCCAGATTGATACATATCCAATAGGTTATATCTTATTATAAATGTAGAAATTTGCTTGTGATATATCTATATTACTTTTTATCTGTAATTACTCTATAATGTTTGCGTACACGAATTTAAATTCAAAAAAGTAAAACTAATATAAGAAGATGAAGTAGTGGAAAGAATATAACTTGTCGGACAATAATAACGGCCTCCATCGCAATCTATTAAACAAACTATGTATCTTTAAAGCTATGTATTTTGAACATATTTCCGTTTGAAAGTTAGGGATTTCCCATTCTTGATATCATTTAATCTTATTTCGACTTTGAACTTTGGCTTGGACACCCACGGTGAAGATGAACCTACATGGCTGGCCTGACTTTGTAGAGAATGGCCGGGCTGAGTTGGCCGCCCTCGGTGGGCTCAGTCAACCTACTTCAGAAGCGTATTGATGGGCTTAAAAGGAGTATTTGAGTATTTGCACGGCTCCCACGGCGCTCCCTGGAGACGCAACGGAAGTATTGGTACTGCGGTTCGCTATGCTATGGACGGGGGCTTCCTCACAACACCCATGCGTCTGAGGTGGAACCGAGGGATGAGATAAGTGCCGGTATTGCGGGGCGCCGCTCTTCCTACCCTCCGCGGCTGAAATGTGTTACGCGACGGAGCCAAAGTCTAGACCTGGCACAGGGTGACGGGTGGACTTGTTTACGGTCAAGCATCCACCTTTAGAGGGATTTAGTCGGTACGGGCTCGACATCACCCGTCCTTGTCCCGCGCGGGCGTGTATATGTTAGGTATTTCCCCATGTATAAAAAAATTTGCATCCTAACAAGGCTAGCAGTTACAATCTCAGAGCCTCGTTCATTTCAATTTTGAGTACGCATTGTGTAACGATTTGGGCACTTGGAGAAAAACATACATATAGCTCAAATGTTAGCTCCAATACAAATTCTTATACAAATTTGTGAATGTTGAAATTTGTGAATTGTGTTCATGAAGTAAAAGAAAAAGAAAAAATTAGGTTAGTGAAAACTAAAGTGGCGTGTACCTAAATATTGACAAGATGTTACAGGAAATCCTTGCACGAATAGGTAATAGCAGTAAACGTCTGTACGATGTCTTGTCTGTTTTCTGAAATCTGCACTAATTTCTTTGAAGTTGTTGTCTGAAGAAAAATGTACATTTCATTGTGATACTTCAAAGACGCTTAACTATGTATTTCAATAAAATTGGTGTAGAAAGGCCATTAATCATTGTTTATTGTTTATTAATTACATTCAAATGGTTTTACTTAAATAAAAATGTAAAAAATAAATATAAAAATTTTAAAAAATTATGTAGCTATATCGAAGTCCTCATAATCAACTAGTCTCAAATATCAAAGTATTTTGTGTATCGTTAACGCAAGTGATCCAAAGTGCGGGCATGCAGACGACTACTAATAACTAAGATCAGTAGCAGAAAATATCATTATTCAGAAATGCTAATTATAATTTTAAATGTTGGCAGTTAACCAATTCATAAAGTGCGCTTAGGATATCATTCACAGTCGTAAAGAAAAAGTACAGTGAAGACTAGATTACCCTAACTATTGTTGGCGTAAAGAATTTGGATACTCTAAAATTGTAAACTTGTAGACTTAGTGGTTATTCAAAACAACAAAAACGAATTTAACATCTATGTCATTGAAGATTGTGAACACGACTTCTCACATTTTCAACGCTACACATTTTTTTATCAATAACAATTAATACTTCAATCGACAAATCTCACTCATTTATAATATTAAGAGGTTTAAAAAAAATATTTTTTAAATCTTGACCTGACATAACGAACGTAAAAATGAAAACATTATCCCAAATTGGTGTAGACGTTCGGAAGTTATGCGCATACATGCATTACGGCAATCCGTTTTTATTTAACTATGTCACATTTTTTAGCCAGTCATTTTTGAGGACACTTTTAGAGATTATCATGTGACTAATATATGATGTGAAGTCATAAACATATTTATGCACTTTCATATTATATTGATATTATATAATTAAGAACTTACAAACATATTAATTATTGATATTTTATTTCCAAGTAATTTTATTATATTTTTGAATTATATCATGATATAGTATTTAATATTTATTATGTGTACATATGCAGGTAACTATTTTTCCGTGTTTATTTATTTTTCCGACATTTCCATTCCATTCATTCTTCTTAGAATCCTGTCCATCCATCAAGATAGCATCAAGTCTTGAAGAATATTGCTATTAGTAATAAGACAACCCACGATGACATTAAAGTTATTTGCATAAAAAGGGAAATCATTGTTTAGTCCGTGGAGTATGTTACAAAGTATATAGATATATAATACAACGTAACATATAAGTAATATTGAAAATGTTACCACGTCATACTGATAACGCTTGAATAAAACTAATCTGTTTTAAATGTTCTAAGAAATTATTCAAAAGCTGTGTTTTACCATTTACAATTATTATCGTGGCATTTGGAAGGGAGTTAAGTGAAGGGGTTCCATCCACCCCAAACTCCACCACAAGTGGCAAGGTCATTGGCTAAGGCCGCTTATGTTATTGACACGTACGTGTTGGGCTTACTTGCCTTATGTCACTAATTTAGACCTTATTAAAAGCTTCGTTAGCTACATTTCATTTATTTACGTTGTCTACGCCAATAGGTCATTGGCTTTGCGTGTTGCACGCTTGCTTGCTTATATATAATTATAATAATTTTAAATACTTATCACTATGTACAATTAAATGTGTAAATCATAATAATAAGATTAAAGATATTATACAGTATTTACACAATTTTATTTGCAATTGCCAGTAATTGGGAAGTGTTGATTTCTTTCTTATTAATTAATAAACACCCGATATCCTAGTTCGTAGTGACCCTGTCTACGAAGCTAAGCGGGTTCGAATCTCGCTAGGGGCAAAGATTTGAATGATGAATATGAATGTAGGTACTCGAGTGAATGGATGGTTATACGATACACCGATGGCCTGGTCATCATCTGTCACGTTTTCACAAATAAACTTCGGTGAAAAGTGGTCGATATGACTTAATTGTCTTGACCTTTGCCTACCCTAGTATCGGAAATTGAAGTATATTGTACAGTTATCTAGGAGTCTAAGAACACGGCAGGTCGTGGGTTGGTGGAGCCTTCCTACTTTTCTCTACTACAGCATTAGAAAGGTTTCAGAACAGAAAAAAATAGTTATAAACAAGTTCAAGGAACAAACTACGGAAATATTATATCACTATGTCATAATTTTGAAAAACTTTAAATTACTTTACTTTAATATTAGTTAAATTCGTCAAGTTAGCTAAAATTTAAGGCTAGCTTCGTTATCTATTATTTACACGTCAAACGTAAGATATATTTATATACTTAAAGTTTACGCATAAAACAATTCTTGACCCGAGTTAATTCCCGTCAAAGTAAATTATTTATGGATATGCAATAGTTAACAAGTTAAATGACCTTGAAGTCAGTCAAATTCAATGACGTCACGTACGTTAAAGTGAGGAGGGCAGTGTTAAATTATTCGAGTACTTTTTCCTGAGACCGGAACAGACATTCTATCTTTATTCCCGCGGAATTAAGCAATTAATGTTATTTAACATGTACATGTTTGATTCAGCACCGATAGAAGTATAGCGTTCAGTTCAGTAAATAATATAAACATAGTAATATTTTCCTATAAACCTTCGACTTCCTTTAATGCTCATTTTCTATCAGGCACCTTGACGCTTGAGGAATTCTAAAATAGGTCCTTGATCAAAATTTTGAATACAATGCCTTAATTCAAAATGCTGCAGCGGAGTGACCTAGACCTAGAATCCAGTATGTTGCCGTCGCGCTGCTAGCGCATAGCATGGGGGTTGAATAATCTAAAAAATAACTATTTTCGTTGAAGAATTATAATGATAGCGCCAATAACCTAGGTTTAGGGTACGGGCTGCAAAACGTACAGTGCAAGCTCATTAGTTTTTTATGTAATCTGAAATTGAGGTTTTGTTTTAGTGGTTTACGGGAACATTGTTTATGATAATTGCATTATTCCAAATAATTAAAACAAAAGTAATAACTAGTTTGAAGGTTAGCCAAAAATATTTGAAAATATGTGCTATGGGCTTAATATTACAATACAGACTGAAACTCACGTTTGTTTTACTATTACATTTATATAAAAAAAAACATATCTTCACGCAATTCCCAATACAGGGGTAGACAGAGGTCGAGTTTAGACAATTAAGTCCCTTCGACCCACCTTCCACCGAAGATATTTTCGGGACAACGTGACAGGTGGTGAGCCCGTCGCCGTCTTTATGTCCCAGCCTACGATATTCGTACATAAGTTTTTGAAAAACCCATTGGTACGAGCCTACCAACTGGGGATCTAACTCGGGTCTATTGACTCAAAATTCCGACCACCCAACCACTCGGCTATCGTGACTTTTATTACATTTATATAAAAATGTAAATTAAACTCGTATTTAAAAAATCAATACTATTTATGTGCACGTATGAAGACGTATGAAAACCTGCATGGATGAAGAAAATTATGAATCTGAAAGGAGCTAAAGAGGTATGTAAGGATCGTGACACTTGGCGATCTATTCTCTCTGGCTACCCCGTCAGAGACTGTGCGTGATGATAAAATAAAATAAAATAAAATACTCTTTATCACTAAATGATTTATCTTAAGGTTTAAACTGTTTTGTTAAGTACATCCAAGTTTTCAATATTTTATTCACTGGCGTAGACCCCCGAAATTTTTTTTCAGTCGTAAAGCCACATCTGCCTGTTGCGTCGTGTATGAGGATTACGTAAAAAATGGTGTTGTCAAAGAAACGGGATGTTATTATAAACCAGTAATTAGATTTACTGTATCGTACCGTTCTGTAGTCATCACACTTGAAAGTGAATTCGCTATTACTTGTGTGAGAACTTCTTTTCAACCACAGAGCCATCAACAGATATGGGCAAGGGAGTTTTTGTATATAGTAATAGAATGACGTTGTTGTAATTTTATTTAATATGTTGTACTAAAATATCTAGTAATATTAGAAATTATGAAATTAAATTTCTTAAATATATAGCCACGTTAGCCGAGTGGATAGCCACGATAGCCGAGTGGATAGCCACAATAGCCGAGAGGGTGATCGGAATATCGTGTCAAGAGACCCGAGTTCGATTCCCAGGTGGCAGGCTCGTACCAATGGGTTTTTCAAACACTTATGAACAAATTATATCGTTGGCTTGGACATAAAGACGGCGACGGGCTCACCGCCTGACTCGTTGTCCCGAAATATCTTCGGTGGAAGGTAGATCGAAGGGACTTAATTGTCTAGACTAGACCTCTGTCTACCCATGTATTGGGAATTGCGTGAAGATATTTTATTTTTTAATTTATAAATTTCTAAAACATATGTGACATAAAAATGCAGTCAAATTTGCAGCAATGACGCAACATAATACAGCAGATCCGTATCAACAAACAACAATGCCGCATGACCCCATTCGCCGAATCGTATCATAAATTTCACTAATGCATGGACAAGTCACGTTATCACGAACGAAGAAAATACTTAACGTAGAATTTGTGCTTGACTAAAATAATTTAAAAGGAATTCATACCTTATCCTTTAGCTACCTAGAAATATATCGCAACGAAAGTTTTTGGAATATATTTCTTAGATAAAAGAATCAAAGTAATTCCTTGCCGTTCAAAGGCAAATTAAATTAATTGGTTCGCTGTTTCATATTATACGACCACTTGGAAAAATTCGAGAAGTTTAATAATGACGCTAGTGTTAATAATCTCATTAAACGCTATAAATTAAGCGTGGTTGACTTAAATTATGTTCTTTTGATATCTTTCCGAAACTAATTTCAAGAAGGATATGTGATCAAATCATAAACTTCGGTTTACTGTTGCTAAGTTGCTACAAGTTTTTTCTTGAGTCCTCGCTGACTGTCAAAACTCGTACATAAGGGTTGAACAAAACTCTCAACGAGGCAATTTTATCAAGTTATTATAGTAATTTGGCCTTCACCGTAGAAGTGTTGAGGCATTTGTGTATGGGGAGGGATTCGTGTGGATGCGTTCCTTCTTTCAGAAGGGCTGCCGGCGAAGGCCAGCAACACACCGTTTGGTAAACGTTAATTACTAGTATAAAAAAAAAAAGTATACGTTTTTTAAGAAATACATATTTTTTAAGATATTAAACTTTTGATAGTTTTTTTCTTTGACTAGTCATTAACGATCGTTAGTCACCAATTTTAAATACTTACATATTCCGCCTTTACATATTGATTCTTTGACGCTTTCCATAGAACAAACATCCATTTGGGGCAAATTAAGGCTTTTATAAATATGAATTGCTCTGTAAATGTTAGTATAAGTGTACATATTGTTTTTCAAGAACTTTCCAGTAATTCGTGTCCAAGGGTAACTTATTTATCGATTACGTGATATTATTTGTAATAGCAACTTAAATTAAAATACGGCTTACATAATCGACTCGCACTTGATTTTGTTAAAGTCAATTCAAGTTTATAAAGGTATAACAACAATAATATAATAGCTAAATTGACGTAGCAGCCCCGAGGTTTATGCTACTTAGCATATTTATACATTATTAAAATGAAAAACAAAAAATAATATGCATAGATAGATACAATAAATAGCTAAAGTACTTGTGTTATTGAGTCGGAAATAACGAAGGTACTACATACAGCTAGACCAGATACAAAGTAGAGAAAGTGATTTTCTAGATTGATGCGTCCGAGGATCGAACCCAGGACGTCAGGGCCGGCGATACCATGAAAACTGGTGTTTACACCACTTATCCGCGTCTATGATCATATTAATATATGAAATAAATGCGTACAATATTATAAGTGGAAAAAAGGTGTGTGTGCGATTCATACACGATAGAAGTGAGACTTCAGTAAATCGACAAAAAATGAGATGTATATATATATATATATATATATATATATATATATATATATATATATATATATATATATGTATATATATATATATATATATATATATATATATATATATATATATATATATATATATATATATATATATATATATATATATATATATATATATGTATATATATATATATATATATATATATATATATATATAACAAAGGTAGTATAATTGCAAAGTTTATAAATTAGTATGTATATTTCTGTTTAATTCTTTGCCGGATTCATCCTACACATTTTTGTATTTGTGTCTCTTACCTGTCGTTTTTTCCCTTGCATCTGGTTTGAAGTCACAACGATTCTAAAGAAGTTTCACTTCAATAAATAGGTTCTACGTTAATGGTGCCAGATGTAATAGACAGATTTTAATGCACCATGTGATTGTTGAGGATATTATTTAAATTATTATAACAAACAATCATTGCTCTGTGAAGTTGTCGATAAAACACTTTACGGGAGACGACTAACGGTCTTTGTGAAAAAAATAATAAAAAACATTTATTGCAGATTTCACGCTATTTTCTTAGTCTTAGGATGAAATATTTTCTGTAACTAATTGGCTCTCTAAAGAGATAAAGGCCTGACCTGGCCTATATAAAATATTTGTCCTATATATGCTTTTGATGAATCTCATAAATTCTTGCTTAAAACTTGCTTTTCTCATGAATCTGGTACGCCTTCCACCCACTCTTACATAGCAAAAATTCATAGATTCTATGATGAAAATGACTGTAAGAATTATTTTTATTTTTACCTGATGGGAAATAAAAATAACAATTATTCCATTGTACATTATAACTACCTAAGTTTTTCTTCAAAGTCGATAATTATTAAAAAAAAAAATTGTGGTTAAATACTCTTTCTCGACATATGACTCGAGATATGTATATTTATACTATCGGACCTGCCAGACGTAATCTTGCTATGGAATTAATGAAAAAATACGTGATAAAAACTATCGTATCTTAGGTACGTTAGCAAAATACACATAAAAAACGTGAAAATTAGATAGTTTCAGAGTTCATCGTGAGCAACAACGTGACACGTGAATTATATGTAATAGATATTGAAATAATCGCTAAAAAATTGGTTGATTTCTTGACGTGATAATATTTTGATTGATATCTTTGTTTGTATTTTGGCTTAAAGAAATTTCGTTTCTGCAAATTGGCGCGTTTAATTGAAATTAACAAAACGTTTATTTCATTTTTATCAAGTAACTTGTACCGTGGCAGAATTCGCATTTAATTAATTAATTTAACTCAACAACAAGCCTACTGCAAGCGTCGACCTCTCCTTCCACTCGTCGCTGCTTGATAGCGGCAAGTTGATAGATAGAAGCAACATCACATACTTTATTTTCTTCTGTTCTGTTCTTCTCCGAGTACTTTGTTCCGTACTTGAGTTTCAACTTTGAATCAAATGTGAAACTCAAGGACGGAATATACATATATGTTTATCTTCACGCACAGTACTTGACGGGGTATTCATAGACAACATATCATCAAGTGTCACGATACTTACATACCTCTTTCGCTTGTTTAAAATTTTCTTCATTTTTTCATAGACGCACATCTAGGTATCCGTATACTCTTCATTCCTTCCCTCTTCGTACAATTTGCTCACATGGTCTTCGAAAATTAGTCTCGGCCTACTTCAACACCTTTTAATGTTGTAACTTTTGCGTTATATATGTTCTTCATCATTCGGTCTTCATTTATTCGCTTTTCAAAAACTTACGTTCGATTTATATCGTTGGCTTGGACATATAGACGGCAGACTAACCACCTGTCACGTTGTCCTACAAATGTCATTCATTGATCATTTCAGCTGTAACTTTATCTCGTCCCGCAGCCTTACCTCATTTCAAGCTTCGAATCACACGTTCAATCTTTAATACTGATGAATTTAAAGTCATCGAAGTCCGAGCCCGATGTACCGGTTACGGCGACACCTCCGTATACTTCAGTAAGATCATCGCTCGCATACATTTCTCTATAGAACTGATTCTATCGCTGCATGACGTTTTTTTCCAAAATGAATAAATAAATATTATTTCTGTAAATAAAGCATTCAAAGACTTAAATATCTTAGAGTCACGATAGCCGAGTGGTTGGGTGGTTGGAATTTCAAGTCGAGAGACCCGAGTTAGATGTCCAGGTGGCAGGCTTGTACCAAAAATTAAGAACGAATTATATCGTTGGCTAGGACGTAAAGACGGCGACGAGCTCACCACCTGTCACGTTGTCCCGAAAATATCTTCAGTGGAAGGTGGATCGAAGGACTTTATTGTCTAGACTATACCTCTGTCTACCCCTGTAAAGGGAATTGCGTGAAGATATTTAATATAATTTTGTTTCTGTAAATAAATACTTTATTAAAGACTTAATTGATATTTGGATATTCTTGATTAGTTTGTAACAGAAACTTTTAATGTTATTGACACCGTCCTCAAAACGCCGGATTGAATTGAAACCTAGCACATTTATAACCTAATGACAATACAGTAATTTCATGAAATATTAATAAATTTTGATAATAAATAATAGCTTAAAAAAACTATAAAACATGCTTTTGTTGCTAGCTGAACTAAGAAATAGAAAATTCAATCGTCTGAAGAAACCGAAACGCGAAACCGGTAGTTTCATTAAATAAAAATTAATAAACTTAATGTGTAATAGTGTGCAACATTGAATTGTAATTATTGTTCTTCTCAATTGAATTGTTCTTATTAGAACTAGAACATAAATTAGAGATTTAAGTTGCTTTAATCAAACACAGGTGAAAATGTCATACATCGAGATCTACAACGAGAACATTCGGGATTTGCTGAACCCGAGTGCGGGACCGCTAGAGTTACGTGACGAAGGCGGTAGCGGGGCGCCTGTGGTAGCAGGTCTTAGTGAGGTATTATTTTACTTAATTTTTTTGTAGATCAGTGCATAGGTATCGCACTAATAATTGCGTAACAAGAGTTGGGTTCCGTAATATTAAATACCAACTGAACTATAAATTACATATTGTTTTTCGGTTAAAACAAGTTTCCAATTCACCTGATAGTGAAGTGGCTGCTACAGCCCAATACCAAACATCTGCAACTAAATTCAATCGATTATACGTTCTCACACACGCACTATTTACTTTTTTACGGCATTGATTGTTTTACTTTGATTTGGCAATAGAAACAAGCAAGATTGAAGTACTGATCCAGATTCCAATCGACTCGGGCGAACTATAGTTATCCAAATCTTAAACTTTGAGAAAATTAAGGAGAGACATGTTTTGTAATGTTCAGACCTTAAATTTGAGTGGTTCTAGTTCTAGCTTTGAACGTTAATATTGTCCATTTCGAGGTGCGTGCGTTAGGGGCGGCACACGTGGCTGAGCTACTGGCACGAGGCGATCGGGCACGTACCGCAGAATCAACCCACGCCAACCAGCACTCCTCGCGGGGTCACGCTCTTCTCAGGTAAAACAGTATTCTATTATCTCGAGGTTCTTTTTTTAGATCTTTATGCAATTTCGTATACTGGGGCAGCCAGAGGTCGTTCGTATCAACAACGTAGCGTTAGTAAGATTCTATAACCGTTCTTATTAATTTAAGATGGCATTTCGAAATTGAAGGAAAATCCATATAACGATACCTCTTCTCTCACGCTATGCCTCTGCAAAGTCACTATATTCTTTGATACGGCTACCATTATGGAGCGCGTTTATGTTATTTGTTTCTTATATAATGGTACCAAAATACTTTTATTCCACTTGCCCTGCTCCTCAAGGAGAGGAAAAAGAAAAAAGGACGGAAAGAAAAAAGTTAGAAAAGAACTTTATTTAAAAGGTGCTATGGAATTGCAATTATTATGGCGTTGTGTGTAAATGCAAGTACAAGTTTTCTTGATATTAGTAAAACAGCCTTTACCTTAAAAACTGAACGAAGAAAATGTAGAATCTGAGATTACAGAGAGAACAGTCAGTAATTCTGTTTTTATAATATTATTAGATAACACTTCAAATCAACACTTGGGTACCAAATCAATAACTACTGGAGATAATAATAGATTAATATGATAATAGGCAAATCAGGTAACTAGCTCATATAAAAGTTCGCTAGTTAGCTAGTCATGTAAAAGTTCACTTTGTACTTAAGCCTTTGTCGCAGGAGGGATATGCTGTAAAGGCCACACTTGGCATTCGCCCATCATCGGTCTGCTTAATTTTGATTTGGTATTCTTTGAGATTAGTGTCTGACGTTGTTATTTTTAAAACTTATCCGTTAAACGCCTCTTATGACAACAACGGGATGATTGCGGGTGATAAATCCTCCCGCGCATATCATACGGCGAATTTAACACTAAACTGTGGAGCTTCTGTCATACGATTGTCATAAAACGTTAATTTTTTTTCAGTGTATCAGTGAGCGCTAAAGTTCAGGAGGGCGTTCAGCGGGGACGGTTGTTTCTTATAGACCTAGCCGGTTCGGAACGGGCAGGACTGCGCGCAAGGAGATTGGAAGGCGCCCATATCAATCGTTCACTGCTAGCATTGGGCAACTGCATCATGGCGCTTTCAGGTGGCGCTAGGTAAACAATTTTAAATTAGGATTAATATTTGCCAGTCTATCTGTCGACTAAAACCAGTTCTTCTGGATTAGCCATGTAGTCTGGAGTGGTCGCTAAATTTTGATTGACAATATGATCGTTTAACTTTACTATTGAGCTTGTTTTTATAAGAGCAAGGTAAGACAAGGAAAAATGTTTAGATGTAGTTTTATAAACATATTTACATAGATAAAAATTCATATAAACAAAAAACATGCATGATTCGAGTACAACAATTCATCGCACAAATGTTTGTGCCTATCGCGACAAAGCTCCTAGACCCAAGCACCGAAGCCAGGGCCACTACCAATTAGGCAATCGGGCCGCTTATCGCAGTTATTTAAAAAATGAACCTTTTATTTTGTCCAACTGAAAAACATCCCATCTCTATGACACAGGTATGTAAACTACCGGGATTCGAAACTGACGCGGCTGTTGCGCGAGGTGCTGGGCGGGCGCTGCCGCACGGTGATGGTGGCCCACGTGGCGCCCGGGGCGGCGCACCGCGACACCACGCGCTCCACGCTACACTACGCGCAGCGCGCCTCCGCCATCACCAACAGGGTAAGCCTACGGCAAGGTAAGCCCGAGCAGCAATGGATACTGCAATCACCAGCCCCAAGGACCAAGCTCCGATCTGTTGTAGCTCTTTATAAATTTCTTAGCGATATTATTTATACTTTATTTTAAGCGGAATAAGACTCTGCTGTAGCTCAACTCGTGAGGCAGATATTCAGAGGGTTAGGTAGTTATTTAACTTTTAGTACACTTTAACCTTAACATATTAACTAAAAATTAAGTGTTAAATATGGGATGCCACTACGGATATCAGAAAACTTTGATCGTGTTGAGTTATAGGGTAGTAGACTCATAACTTTTAAGAATAAGACTATCTTACTTGTAACTAAAATGGGAAAAAGCATAATGAAATCAATAATAATGAAAAAAACACAAAACACCTTTTTTTAACTGCCCACACAAAAAGTAGAAAATAACTTTCTATTACTTAAAAACTCGATAATATCTTCGGTGGCAGGTGGGTCAAAGGAACTTAATTGTCTAGACTAGACCTCTCTCTACCCCTGTATTGGGAATTGCGTAAAGATATTTATTTATTTATTTTACTTAAATAAATATAGAGTAATTAATATAATAATCATTTCATTTTAAAGAGGCGTCACAATGGATGATTAAGATGAATTGGATGGATGATAGGTCTATGTGGCCTATAATAATACATAAAACAAATCGTTACTTTATGTGGATACACTTGTATATACAATCGTTTTCTGAACATTGTATTCGGGTAGCTTTAACTGTAGGAAACAGTATTCACTCGTTTGGTAAACTTTAGTTTTACTTTAGTGGTTCATAGGAATAATAATACATTAAATTCACCACGCAAGTAAGGGATATAATTTAAATTTGTATTTTTATTGTTTAGGTGGAACGTGAAGTGGTCGAGACGCCCATGCACCTGTCACAGTACCGAACGGTTATAAACGAGCTGCGGGAAGAAATCGCACGTCTGAAGGTCAAAATGAAAGACGATCGTTCGAGGTATTTTTGTCTGATAATAATAGTATTTTTGTTGCGAGTGATCATCAATTTATTTCTGTTAAAGTATGTTACTTGTAATTTAGGTACGTTATATGGGTTAGTTTCGTAGGTAATCCCACTACCTATTTCAGAAGGTCTTGGGTGGACGGATAACAGGATACAAGTGCTTATGTTGTTTACTTTAGCAATGTATGTGTTGTTGTCCCTATCTATCTATGTATATATTTATTATATTTATTTATTTATAAATTGATCAGGCCAGAGACGAGCATTTAAGGTGGAAAAGACCCTTATATATAATATAGTATAATACACGATCGCCGATATCGAGATTACCTTTGTATAAAGACAAAATTTCCATGTAGTATGGAAAGAAACTGTTTTTTTCATCGTGTGGGAAATCATCGCCGTATTTTCTGGCAGGCGCCATAGATTTCGAGATGGTTATCCTGCCATCTGTGGGTAGCCAATTTCCAAAATTTTTTCTTTAGTTGCCTTTAACGACACCCACAGGAAGAAAGAGGATGTTATATTTCTTAAGCCGTAACTACACGGCTTAAGGGTAGTAGATATGAGTAGTAGAAATTGATGAATAGGAAATAATATACATATATACATACATACATACATAGGGATAACATCACATAAATTGCTCTGATCCCAAAGCAAGTAGCTTAAGCATTTGTGCTATGGACACGGAAACAACAATGAAACCCAAACACCCAGACCCGGGAATAAATAAAAAATAATATCTCCATGCATAGCCCTAGCGGGATACCCAGACAGAACAGACCGCCGAATATCACGATCGCCTATCTACTTCTTAACATACCGGACGGGTCAGTATAGAAAAACAGTTTTCTATATGCCGGCGACACCATGAAAATCGGCGCATACGCCACTCGATTACGGAGGTCGATAAAAATGTGATAAAGCGAAAAAGAATTTTTAAACAGATCTAAAGAAGAGCCGTGCAGGGGACAAACGAGCAACGATCCAATGCAGGACGCCGCTCATCTTAAGAGTCTACGAGAGGCCATTGTATCGACTTTCAAGCAGCAAATGCGTCTGCGACGGAGGTTGATGGAGCTGGACAGCCATTTGCTGGGGCTGGCGCTGGACGCCGAGCGGCAGCACGCCGCCATTTCGCACTGGGAGGCGCGATTCAATCGCCTCTATAAGCCTATTAATATAGGCGCGAGACTTAGTACACAACAGAGTTACAGGTACGAATTTTGCCATATAATGCCATATGTTGCAACAATAATAAAATTCGTGATACAATTCCTTCCATTTTGTTGTTTTGCCTTTTATTAAACTAATGTAAACGACTACTTTTTCCTCGCGGTTTGTATAAATCGCCTAGGCGGATAAGGTACCTCAAACATGCAATCTTTAGACTTTTGATCTATCATAAGTTCCATGTCTTGGATTCACTGAAAAGACACACACTAGTGTTTGCAGGTTGTCTAGTTCTGCGAAGCTTGGCTAGTTAGCTTTCTATCTTTATGCTCAATAATTAACTTTCCCTTTCCAAATAAAGGGAAGGCAATATGCTTATTATGTAGTAATTTCCCCTATTATCCTTTCATAGCCTAGCCTTTCATCTATTATTGTAAACCACTCCAGACGCGAGCATTGCAGTTTAGTTGGAGTGGTTAACATGAATAATCGTAATCGGGAAATTTGGTATTGCTAGTCTAATTTTTAATAAAAAAGCGTTAATGCCTATTTAGTTAAAAAGAGCCAAAGCGTTGGGGAAGCGCGTAACAGCAGTAATGTGCGTAGGGGCGGCACGGGCGCGTCGACGAGCTCGAGCGCGACGGCGGGCGGCGAGCGCGCGGAGGCGGAGGTGGCGGTGGAGCAGGCGTGGGCCGAGCTCGCGGCCGTCGAGCGCGAGCAGGAGGCCGCCCGCGCCGAGCGCGCGCAGGTCGAGCGCCAGCTGGAGCAGGTGCGCCTGCGCGGCGCCCAGCTCGAGCAGGTGATGCCCCGCCACATCACGGCATTGCCGTCGCAACACCACTGATGCTTGTTACTACTATTATGATGTGCTTCTGCCGATCCGACACAGCGATCAGTTTCGATAATATTCAATATTCGTTCACTACACTCCAAATTTAATTGTAATGTCGCTGGGTAGGCCCAGAATTGGAACATTAACAAAACATGACTATTAAAAACGTGATTGGAACTGGTAAGACGCCTTATTCAATACAGGGGTAGGCAGAGCTTTAGACAATTAAGTCCTTTTCGACCGATGACACTTTTTTTTGGGACATTAACCAAGCCAACGACATAAATTGTACATGTTTTTTTAAAAAAAAATCAATCTGTACAAGCCTTCCACCTGTGCATCGAACTCTAATTCTGATCAGCCAACCCCTCCGCTGCCGTTATTAAAAAAGTAAGGGCAAAACGTGAGCGAGTGTTGTTAGGAGCTGCCCGCGCACATCGGCAGCGGGCCGGAGCGCGAGGTGCTCGCGCTGGTGTGCCGCGTGCACGAGCTGGAGGCGGACAAGCTGGCGCTGCAGGGCGAGCGGGCGGCGCGCGCGCACGACCTGCGCCGCCGCGACCTCGCGCTGCAGCGCCGCGACGCGCAGCGCCGTCTCACCGACGAGATCATCACCCGCCAGCGGCGCGCGCTCGAAGGCACGCCTTGTTTTGCTTTACCGCGGTGGAGAATGGCTGCGACAGCCAGGACAGGTCAGGAAACGAGAAGTGCGTAAAGGCACCTCTCGTTTCCTGACCCGGTGGCTGGCGAAGCGATCCGTGTTGGACTCGGATCGCGTAAGGTAGCGACTAAAACTCTTCACGTGTACCACAGTCGGAAGAGACGTGCGAGGGCCGCGGGTGAAAAGGAGAAAAAGTAATAACTCGTGACGTACTCGACCCCTGTGATGGAAACAAAGACCTTCGACTGACTGGGGAAGGGACTAGGGGAGGGTGATCGAAGGCATATAGCTAGAACTAATGCTTTAAATAGTGGATGATATGCTGCTGGAAAAGAGAGAAATTTAGTCAGATGTCGCCAACTGTCAACTATGCTAATTTCTTACATAATATCCTCAACTTTACAGCTATGTAAAGTTCGGTCGGGGTCTTTTTTCGCTGTTTTCCGAATTCATAACACAAGTGCTTCAACTACTTATTTTGTGATCATAACAATGTATGTTGTTCATATATTTATATATGTACGTAGCTAAGGTATTTTTTTAAATATAATCGATAAATAATAAGTAAATAAATAATTCATTATGTTCTTAAAATGATTAATACAATCAAGTTGTCAGTTTACGTGTTAAAGTTTACAAAGCCGACCTCACACATTTCACATCTCATGAAGTTTATAAGAATTTATGTTCAGTATAAAACGTAGCATAAATAATTAGTAAAAATTTAATTCTTCGCAGAACTGGGTGTTGGAATACAGCCGGACTTAGCGCAGCTGTATGAGCTGTATCAGCAAGAAATACACGCTTCCACTTACACGGAGAGCAACGACATGTATACACCTCCGTATCTTCTGCCGCCTATATCTGCAAGGTCAGAATTCATAATATTTTTTATAATTTTCTAATACGGTTCTGTCTCCATAGAATTGAATTCCCAGGCTCGGTAACTACCTGATGTTTAAATCAATTAAAAAACATTTACATTATTTATTAACTAAAAACTACACTAATCGTAGAGTCCTACTCCTCGTAGCCGGGTACTAAGAACGTTGAACGACTCTACGTTGAACGACTCTACTTAACCGTTTAGCGAGAAAGTCACCAGTGGTTATGACCAGTCACGGTCGACAATCCCTTTAGAAACTGCATCGCGCGAGGACCCCGCGAAACAAAAAAAATAATTATAATATCCCTTAGCTAAAAAAGTTTCAAGATGCTATCTATTAATAGCTTCCATTTGGGTTAGGTTTCATGAGAAAAGATCATGCCTATGTAATTAAATAGTTTTTAAAGCCAGTGATCACAATTGAGACAAGCTTGCCCACTAAAACTTAGCGCTTTTATGTCTTACCGAGACACTTACGTATATACGAGTATATAAGACCTGTGACAGTATTATAGTCGACATGTATACAGTCTTTATAGGCTTCGACCATTTTGTGGATACAAAAGGTAGCATGCTACGTATTATAATATAACGCCTATGCAAAAATTAAATAATTTAGTTTCTGTCTTTTTTTGTTCATATCCTGATTAAATATAAAATAAAACATTGACTTGATACTTTAGAACCCGTAAATGATAAGACAATGTGTTATAAAGGTGGTAGACTCCTTCTCTGAACCTTACCTAATCCAGCTAATTCTGCCGCTAAGTAACAGTACAGAGAGTCGGTGTAATAATTGGCTGTAAGGCGTTCTATTTTAGCTTTCAGGGTTAACAACGCATTTATAACTTTTTAAATAGTCTGCTGAAAAGCTGCAGTTGTACTTATACTAGAGAAAAGACAGATTCTATAAGAATCAATCAATAAACAAATATATATATATATATATATATATATATATATATATATATATATATATATATATATATATATATATATATATATATATATATATATATATATATATATATATATATATATATATATATATATACATATAATAACTCTCTTTTCTGAATACAAAAGAGATTAGGAACCAGACTGATACTTAACGACATAGAACACAATACAAGTGTATTCGATTCACGTACCCTAATGACCTGCACCAATGCGACAGACATCACACCGAACAATAACCATCCAAATGTTTGAATTCGGACATGTCACGTGGAAGGACGCGCTGAATACTAAGGCGCCGAACGCATGGCCTCACTGCGAGTTGTGATCAGAAAACCAAAGACTATGTGCAGAAAACTAAATGTATATCGTGGAAAGGTTTTATTTACAAAATGTTAAAAAAAAATATTATACTACTGTGTTGTTTTATTATTCATATTTAGATTAAAGTAAGTCTTCTGATAATTGCCAAAATCTAATTGCTTTGGCGCCCACTGTTATCGATTTCTAATTATTTGAGACAGATTCATGGTTACAAAAGTAAATTATTGGTTCCTACAGTTTATCGGAGGTGGGGTGGTCAGGGAGCTCGAGCGGCTCAGCGCGCGGCTCGAGCTCGGGCTCGGGCGGCACCGCGCCACTCGATGCGCGTCTGCCTCGCCTCGCGCCCACGCCCCGCCCACGGACAAAGTATAGGTAACAAATGCTCTTTCTACTATTAGCTAAGGCGGTCAGAGATATTTTAGTTAAACGGAGAATTAAAAAAAAAAACAAATGATTTTGTACGAATTGAGAACTCCTCCTTTTTTAATTTAATTAAATTTTTAATTTAATTAACTTTTCTAATTAAATTAAATTCGTAATAATGAATGAAAATTAAATCCTTTTTACATATTTCAGTAACACAAGCGCATCAACCCTAAAGCGTTATTCAAGTGACGACAGCTTAGTGATTGCAGCCCCACGTCGCAGCGATGCACCGTCTTGAACGACGAATGAACGAAAATGAGATTTTGATGTACTAGTTTCTGCCTGCGACTTCAGTCGCACATTCTCTTAAAAGAGTAGAAGTAACCAATGCCCCTCTTCGACCCCCTTCGACTTTAAATCAAAATCCTTTTAGTAAGAACACGTTTTAGATCTCCGACATGCAAACCAAGCGTTTGCGGGATGAAAGATATCTTATCTGTTAATCCAGATAATAGCAGAGTAACAAACATTTCAACTCGTAAACATTGAAACCATCGCATAATAATTCAATCGGAATCAAAAATATACTGAGTCTAATAAACAAATTACATTGCTACGATGTAAACGTAAATGGACTGTATAAACAAATATTTTCTTATAAAAGTAAAATAAATATGTTGTGTTTTATAGAAACTTGTGTAATATTTCTAGTTCTTGATTGTGACACGTTGTACCTATGTAGAAATTCAATGGCCTAAAGAATGTCCAATGTAAAACCGCTGCATATCTACTTTATGTTTATATGTTACAAACATTTACAAAGAATGTAATCGTCTTTTTTCTAAGTGTTGTTTAATGGTTTTTTGAATGAAATTAATCTAAATAAAAACTATCGCTTCATTTTAGAGATACCATAATGTACTGAAATTTTACCGTTTATTTAAAAACAAGAAAGATTTTTCTAATCATTACACTTGGGGATAAGGCGTGAAATAGTAGATAAGAAATTTAATAATTCTTTCATAGAATATAAATCAAATTTTTAAAACAACGAATCAAATACTTTGAACGGGCGGCGACGGGCTCACCACCTGTCACGTTGTCCCGAAAATATCTTCGGTGGAAGGTGGGTCGAAAGGACTTAATTGTCTAGACTAAGACCTCTGTCTACCCCTGTATTGGGAATTGCGTGAAGATATTTATTTACTTTGAATTTTATGATTTGAAATTTATGATTTTGATTTACTTTGAACAAATTTTTCTGCATAGGTATAAAATGATTTATTTTATGCCTCCGGTTTGGTGCCGTATATGGGTTAAAGTTAAAAAAGTGTTCTCACCAGAGATATAGTATGCAATACATGTGTCTGTACTCGTGTTCCTATATTTATTAAATAATGAGGTGGGCCATGAGGTTTTGAATACGTTGATATTAGGATATTAGGCGTTACGCAGGGCGAGTTGGCCTCAATATTTGGTTTCAACCTGTATGTGAGCGAACTGATTAAATGTCTTAGCCGCACGCTGTACTGTCGTCTGTTGGCTGCAACGTGGTCGTTCAGATGGTTACTGCAAGCTGTTTCTTTGAGCGCCAAAAAATTCACGTTACACCTATAAAATTCCCTAACATAGTTCACAGTACTAGTGTACTACGTTAGGGAATTTTATAGAAGTATCTAAGTGACTACACTTAGATAGTTCTTATAGAATAAGGAACAGCGAAAATATCGCTGTATAAAGCGTTCCTCCAACGTGTATTTGACGAGTTTATCGCTAGAGTACACTCGAAGTCCTTAATATGAGCTGCGAGTTTCATGCAATAATCTTCCAAGGCTGATGTGGATGCCATGGTGTTGCAGCGCTTCGATTGTGATTTCAGCTAAACACTCTGTCTAAAGAAGGTAGGTAGGTATTAGTTTATTAAAATGGTAATAGTACAAATGTTGACGTTATAAGTACAAATGGTTTGTTGACTAAATCAATTTTAAGAATCAAATCGAGTTGACTACCCTAAGTTAGTGAAAAACGCTGGCTCATGATGCATATAATACGAATACAATGTCTCTTTTTTATCTATTCACTATTTTTTATCTATACTCTATACTGCTAAGGTCACGATAGCCGAGTGGTTGAATGGTCGGAATTTCGAGTCAAGAGACCCGAGCTCGATCCCCAGGTGGCTCGTACCAACGAGTTTTTCAAAAACTTATGTACCTATTGTGTCGATGGCTTGGACATAAAGACGACGACGGGTTTGGACATAAAGACGGCGACGGGCTCACCACCTGTCACGTTGTCCCGAAAATATCTTCGGTTGAAGGTGGGTCGAAGGGACTTATTTGTCTAGAGAAGACCTCTGTCTACCCCTGAATTGGGAATTGCGTGACGATATATATTTATTTATTTATTATCTCTATACTGCTGTATACTACTGGAGGTTTCAGACAACATTACAGGTGGTGAGACTATCGCCGTCTAGCTTATACTGCCTATAAAATGTCTCTGGATTAAAAATTTATTATGTTCTTTACTATAGTTCTTTAAAATATTTTTTGTCTGTTTCACACTATGTTAAATGAACACTTCACATTTCAAAAAGCGTTCACTATTCTCAAGAGTAATCTATCTGTATACTATTATAAAAGAGTCACGTCTGTGTACATTGATATTATTAGAGTGACATCAACTGGCAAAGGTTACTAGGACCTGTCTGAACCCAAAACAAAGATTTTCAGACTTCTTGTCTGTTTATTTAAGGTTAGCGCTTAAAACACTAAATGGATTTTGAATCTATTATCCATGGGTTTAATGTCTTATTTTTCAACTTAAAAACTGGTGCATGAATCATTGAAATTGGTTATGTAATACAAAAAATACAGTTTGTGCTCTCTTTGGTACAACTCATCATACAGTAGAAATGTTACGTTTAAATGTATTATTTATTTGTGAATTACTCGCAATCTTTACAATGTTACAAATCTTATCAGCATCTAGTTTAAAAACTGTAGTACATTTATCCCGATGAGTAAAAGTTTCTGTGGATGCATATATCATTGCACCATATCTTGGACGGATTTAGATCAAATTTAATTTTATAGTTATACTTAAAAACTGACATTTTCAAGAGCATACATACAACTGTCGTAATATCGTAATGTTCAAAGTTACGAAAGAGAGAAATTAAAAAGCTTCACGCTTTAATCTTCAAAAATTTCGAATTCTTAGACTTAACTTTCTAATATATATTTAACAGATGTAACTGAGATATGATATATTATGATTTAGTATGATTACCTGTTTTTATACATAGAGAAAATACCGTGATATATACACAGCCCCACAAGAGCAAGATAAGACAAGATAAGGAGCAAGAGCGAACTAAGCTTTCATTCACATCCGCGATTACACCCGTTCTGGCTACTCTACCAGCATCTCCATCTAAACACGATCTATTTATGTGATCACCGAACCCACATAAGAAGTAGTAAACAAAAATGCTAACGTGTTTAGGAAAGTGGAATTTGGCCGAACATTAGCGTACCCGACACTACGTAACTAAGTTTTGGGCGCGTAGGGCAGTTAGAACGGCACATCGTAATTCTTCTCTTAGTCTTTCAACCTGAGACACGCTTACTCTATTTTGTGTGTTTCTTCACGAAATTTTCCAAACTGTTGTGAAAGGAAAGTCTTTTACGTAATTTTCTGGTTCTATAGAACACGACTTTTCGTTATTGTTTCCTGTAGAATCGTCACCACCTTCCTTTTTGTGAAAAAGTGGCAAACAAGCAATTGTTTCACCTAATGGTAAGTAATTACTGTCGCCCATGTTCACGAGTAATACCAGGGGCGTAGGGAATAAAAGGAATTAAGTAACCATAAACACCAGACCCAAAAAAACGGAGAAAAAGCGGTTGTCTACATTCTCCCATACGGGAATCGCACCCCGGAGCCCAAAGCTGATGATAACCAGTGTGAATGCCTCTCGTCCACGGAGGTCGTTAAAAATTTACCACCGAAACAAATTTAAAAAGAGAGTATCTACGTTTATATAGATGTTATTTTAATATTTAAGTATATGTAGCTTGGTTCTAATGCGTAAGATAAATAAAATTTATTAATATTATAACGTTTTTATTTGTAATAATTACAATTTGCTTAAATATAACACATCGTAGGGAGATACGTTTTATACATAATATTATTATACTTAATATTATTATACTTTTCTTTGTTGAATTGTGTAGAAATGGAAAAACTATATAGGATCACATATTACGACTATTACGACTATATTGGATCACGATAATGTTGAAGTAAACAATTTTAAACGTAAACAAAAGTTCTTTGGTAATTACAACTCTCAAAATTAATCATCAAACAGTTTACGAATAAATAAAAAATGACATACTAAATTAATATGTCAAAAACTATAAATATGACTAAATTATTATTAATAATCTCACTGAATAAAGTAAGAGGCCTATTTTAAATTATATATTTTATATGTTATGAAATCGGCCATTAAATTACGGCAACGGGATCACCACCTGTCACGTTGTCCCGAAAATGTCTTCGTTGGAAGGTGGGTCGAAGGGACTTAATTGTCTAGACTAGACCTCTGTCTACCCGTATATTGGGAATTGAGTGAAGATATTTATTTATTAATTTTATTTATAAATTTTTTTACAACTATGATAATACAAGAAAACTCGATAGTCCAGTTGGAAGAGAACCTGCCTTCGAAGCTAAAGATTAGGAGTTCGAATCTCGCTAGGAGCAAAAATTTGTGTGATGAATAATTTAAAGTAAGTAAATTACAGTAATAATTTAAAATAATATATTAATTGTAAGTATATAGTAGTACAGAAAAGGTTAAAGTAATAGGTTGTTGATGATATTTTACAATTACACTAGTTCCGCTAGAGGCTGGATAAATTATTATGCTAAGAATAGCACACTATATACCTAATACGATGTAAAAATAAACTTGTGTTTAAACTTTAAACTAATTTGTAAATTGTTTGCTATAACTTGATGTGTTGAAGTTACAGAACATCTACATATCCTTTAAAACAAATCAAAAAATGAATGAATGAAAACAGCAAACGAAATAAACAACCTTTATCTATGTAAATAACCTAAAAAGAGTTGTTAAAAAAGAAAAATATTTTCACGCCATTCTCACTACAGGGGTCGCACTTAAATCTTTTTCGCCCCACTTTCTACTGAAGACATTTTTTGGGACATCATTTGGGACGATATATTCGTACTTAAGTTTTTGATAAAACCTATTGGTACAAGCCTGCCACCTGAGGATCGAAGTCGGGTCTCTTGACTGTACTTTCGATCACTCGGCTATCGGGACTTTTTGTGTCCTCAAAGGGCAGAATAAGTATTAAATTACAAAGACTAACGTAACAGAATTAGTCATGATTGCCTAGTGGTTGGGTGATCCCTAGAGAAATATGTCCTGTAACAATTTGACATATTTCCATGATTGTCTGGGTAGGTACGTAGAATAGTGATCGCAATGCATCTTCGTCAACTTTGCGACTATACATTCCACGGCTACACATTTACAATTAAAGCAATTCGTTGACGTAGATGATTCACGTTTACCCAACGACCCTGTGCCCTTGAGCCTAGACACAGGTAATAAAATTTGTAATGTTTGGTAATAAACTTAGAATTTTAAAAAAAATAATGATTATAATAATTTAATGAAATATTAATCAATGAAAGTGTAATAAATATGATGCACGTTTCGCTTATATATAGAAATGTATAATGATAATCTTATAACAGAAATTTTGTATGATAAAACATGAGCAACTTTTTATTTTCCAACGTATTCAAGTTTAAACCGCTTATATCAGAAAATGCCAGCAGTAAATAAAAATATACATTCAGTTTTCCTATATGCATATCTTTATTTATTTTGATGATATTGATAATACAATATCCTCCTTCTTTTCTTGAATTCCTCCTGTAGTCGGTTTAAAGTACACCGTTTTCTGTTTTCTTTTATTTAAAATTAATTTCAACCTTATTTGCTCAGGTCTTATTATTACATTAGTACATTACTTACTCAATTTCAATATTTTTTCATGTATATATAATTCATAATTAATACATACATAATGTAAAAATACTAAATGTTAAATATTAATTACATAAATAAATAATAATAAATATCTTCACGCAATTCCCAATACAGGGTAGACAGAGGTCTAGTCTAGACAATTAAGTCCCTTTGACCCACCTTCCACCGAAGATATTTTCGGGACAACGTGACAGGTGGTGAGCCCGTCGCCGCCTTCATGTCCAAGCCAACGATATAATTCGTACATAAGTTTTTGAAAAACTCATTGGTACGAGCCTGGCACTTGGGGATCGAACTCGGGTCTCTCGACTCGAAATTCCGACCACCGAACCACTCGGCTATCGTGACTTCTTTGATTTTTTGATTTGATTACAACTTTCCTAAATAACGGTCTATATACTAAAAATTAACATAGGAACTCATAATTTCTAATAAACCACATAATGTCCATTTGTTATCTAAGAATACAGTAACGCTCTTATAGAAGATAATATACGATAATAAGGCATGTGCTTATGGATCTATATGATCCAAATCTTCGAAAAAAAGTCTTCGAAATTGCAAGCGTTTCATAACGCATTTCGCTTCACGTGAAAAAGCTTTCACAGTAATAAATAATTCCAAAAACTTAATTTTAACTTACACACGAACATTCGAGGATTTGATCACAGGCAGTAAACAAATGTCCAGTAAACGATGTTGAAAAAGACGAACATAAGGGGGAATAGGACACGAGAGCGTTTGTCTATCCACGTGGCAATTTCCTGCGGGGTCATTGTAGTCCAAGTGTGATGCTTTGGCGGCTCGTCAGATCCTTCACTGCCTCCGCGTTGGCCGTTCCCTCCTTGGCCTGCTATCAGCTCGTCGTAGCTTTGTGTTGTGATGGTTGGCAAGTTCAGCGCTGACGGGAAACTCTGCAAATTATCCATAATAGTCAGATGTTGCAATTTTATTAATATTTCTGTGTACCACTACGTCGTTGATTGTCCTAATAATATTCAATATTTTTCATCCTAAGACGTAAATTTAACTAAATATTTGTGAGACGAATACTAAACGAATAATATTTTATAGACTTATTGCTTTGGGCCTTAAACAAACTTATGTATTGGCCGGCAATACGAACCATAATAAGCCGGTATATAAAACCGGCATAAAGATAATTTAAAGAGTATTTAAAAAATTTATAAGTATATTAAAAAATATAGACTTATAATTTCTACCGGCTACTAAATCGTGTTTATGAAAAAGTACGTAAAAATTATTTACGCTAGGGTTGTATGTAAAACATCTTCTATTCTGTAAATTGGTGCAGGAAGCATTGTTCTCTCGACATTTGCCGAAGGATCATCAGCATGGTTTTATAAACAATAAAACTTTATCAAAACCTATATTTCTCAGCATATACCTGGAATGTCCTTTATGCGTATAACATAGCTGCGTGAAAACAAGAAATACAACCGATTTTAAATTTATTACTCACTTCACCTTAAACTTTATGTCATATGTATAATATTATATCGTTATTTTAATAACCTTAATTAATATGTCATTGGAATTAATGATCTAGTTGCGCCTGCATTTATTGGTTCTAATGTATAGTCGTCACTGCTATTACAGTTATTTCAATATGTCATTTTGGTAAACGGAGATAATAACATCGGAATGTGAGTCTCGTAACCTCCTCCGTAACTAACATATGGAGCTGGCTAGTTTTTCTTATATGTATATATAAGTATCGTATAATTCGAATTTAAATACGCCATTGGGTTGAATTGCTAACAAAGGGTATTAATAATAATAATATATCCGAATAGCCAAATCGGCCAAAAAACCAAAGAAGAACTTAAGAAATTAAACTTACGTGTACTGTGAGATAGTTATTATAACCAGGTCCGGCAGGGTCGCTACTGGTTTCTTGTTGCAAAGACGAGCAGGAACGCGACTTGGTGAGGTGCGGCGATGACTCCTGTAACTCTTTCTGTAGTTCCTTCCGTGCCAGTCGCGGAGTTAGTGTACTCTTGAGAATGTATTTGCTGTTAACCTTCTTCAGACTAACAACTTTCCTGCAAGCGATATTTCCATTTCTATATCCATATAAATTAAACTATTAATAAAATAAAATCCAATCAGTTGATTTAAACTTCTATGGAAGCTTAATATCTTTATATATTCTCATTCCATTCAAAATGACTAATGCTTTTTATAAACGTTTTTGTTTAAAAGGTTAAAAGAGAGATAAAGATAGTTAGATTATAATTTATCTTATATTACTCACTTTCGTCGCCAAATAGTGTTAACAAAGGCAAACTCCACAAGTGCCGAAAAGATAAATCCAGTACAACCCAGGAACCAGATCTCACTGGCTTTTATATAAGAGACTTTCGGAAGAGTCTTTGCTTGGGATGATGCGAGTGTAATAAATGATAACATAGTGCTGGTTCCTGGAATAAAACAATATTTATATTCCAAATTCACGTTCAAGTTTTTTGCCAACTATGATTATATGTGATTATAGGCCTGTAAAGTCCACGATTGGATTTCGGCTTATTCCATAGAGTTTGCCTGCTTACGGAATAGACCGTCAAATAACTTTGCCGGCAGATATGTATGTAGGTAATGTATGTAACGTTGTCCCTATCTATATAATTATTTCTATTATAACTATGTAGATATTCCGCAGTATATCGTTTGCCGTGGTCACTATCTAGGCTTCCAAGCTGCTTCCTTAGACACACAAGACAAAAAGAGGCTGCTATATCTTTACGCCAAATACAACAAGCCTATTCACACTTACCTAAAGTTATTCTCGGAGCCGAGGCATCAGCTTGTAACCAAAACGTAACCCAAGACATGGCGACGATCATCATAGAGGGAATAAAGTAATCCATCAAATAATAGCCGACCTCACGTCCTAATTTAAAAGTGAATTTTAGAGCGCTGTAATTGCCAGCTGAAATGCAAAAAAAATTTAAATTTAAAGGCCCGTGCGAAACGGTTCTTCTGTTAGATGGACGGCACTAACACACGAAAGGACATTACATCTACCTCCTCCCAAACGCATGTTCACAATATCGCCTCGGACAACGGATTCGTTGGTCCAAAAGTCCAGTAAAGAGTATTCCGTCAAGTGCAGCTCCGATGATAATCGTACCGGGTTGTCTTTTTCCCACATCAAACGTAAGATTGACGCGTTGTATTTCCCTGAAATTAATTTAACTTGATTACATAATTGCATATTAAAACTTAATTATGATGTTAAAAAATGTACACACCGGTATTACCACATTTATCCGATTTTTACAAATTGTAAAAACCGGATAAATGGTTGAATTAGATTATATTTATATTGTTTTTCACCGAGCCTGGTAACAAACATGTTTTCATGAATTTAATTATTACAAAAGAATTTTCGGCGTAGAAAAACGTATTACTTCGAGATATAAAACTTGTTCCTGTTATTATTAATGTGAAAAGACATTTATTATTACTAAAATATAATGGTACTCAGTTTTATGGAAAAGCGAAGAAAACCATGATTCCATTTTAACGTTCTTTTTAAAATAATGTTTTAAGACGATTATTATTTTACAAGAAGAGATCCGTTACTATCGAGAAACGAAATTGGTCTACCATACTTACAGCTTTCTAGATTCATCGAACAAGTTTGATCATCGAATGGGAACTTTTGGAGATTCATCCAACAGTAAAGTACGGCCTGCATGCGCCGACTAAATAGCACCTCTCCATCCGGCGCTATAGAGATGAGAACGTCTTTGCTATCCGTGCCCATAAGGCTTGACGATTGCTCGTTTGACATGTATAAATGCGGCACCCATATCCGTTGTCGCAAATCGCTTTCTCCTATAATTTTCGTTCTTTCAGGTGAATAGAGAGCGTAAGCAAGGCGCGCGTCAGTCCACCGCAATTGCAAAAGGAAGTGCAATTTGAAATTCTGAAAACGAATTTATCCCATTTGATACTATTATAAAATATCGTTCTACAAATATAAATACCGAAATTAAGCTTTAAGTTGATGCAATTTTTTATACTAAAGTAACGTACGTATGTACGCAGATGGCAGAAAAATCACCTTGAAAAATACCAGATCAAAATCAAGCAGACAGGTGACGGGCAGCAGTGTCTACAGCAGGAGGAATGGAAAAGTAAAGTAAAGTAAAATTTATTTTCTTTTATTCCCAAGGAAAAAGATAATGATCTAATTAAATTAGACGTGACAACGATATTTTGTGTCGATGCTGAGAAATGCTGGCGAGACTAGCGTGAGTGTGTGTGTATAAAATAATAAAATTATTATGTCATTAACAGTTGTCATTATATTTGTTTTTGGGTTATAATACGCATTATATTTGGACAACAGCGATTAAGCTAATCTTTAAAATACCAATTTGGCTTTAGGTAAGTTGGTACTCATTAAATTACTTACCAAATCGTGTGCCTCAGCGGGTTGTATGAAGTAGACGTAAGCACTAGCATGGACGTAGACAACATCGCCAGTCTGATACGTCGGCAATAAGAGACGGTCATAGCGGCACTCGTGCGCCAGCCGCGACAGGAATTCCGACTGGGTGTAGCTGTCTCCATTGTCGAGTGATGGACAATCTAGCACTGTGTTCGGTCTGTAATAATATTCATAACATAGCAATATTTTAGTATAGTGCTAAGCTTATCGTAAAAATAAAGTAAAACATAAAACGACCTCCGTGGAAGAGCTGCGTACACAACGGTTTTCAAGCTGTCGCCAACTCTCAGGTCCCGGGTTTGATTACCGGTATATAAAACACTTTTTCTGCATTTTCTTCGGTCTGGGTGATTGTGGTACCTTCGGATTCCATAATACAAGTGCTTAAGCTGCTTACTTTAGGATCAGAGCAA
Organism: Sericinus montela; assembly: GCA_029286605.1. Classification (NCBI taxonomy): domain Eukaryota; kingdom Metazoa; phylum Arthropoda; class Insecta; order Lepidoptera; family Papilionidae; genus Sericinus; species Sericinus montela. The sequence goes on along the minus strand of JAGSMR010000029.1, from coordinate 3,843,991 downwards.
TGTATGTGATGTTGTCCCTATCTATGTATATTTATTTATTTACTATGAAAAAAAAGTAACCCTTAAGAGTAGAGTAAGACTTCGTGATTTTCCCTTAGTCTTGAGAAAACTGGTTAACAGATTGATCACACAGTACATCTGGCACTTTATTCTACTTACTTACTCTGCTCTCAATGTCTGAATGTTTACTTCATTTGTCATCGTCTTTGCTATCTATGCCTAAGTCGCCTCTAACAGCAGTAATAAGAATTGCGGTAGCAGATTTTGCCCAAATTGCACACATAGACAATTATATACTATCAGCAGTGGGGAATATGCTTGATTATTACGTGATTGGAATTTACGAACACTGCATAATGACAGATTAATTACAATTTGTTATCGTCAAGATTTCCCGCCATTATTTATATTGTCACTACGGTAATTTCTCAATTCATGCTCTTTTAATCATTAAATAATAATATATTGTTGAAATATTGAAGAAAGACACGGTGGCCCGGAGGTTTGAGCGTTGCCCCGATTCGGCAGAGGTGTTCGATCCCGCCCGTGTCAGTTAAAATTTAAATAAAATCTTTTTACTCTTTAATTTAATTTACATAATATTTTAGTTTAAGCAAGTTTACATTCAAACGTGTGATCCGTGAGTTGTCACGGATAAAAAAATCGACTATACTGCTTTATTCACACATTACATAATTTGAAAAATATTTGACAATGAAAAATTGTGCAAGGTCGATACTACATTAAGTCGAGATTCATGTGAGGTTGCGAAGATCGTTGACGCGGCAACCTTCATTTTAAGTTGCCAGTTGCCACCGGACACGTGCTTAGAGATATTTTGATAAGTGATGTAATCAATATAGTAGAACAGTTGAAAATAAGTGTAAATCACGATAGCCGAGTGGTTGGGTGGTCGGAATTTCGAGTCAATAGACCCGAGTTCGATCCCCAGTTGGCAGGCTCGTACCAATGGGTTTTTCAAAAACTTATGTACGAATATCGTTGGCTTGGACATAAAGACGGCGACGGGCTCACCACCTGTCACGTTGTCCCGAAAATATCTTTGGTGGAAGGTGGGTCGAAGGGACTAAATTGTCTAGACTCGACCTCTGTCTACCCCTGTATTGGGAATTGCGTGAAGATATTTTATATATATTTTTTAATATATTTATTATTTAAGTTGAAAAGAAAATTTACAACTTAAATAACCAAAACTTGATATACAATGATTGCGTGTGATCCATCAACTTATTTTACGTGAGTATCGTAAATGTGATTTTTGATCATCAACTTGTTGCGCTGCAGATGATCGATGGATAGCGGAAGACTATAAAATATACATAAAAAGATAAGATCCATACGATACATTACTATAACATTTATTTTTGAAAACTAATTAGTTTATTTATTTATATTTATTTATCTTCACGCACAATCCCTGACGGGGTAGCCAGAGAGAACAGATCGCCAAGTGTCACTATCCCTACATACTTCTTTTCGCTTCTTTCAGATTCATCATCTTCTTCATACATGCACGTCTAGGTATCCGAGTACTCTTGACCCTCCTCTCTTCGAGCAATTTGCTCACATGGTCTTCGAAAGTTAATCTCGGTCTACCTCGACACCTTTTAATATTAACTTTCGCGCTATATATTTTCTTCACCATTCGGTCTTCACTCATTCGCTCAACGTGCCCAAACCATCGAAGCACTCCCTTATCCATTTTTGAGACAAGGTCATCTTTCAAACCTGCCATATTGCGGCTGCTTTCGGTCGGCCATGGTAAGGCCGCACATTTTACGAAGAGATCGCATCTCCACTGCATTCAACCTGCTTTTATGCTTCTTCTGGCATACCCAGGTTTCGCTGCCATATAACAAAGTCGGTACCAACACTGCGTTATGTATTGCAAGGCGTGCACTTTTCACAACGCCTTGCCTTTTGATTAACGCAGTCAGGGCACCATTGACTTTGTTCCCGGCAGCGACACGCCTGTCCACATCTAAATCACATCTTCCATCCCGACTAAACGCACTCCCCAAGTATACAATTTCATTCACCTGTTCTAGACATTTCTGATTTACCCACATTCCTGATTTACCCTAATTACATAATTAGAAAACTAATTAGTTGTACCAGCATATTCCAAATTATAATCTATTGAAGCATACAAATAGTACGTATATAGAATATATACACATATGACAGCCTGAAAAAGTTCCCTGCAGGACATAGGACTCTTCGGAAAGAAGAATATACGATAATAGCTACGTTTGGCAAACAGGCATACGCAGTACCTGGCTTTTTCCTTCGTGAAATTTTACGACAGAATATAGGTGAATATAGGACGACAGAATATAGGTGGTATTGACATGTTTGATCTAAATTAATAAACAAGAAAGGCATCAGTAAAATTAGGTTACGCTGTATTTGTTTATCATCGCAGAGTTTTATTGCTGGTTCTGGTTTGAAGAATGCAAAGAGTTTAGTCTAATTATGTACTGTACTGTTCTTTGCTGGTTAGCGGTGTCTATCTTGTAACAAAATAAATATCTTCACGCAATTCCCAACACAGGGGTAGACAGAGGTCTAGTCTAGACAATTAAGTCCCTTCGACCCACCTTCCACCGAAGATATTTTAGGGACAACGTGACAGGTGGTGAGCCCGTCGCCGTCCTGATGTCTAAGCCTATATATTCGTACATAAGTTTTTGAAAAACACATTGGTACGAGTCTGCCAACTGGGGATCGAACTCGTGTCTAATTACTCGAAGTTCCGACCACCCAACCACTCGGCTATCGTGAGTTTTTATCGTGATCTTGTGACCTATTTTGATTAAAGTTTAGAAGAAACAACACGATGAATCGACAGCCTAGTTGGTAGTGACCCCGCCTTCAAAGCTAAGGATTGTGGGTTCGAAACTAATATGTATGATAATATGAATGTTTGCACTCAATGGATGTTTATATGGATATATGAATATTTACCTTTATATATATATATATATATATGTACATTGTATCGGTAGCGTGGACATTCAGACATCCATAGGCTCACAACCAATCACGTTTTACTAAGTAAGCTTCGGTGACCTCATTGTGTAGACTTCTGCCTACTCCAGTATGGGAAATCACATGAAAATATTTAAAAAACACAAGAAGAAACATATTTATGTGCTACAAAAATGCCATAAAATTTCAAACTGTTTTTGCTCTGAACAAGCATACGTGATTATTAACTGAGGGTCCCAAACACACTAAAATTACAGTAAACACGTAACTTATTTATAGTTTGTTCTTTATAACGAAAACTGTAAATGCAGTTGTAATACCTAGATTATACATAACATAACTGCATAATTGCTTTTTAGTAATAAGACCGCCTCTTGTTCTACCTTCATGTTCTTTGTACTTATTTTCATCTTTTTTTGTGGTGTACACTAAAGTATACATAAATAAATAAATAGGTGGAAAACAGCAAAATTATGTTATGATTGTATGTAAACAAAACCACAAGATAATTGTGTAACAGTAATAGACCGTTCGCGTGTATTACAGCTTACAATTTTTATTATTTACTATGTGGTTTTTGATCTCCTATTTACAACCTATTGGAAATGTATTTTAATACAACTTATTATTTTACAAACTCAGAGTACTGAATGGTCTACGGGTATTACACAAAACTTACATCTAGTCTTTGTCTTCGCTACTAGCTGACTCAACAGATATTGTTCTGCCTGGCCTGTTGTGTGACTGAAATTTGGAGTGTGGGAGTAAAACTTTGAGTGAGTGAAAAATTGAGAGCGGGGGGTTGAAGTATTTAATATCGGTGTCACTAACTGTTAATGAGGTTTATGGAAAAATATGTCTAATCTGTCTATTACAAACAACGATTGTCATTTATTAATCTACCCGGGCGAAAGCAACGCCGTAGGCATCTTCTTTTTTGTTATTTTTTAACAAAGGAAACGATTTTGATAATAGATTAATTAGAAATAACATAGGAGCGACCAAATCATTCGCAGGCGTAAAAATATATAAGATCCTTAAAAATACAAATTTACTACAGTTTTAAACGCGTCAATCAATTTTAACCTTACTATCGAGGCGATTTTCTTTAGTATAGGTTATGATAGAAAGAAGGCAGAAATTCACATAATGATGGATGCTACATATAGGTAGGTTAGGTTAGGTTAGGTTAGACTGTACTGCAGCAGATCATTCTGATTTTTTGGGTTTGGGCACTTTGGATTTTGTTGCATCTATGACCATTTAAAATTATACAATACGTGTGTAATACATATATACCAGGGCACTGCAGTACCGTAAATATCATCGTAATTATTATGTTCTTAGCGTGATTCCAGTGACCCTAAGCTTCAAAAGCAGTGATGATCCCACCGCCATCCATGTAGGTTACAAACGCCTTTGGTATCTAAATGTTGCCTATTTCGGCTCCACTATTTTATATCTCCGTCGTTAAACAGCAGTGCAATGTCGTCTTTCGTTTTGCGTTGTCTTTTGAATATGAAAAGAACAGAAACCCAGAAGAATTGCCGCCCAGTGTAACATTCTATTTTAACCATTAGTGTATATATAGTAAAAAAAATTCTAGAGTTAAAATTATTTACAAATGGTCACGACACATACTTACTTTTTTTAGAAGAGGATATAGGTTCCTTAAAGGTATTTACGACCAGACTAACATATTAATCCATCTAAAACTTAACCCACATACTTTGAGTTTTTGAACATAACGAGGGAAGGTTATATTTGAATACTTTTTAAATTTACCATGAAAGGAGCGTACCCTCTTTCATGATAGTTCTTAATTTTGTCTCACTTAGATGATATATGATTATTATACACCTTCGTTAAATATACTTAAGATTTATATATGTATTGGATAGTTGTAAATCATAATTAGAATTATATATATATTACATGAGAGTGTAATCAATAGAGAACATGCCAATATTTTTAAGCGACACCAATAACTTACATTTTTGACGTCAGAGGAACTAAGTATTGGAAGACGCAATTAACCACAAATTAGCTGTGAACAATAACCAACAATAACACCCGTTACCGTTTATGAACAAGTAACATTACGTTCATTTTAGTGAATAATGTATGTAAATATAGAAGAAACGTATCATGTGTAGAGTCATTACCTTAGTCACGTACTAGAAACAGTGCAATTGTATGTAATACCGATTTAAGCTCTTTTCTAAATAGTACCACCTTTGTCTTTAGAGGAGTGAGTTGTTTTAGGTAGTTAATATAGATTCATCGCGGAACAAGGTCGTATCCGCTGCCGACGACAATGCAGCAAATATTTGTATACTGATAACATTATGAACCAATTCGCTGTGATAGCAATAGATTTGCTCTTGGATTAAGCAGCTAAGCTGCTTGGTACGTGAATATTAAATGTATTTAACGAAGTTGTACAAACAAAATACGTAAGTTCGATTATGCCACATAATAAATTCAAGGAAGTACTTATAATTTATTATAAAATAGTTTTTTTTTTGGTATCAGCTTTTATAGCGCACGTTATATTCTTCACAAATGGCTAACAAGAGTTAGAGCGAAAATGTGTAATAATATATTTTAGTTTCAACGACATGATGAAGGTTAGTACGACACGATATGTATGTGTATTTTATTATAAATATATGCCTAAGTAAAGATATTTAACATTAGTATGCGGACGTGCAAAATGAATGTACCGATGATACCGTTCATTCGATTTCAAGTAATTTTACGACTACTTCTTGAGATATGTGCTGACATTCATGCATTCGGAAGTTATTTTTTATGTATAAATTAGATATATACTTAAGAAGTTATCACATATTGGATGTCAGTGTGACTGTACAACAATTGAATAATACAAGAACAGAAAATGAGAACCAGAGTGTATTTATTTTTTTCATTTTCTTCTTATCATTTCCATAATTACCAAATAAACAAGTAATAATTGGATTTTATATAACAAAGTACTTATCTAATAATAGTTTGCTATGCTTAATAAAATTTATTACTCGTTAGTGGTAAAATAATTTTACTGTTGATAGGCGCTGCTATTTGTTTAATTACTTTAACGTATAAATCGACAGAGGAATCCTGTTACTGGTTAGATGCTTTACCATCACATAACCTTGGTAATTGGGAGCATCGTTTAGCCAACCACATCGATATCTTGCATCAAAGTCGACGAGTTAGGTCTGAATGGCTTTGATGCCAATTTGTACAAGCAGACGGTCTCGTTGACATGCTGTTAAATGAGACCATCCATAAAAATCGTCCCTCGATTTTAAAGCCTTGTGGGATACTCAGGAAGGCGAAATATTTTGGCGGGTAGGGAGAATAGATGGTTTGATTGATCCCTTGGGAGAGGCGCTAAGCTCTTGCGTGGGACGCTACTTTACTACGCTAGACGATATCAAAGGCAGTTAAAACAGGAAAATAGCCCAAATGAATCTTTGAAGTAAGAGTATATATTTGTTCCATTTCCCATAGAGACATTGGATTGTTTCCGCGGCGGATGGTATCCGATTGTGACAAGAGGGCTGGTTCTTTTCACTCTCAACGTTTAAGCTCTTTGGGTAGTCAGAATCAGAGATAGTTTCTACGTTTATGATTGTATATATAAATAAAAAATAATATATAAAAATACCCCTGTGTCTTTCAGATCTCCTTGCATTAAAATTGGATGATTTTCCAAGTATTTATTCATAAAAACGTTGTTGCAAAAAAATATTTCGCTAAAAAATATTAGTAATAAACAATATTTCTTTAGTTAAATCGTGCTACGGATCACTCCTAAATACTAGATTTCTTATACGGCATATATGCATCCTATATTACATACATTATATTATGTACGTTCAACCATATAATTTATTTAATCGTTTGTTTCATACTTATAGTTTTCATAGTAATATATTCATTCCAGTAATTTTCTGTTATTGTTTAAGTGAATCGAGAAACATTGCGAAAGAAATTAAAGAGACTAAGAGCGGTTTCGACAGTTATGATTAAATAAGATAAAATGGTATGAGTAATACTGCAGTGCTTAAAAAAACAAGTGTAAATGCTGTTTACAGAGACTGTTCAGTGACAGCTCACAGTAGTCTTGAGATAAAATACAACATTGTTAGTCAAAACAAACACTTACATATTCATTTGGTTTATTAATAGTATAACGACCAAATAGACTAGCTGGTAGCGACTCTGACTTCGAAGCTATGGGTTGAGGGTTCGAATCCCGAAAGGGCAAATATTTTTGTTATAAATATGAATGTTTGTACTCAAGTCACGATAGCCGAGTGGTTGGGTGGTTGGAATTTCGAGTCAAGAGACCCGAGTTCGAACCCCATGTGACAGGCTCGTACCAATGGGTTTTTCAAAAAACTTATGTATGAATTATATCGTTGGCTTGGACATAAAGACGGCGACGGGCTCACCACATGTCACGATGTCCCGAAAATATCTTCGGTGGAAGGTGGGTCGACGGGACTTAATTGACTAAACTAGAGCTCTGTCTACCCCTGTATTGGGAATTGCGTGAAGAGTCATGGATGTTTATATGTATAGAATATGTATTTTTTATCAATGTAATGTAATGTAATAATAGACCAGTGGTTGAATTCGAGTCCGGAGGAGGTAGCTTCGTACGAATGAGTTTAGTCAAAACTGATGAACGCTTTATGTGAATATCTTGGACATGAAGATGGCGACAGACTCAGCACCTATCACGTTGTCCCAAAATAAGCTCCGGTTGAATGTAGGTCGAGAAGATTAAATTGTCTACCCCTGTCTCTATTAAATTGTATATCTCTATATACGTATGTACAGTTGAACATTAAGACGGCGATAAACTCAACACGTATCATTATTTAGACCTCTACCTACCCCTGTATGAGAAAATGCGTGAAGATAAAAAAAATGTGTTATTGTATATTCTACATTGCGTTGCATGTCTCGCGTCCATACTCAGCATGCTGTGCCGGCGATTGTTTACCATCTGTGCAATCTAACATGCTTATAACATGTTCCTATAGAAAATGACTCCAGAATAATAATGTGAATGCAAACCACTTTTGCCAACAATTCTAATAATCAAACACAATTTATAAAAAAAAATAAAAATATCTTCACGCAATTCCCAATACAGGGGTAGACAGAGGTCAAGTCTAGACAATTAAGTCCCTTTGACCCACCTTCCACCGAAGATATTTTCGGGACAACGTGACAGGTGGTGAACCCGTCGCCGCCTTTATGTCCAAGCCAACGATGAAATTCGTACATAAGTTTTTGAAAAACTCATTAGTACTGCCACCTGGGGATCAAACTCGGGTCTCTCGACTCGAAATTCCGACCACCCAACAACTCGGCTATCGTGACTTAATAATTTATAACATGTCTCTATAAAGTTATAATTAGATATAATAATGCAATAAACTCAATTCCCATAGACAGACTAACGTTACAACCATAGAAGTGCGAGTGTTATCCCATATACGAATAAGTTATAAATTATATTAGTGCGTTCTTGGAAAAGTTACTATACAGAATTAACTCTGTTGTAGCACAATGGATTTCGCATACATTTGAGTAAAATAATACAAGTAAAAATTAGTTTGTCAAATCCGTAACTCATTGAATCGTCTATCAAAATCTTTTAAATACGATTTCTGTATTGTTAGCCGTTTTGGAATTTTCTACTAGTAGTAAGTTTAGGAAAACGCAGTAAAAGACGACCCCTTAAGAGATGGAGTGACAACTTGAAAAAATGTTACGTGAATACGACGGATGCTGGTGGCTTTGGACTGTTCCTTGTGGAAAATTTTGGGTGAGGCCTATATTCGGCAATGGCCTCTTGATAGGCTGTAAAGAAGAAGAAGTGCGAAACAAAGAACATTTATAAAATATTTACAAAAATGTACAGTAATGTTAACGTGTCAATTCCTCAGAGTTCTACTCAATATTAACGAAATTCATTATAATTAGAACACCAAAACAGATAAATGAACTGAATGCGTCTCCTTGACTATCTTTATTAATATCAAATCTTTTATATATAAGTTTAGGTAGCCGAAGGTTGTCAGGTAACCGAAGGCCCACACACCCTCCTCCCCCAATTTGGGGCACTATAAGGCCGGCAACGCATTTGCTATGCCTCTGGTATTGCGGGTGTTCATTGGCGGCGGTAATCACTACCATCACGTGAGCCGCCTGCTCGTTTGCCGGCCTTTTCTATAAAAAAAAAAAATATCTTCACGCAATTCCCAATACAGGGGTAGACAGTGGTCAAGTTAAGACAATTAAGTCCTTTTGACCCACCTTCCACCGAAGATATTTTCGGGACAACGTGACAGGTGGTGAACCGTCGCCGCCTTTATGTCCAAGCCAACGATGAAATTCTGCCACCTGGGGATCGAACTCTGGTCTCTCGACTCGAAATTCCGTCCACCCAACAACTCGGCTATCGTGACTTAATAATTTATAACATGTCTCTATAAAGTTATAATTAGATATAATAATGCAATAAACTCAATTCCCATAGACAGACTAACGTTACAACCATAGAAGTGCGAGTGTTATCCCATATACGAATAAGTTATAAATTATATTAGTGCGTTCTTGGAAAAGTTACTATACAGAATTAACTCTGTTGTAGCACAATGGATTTCGCATACATTTGAGTAAAATAATACAAGTAAAAATTAGTTTGTCAAATCCGTAACTCATTGAATCGTCTATCAAAATTTTTTAAATACGATTTCTGTATTGTTAGCCGTTTTGGAATTTTCTACTAGTAGTAAGTTTAGGAAAACGCAGTAAAAGACGACCCCTTAAGAGATGGAGTGACAACTTGAAAAATGTTACGTGAATACGACGGATGCTGGTGGCTTTGGACTGTTCCTTGTGGAAAATTTTGGGTGAGGCCTATATTCGGCAATGGCCTCTTGATAGGCTGTAAAGAAGAAGAAGTGCGAAACAAAGAACATTTATAAAATATTTACAAAAATGTACAGTAATGTTAACGTGTCAATTCCTCAGAGTTCTACTCAATATTAACGAAATTCATTATAATTAGAACACCAAAACAGATAAATGAACTGAATGCGTCTCCTTGACTATCTTTATTAATATCAAATCTTTTATATATAAGTTTAGGTAGCCGAAGGTTGTCAGGTAACCGAAGGCCCACACACCCTCCTCCCCCAATTTGGGGCACTATAAGGCCGGCAACGCATTTGCTATGCCTCTGGTATTGCGGGTGTTCATTGGCTTCAAAAATGTACAGTAATGTTAACGTGTCAATTCCTCAGAGTTCTACTCAATATTAACGAAATTCATTATAATTAGAACACCAAAACAGATAAATGAACTGAATGTGTCTCCTTGACTATCTTTATTAATATCAAATCTTTTATATACAAGTTTAGGTAGCCGAAGGTTGTCAGGTAACCGAAGGCCCACACACCCTCCTCCCCCACTTTGGGGGGGGGGGGCACTAGAAGGCCGGCAACGCATCTGCTATGCCTCTGGTATTGCGGGTGTTCATTGGCGGCGGTAATCACTTACCATCACGTGAGCCGCCTGCTCGTTTGCCGGCCTTTTCTATAAAAAAAACTACCTAATCGAAAATTACATACTCTCACAAGGAGCCTCTAATACACTCAAACATACATACTCTCAGGACCTCTCTATGTGGCAATCTTTGGGGATAGCCTATATTTAGCAGTGGATTTCTGACAGGCTGTTTTGATGATGATTTACATAAAAAATAGTAGTCATAAAATAAACATATCACTATCGGTGTGATATATAGGACTTTATATATATATATATATATATATATATATATATATATATATATATATATATATATATATATATATATATATATATATATATATATATATATATATATATATATTTAAAACTACTACTGAGGTGATGTACTCTCTTTTACTTTAATTTTAAACGAGTTAGGACTTTTTATGATTTCGTGAGTATGTGCCTTCCAAAGAAAGATGAATTGTAAAGGGAGGATGGACGGACAAAGCAAGATCTATGGGAGGGACACTGGAGAAGCAGATCATTCGACGAGCAAAGGATTGTGTGTGGTTGGGTTAAAGGTATCGAAAGTAGGAAGACATGTAGTAAGGAGGAACAGGGGATGTCAAAACAAAACTAAAGAGTTGTGAGGGCATACAAACATCAGCGCTCAAGAATTGTCATCCACTTTAGTTCGGCACGACAACTAGATACATGATCATACTTTCGAAGATTAAAAAGGAATCGAATGCAATTATTGAGAAGATGATCACATTTATTGCAGAGGATTTCATTCTGGTCGAAATAGCACACATAATCATAATCGATAATGGGAAAAATAGAAGTCTGGACAATAGCTGTTTTGCTGCTGTTTGGGAGAATTGTTTTAAGCGGTAAAAAGTTCTCACGATGACTGACCTGTTACTTTCTGTTTGACGTTCATGACTTGAGCTTTCCACCTAATAGTGAAGTCAATTTGTAAGCCAAGGTCTTTAACCGAAGGCCACAGTTCTGTATTCAATGTTTCGGTAATTGCCTGTTAGGTATCATGCCTTGAGAGTTTGATCGGATTATTGATGGGGAATGGTATATGTATTTTCTACTTCCATTTTTCCCGTTATCGATAATGTTGTGCTCCATTATATATACATGTATATATGTATAACTTTATACATACATGTATAATTATTTGTCGTTTTTCATACTTTTCATATCATAACAACATAGTTGAAATTGCTTATAAATTAATCGTTTGCTGAATAGCTTATGGCCCTAATTGCTAACATTTAATAACCTAATCTATCTCAATTTCTTTGAAGAGTAAATTTACTTTTTTTATCACAATGCCACGCAAGGTAAACGCAACATAAAAGTCGTCGGCTATCGGCAACGACCTGATTAAGCTTAAGCTGCGACATAGCAAGCAACAAAAGCAAATAGCAAAAATAAATATTATCTTTTGCAAAACTTGCACAACATTAAAAGCGTCTTCAATTTTAATAAATTCAGGTAAAAATATATGAAAGTTTGTTAGGTATATCTGTTATAGTGTCATGAAGATGTTGAAATCAATAATTAAACTTTGTTAAATAAAAAAAAAATATTTCCTTAATTTAATAAACAATTAAAATTCATGTAATATACATTAATGGAGATAGAGCTCCGCGAAGTTTTATGAGACTATATGAGTCATTTGTAAATCCCTATCGACTGTTAGATATATATCGACTGTTAGATAGTGACCCCTTTGGGGAAGTAGACGGTTTATTCTGTAATTAATAAGATAAGATTATATCTTCTGTAGTCCTTATTTGAACAAATTAATCTTTGGACTGGTTCCAGGGTACACACGGGAGGTAGAGTCATAATCGCAGCATAATCGAAATAGGTTTTATAACATTCAATATAAAACAACAAGAAACCCCTACGAATATGGAAAGGAAAAATATGATCTTTACAAACACTCGGATCTCTTGTCCGAGTACCTTCGTTGTTTCTGTTTCCATAACGATAGTGCGACCGGGGAAGTACCACGACCTCGCAGAATACCGGCGTGAGGTAGAAGTCTAACAAACTTCTGCGTTTCTTCTGGTGAGTGCAGGTAACCGGAGGCCCACACACCTCCTCCCCCAATTCTGGGGGGGGGCACTATAAGGCCGGCAACGCATCTGCTATGCCTCTGGTATTGCAGGTGTTCATGGACGGCGGTAATCACTTACCATCACGTGAGCCACCTGCTCGTTTGCCTCCCTTTTCTATATAAAAAAAAACTACAGTACAATATGAATAACAATTACAGTAGGAAGAGTATATATAATTAACCAAAGTACCCTATACTTAAAGAAAGTGGTTCGTTAGAATATGAAACCATCATTTTCCTTTGAACTAATATCAGAGGCGTCAAGTACACTCTTGAAATTGAATATCTTTAAACATGCGGTGTTGTCACCAAGGTACTTTTATTCGTTTTAATCGATACTTTACGATAGAGAGTTCAATTTACCTTAATTGCAAGGTCATGGATGAGGAAATTCGATTTGGAAATAATCTGTTTTATTTTAACATACTACGTATCAGCCTTAGCAATGCTTTACAGTGTCAACGAATGATTGTTCGTGACAATTATACAAGGTCGAAGCGTCCTGTCAGGCGCCAGCTCACGCACATATCTGCATCAGAATGACTGATTCTCTAGTGTTCACATTGTCAAATGCTGATAAAGTAATTTCATAATAATGCAAATGAGTTGTCATGAATAACTAAAGTACCGCAAAGTATAGCATTATCATTAACCTGAAATCGCTTAATAGTAAATATTCGCAAGACGAAGTACATAACGTATTGTCATTTGTTAATAAAAAAAGCGTAAGTCAAAAATTAAAACACATTGGCCTTTAATAAATTAATAAAAATATTAATAAATAATATATGACAAATAATGCCATAAAGGCAGTCGTAATATCACAATAGCATCATAGCTACGTAGGATTACCTCATTCCAGACACTGACTAGTGGTCACGCGCTTACCGATTTGAACGCCTTGGTTGTTGAAGTTGAACGAGATAGTTTAAAATGTGTGATTAGTAGTCCTAAATGATATTTTGCAAGCCGTATTGGTTGGTCTTGACCTTGACCGTGTCGCATAGGCGACCGTCTCAAATGGTCATGTGATCAGTGACGAGCCGATTGGAGTAGTTTCAGTTAGCCGGTTTTGGTTTAATATCATAATTAGCACAGTAATTACGTTTTCCGGCTAATGTATAAGTTGTCATCGGTTTTCAGAAACTAGTATGTAGGGATAATTTCCTAATGCAGATTATGCAGGGTGGGCTGTAAATTTTTTCAAATAGCAACACTTGATTTCTCAAAAACCGTTAGGGAGACGGACGCGCGGGTAGCGGGGAACTGTGCGTCGCTTCATACAGTTTTAGTCACGATGGAGCGCTTCACGAGACAACAGCGTGCTTTTTGTGTTAAGCAGTTTTACAAAAATAACGATTCCTACGTTACTGTACGACGCTTATTTAGAATTGAGTACGGATTACGTCATGTAAATGAGTGTCCAAGTGTTAATTTAATCAAAGCTTGGATTAAGAAGTTTGAACAAACGGGATCGACAATGAATATTAGACAAACAGGGCGGCCACGTTCAAGAAGAACCGATGAGATCGTTCGGGAGGTTGAAATTTCCGTAAGGAACGATCCAGAATCGTCTACGCGTAAGCGTTCGGCGGCTTTGGCAATACCAAGGACTACTCTGCGGCGAATTTTGTATCTGGACCTTAAGCTGCATCCATATAAACTTCAAATTGTGCAGGAGATGAAACCAAACGATAACATTCAACGTAAGTTATTGGCTGACACTCTGCTGGAGCGATTCTCTATTCTTGAGGATGTATTGTTTACGGACGAGGCCCATTTTGACATTAATGGACATGTAAACAAGCACAATTATCGATATTGGATCACGAAAAACCCTCGTCTTAAACACCAAAACCCACTTCATTCACCTAAAACGACTGTATGGGCTGCCATATCACCAAAGGGCATAATCGGTCCGTATTTCTTTGAAAATAATCAAGGAAATAACGTAACTGTGAACTCAGTGGAATATGTGAAGATGTTGCGAGAGTTTTTGATACCGAAGTTACATGAATTTGAAGGATACAATAGCAGAACTTGCATGCAACAAGATGGAGCTACGTGCTATAGATCAAATGTGAGTTTACCGGTGGTTAAAGAAATCTTTCCCAATAAATTGATTTCTCGCAGAGGTAATATTCCGTGGCCTCCAAGAAGCCCCGACCTAACACCATGCGATTTTTTCTTGTGGGGATACCTCAAGAGTCGAGTTTACCTTTATAAACCGACGATTATATCCCAATTAAAAGAAAACATTACCGAGGAGATATCTCGACGATGGCGCATCTCGACGATGTAATTTTTAAAAAGTAAATTTCAATAAATGATTATTACGTTAAATAAATAATCGAAAAAATAATGTTCGTAGTTATTTTCTATTCATGTTTCAAATATGCAAAAATTTACGGCCCACCCTGTACATTATAGCGCCAAAAGAATACGAACCATTTCGTTCTTAATAATTTATCAATTTATCTGTCATAATAATAATAAACACATAGAGATAACGACTCCATCATCTACGTATATAAGTTTTTAAAACCCATTGGTACGAGCCCGACACCTGGGGATCGTACTCGGGTGTCTTGACACGAATTTCGATCACCGCACCACTCGAACATCCTGACTGACTAGAAAAAGTGATTTTCTATATTGACCCGCCCGGGTATCGAACCTCCAGAGCTGGCGACACTTTGAGCGGTAAAAGCGGTATACACCAGTCGTCCACTAATATAATAAACATAACAAAGGGAATATATGCAAATCCGTTGAGCCGATCCTGAATTGTCAGACGTATGGCGATTATTTTTTATATAAAGAAATATTTTTTTATCCTCACCCATTTCCCAATACAGCCGTAGCCAGAGGTCTAAACAATACCTTTAGTTCTTTCGAGTCACATTTCACCGGAGCTTATTTTAAAGACAACGTGACAGGTGGTGAGCCTGTCGCTACCTTTTTATATTCAAGCCAACGATATAACTCGTTCGTAAGTTTTGAATAAAGTTATTGGTGCGAGCCTACCTCCTGGGGAACGGACTCGGGTCTCTTAACTCGAATTTCTACTATTCGGCTAACGTAACTAGAATAAGACGCAATATGTACCAAGAGGACATCTTTAATAATTAATTAATAAGAAAACCATTAGAAATATATATTATCAAATTTACACGGTGATTTCAACGTCAGTAGTTGCTAAAGGTGAAGAAAAATTTTATTCTAAATATTTTTGAACTTCTGCTGAACATCCCATCCAGTGACAATTATTGTCTGATAAATTGAAATGATCCCGCGAACGGGTTTCGGCCTTACAGTCGATAGGTTGGACAGGCAAAGTTGTGCAGAGGATTTCAAAACGACAGATTATGGAAAGTTTGTTTTCCTAAGTAAGTAACTAAGTTTTATAGTATAAGGAAATTATCTGATCTACGAAGTTATACGTTCTTCTAAATATATCTATTTAATTATATTCTACAAACGAGCGCTTCTTCGATGATGCATATACCCGCGTGACATTCATGGCTGCTGAGCGGAGTAAGCAATATCACAAAAGCATTCCGACTCTGTCGCTTAATGAACTCGAATGCCTTTTCAGTTGTACAACCGTCTGGCCTATAAACGACTTAGCGTACACGTACACCCGCACGTCAATGTTTAATTAACGTCAGTTCCAGAATAACGGTAACAGCTGTATTAATGCAGGCTACTTTTACTCCCGAAAAAGAAAGACAGTAAAGTTTATCATACAATTCATTTATCACAATCACATAATACATTATTAATATTTGTTTATATTTTACTCATTTATTATATGCCTGATGTTATGGAGTTTGGCCACTGAAACCAGTATACTGTTACTATTTATCTCAATAACATGATGATGCATATATTAAAATTATCTTAATTTCAAAGGGGAAATCAAAAGGCTAATTTAAACCTTGCGTCCTTATAAAATTGCATCGCACGTTTTAGTGAAGGTTACATTGTAAATTGTAATGGTATGTAATCGGCAATTTATCGGGAATAAATTATATTTACTACATCGTTTACGAGCTTAATTATATACGTTTACGTACTCTTATTTGCTAAGTAGCACATTTATAATATTATTTTATGTCTAAATTGTAATTAATTAAATAAGAAAAGTTGTTCTAGCGATTAATAATGACGAAACAGAGTTATCCATCCGAAATCCTGTTAAAAGCAATAAATACTTTTTTAATTGTATCGAACTGTATCAAAGTGAGAACGAAGTGTGGAATAGGTTAATCCGGAATGTCTAGAACAGTTGAATGAAATTGTATACTATCGGGAGCGCTATAAGAGGGGATGGAAGATATGATTTAGATGTGGACAGGCGAGTGGCTACCGGGAAGAATGTCAACGGTTATCTGACTGCGATAGTCAAAAGGCAGCGTGTAGGGAAACGTGCTCGCGTAGCGGTACATAACGTAGTGCTGATACCTACTTAATGTTATATGGCAGCCAAAAATGGGTCTGCGAAAAATAGCAGCATAAAATGAAGTTGAATGCAGTATCTATAAAAAATATTTATGTAGGTATTGTATCGTATTTATTATATATTGTATCGTTGACTTGAGTTGACTGAGACGGCCGTAGGCTCACCTTCAGTCACGTTGTCCCAAACAGTTCTCATGACATGTGTGTGCAAAGGACCTCAAACCTCCTAGTATAAAGACGTACATGAAGATAAAACAAAGATTTAGTTGTATATGAGGACACTGTCAAAAACATCTTGCCAGCCGAAACATGAATGTATCAAAAAGCATTGCCTTTTGCATTAATAATCAAAATAAGTTCACCATAACTTTATCTACCGATTTGGAAAATTATGTTTTGTTTCTATGGACGTAGTTACTCACAGAATCTGATAATAAGATAAAATTGAAAGTGTCCTAAGTCGTATCGGTCCGGAAAAACTGAATAAAATCAAGTGGATTTTAATAAAATCTATAATAACGACTCATAAAAATAAATTTCTAAATATTTAATAAATATGTATATTTATATTAAGTAATATATAAGGTCCTTACATATGAAATTCACGTTTGGTGAACTGCCGACTATGTTTCAAAATATCTGGCGTTTAGCTACAAATTCCAAATTTAAATTTATTCATGTACTTGTGTGTTCTTTGAACTTAAAATGTTGCTCTTTTTACGAATACGAGTTCCGGCGAGACGCCAGTGCTGCTGAAACGCTGCTGAAACGGCTCGCAGGATTAATGATGTGTTAGGGAAAGCTACTGTAAAGGAAAGCACGGTACGTTTGTGGATCCGACGTTCTCGTTAATATAATATACGGAACAAGCCCCGTGTACGGCTGGAAACCCAAGTTGATAACGAAAAATTAGAAGTGATTATAGAAGCGGATCCTTCGCAAATCCACGTCAGAGTTAGCGTTAGACTTCGGTGTGAGTAATAAATTTTTTTTAGATCAATTGAAACATATTGGAAAGGTGATAAAGCTTGAAAAACCGGGCACTCTTTGTCGCTAAATCTATGATTTAGCGAAAAATAGTATGTACCTCATAAACCAAGAAACACTTTTCGAATGCTGCGTATCATATTTCTACCGGCAAAATAATGGATGGATTTTGAATTATATTGTACTTGTGATGAAGAATGGATCCTGTACGATAACCGAGAAAGCTCTTCGCAATGTTTGAACTCAGGAGAACCAGCTAAATACTGTCTCAAAGAAAATTTGACTCAGAAAAAGGTGGTAAATGATTTGTAGAGTAGTGATGTTGTCATTTATTACAGTTTCCTAAGATCTGCACAAAAAAAAGATGTGTATAGACAACAATTGTAAACGACAATGGAAAGGCTAACCATTAAACAACCTAGACTGTAGACTGGTCAATCGCACTAGCCCACTGCTGCCTCAAGTTATGCTCGATCATACACGGCACGACTGACCACCTCTAAATTAAGGAAGCCGCGACTGAAATGTCTTCGACACCCATCTCGCTCCCGGACCTTGCTCCAACTGATTACTACTTTCTTAGGAATTTAGACAAACGTAATCCACACAAAAAAAAAATTATTTCCAAGAGGCCGTCCAAATGGCCTTTAAAGATTTTTTTGATTCTTGCTCTCACATTTTTTTTCTTGCCAAGGAATCAATGAAGTACCTTTCAAATGGCAAAAGGTTTTGTGTTCTTTATGAAGTCGGTTTAATTACTTTAAATGATAATTTTATTTGTATGACATATTTTTTAACAAAGAATATGCATTTTTAATAAGAATATATCACTAGTTTTCAAAGTTTGCATTCAAACTTTTGTTGTATACGCACAGTATATATACGATTTTTTCACATGCATGTATTGATCGTTAAATTCTTATGTAAACATACGAGAGGAGTTCGCGGATTGCAAATTTTTTTGACGGGGAGGTGGCTCGTTAAGAGCTCGATAATGACTCCGACAAAATATAATAGTTCTGTCACAATTGCATCATTAGGGTTTGAGGTACTGACAACTACATCGCGACAGTCGACATCGATTCGTCGACTATCGCGACGCCAACAAGTTTCTAACCAAGCAAGGAAAATAACTTTGAATCATACAGAAAGAGGGTCCTGGGAAAACTACAGTAGGTACACGAGGCACAGCCTTTTCTGCATGGCAGGGAATTCTCGAAGACGTCCAACGAAAAGAACGGTCTATTGAGGAGGCCTATCCGGAACTGGTTAATAAGTAAAATTTGTGTTAGAAGATGCTCGGTTAAAAAGAGACAGCTTGCAGAATGATTAGTGTATCCGACACAACCCACCCTCGTACATCGACATATATGATATACATGAAACAGACATTATAACTTAGAAATCAAACAGTTTAAATTTATATTTAAACCACTTTGATCGATTATTTAGTTACTATTACGTTGCCCATTTATCCGAAACACGGAATTCAGAGACAACGGCTAATGGACGGTCATGGCAAATTATCGGACCGTGTCTAGAGAGACGTTCTAACGACTTTTTATCAGACAATTTACAATAATGGACGCATTTTAAAGTATTTCAGCCTAACAAGATCGGAGCGAAATTAGTGTTGTTAAATTTTTAGAATAACAACAATAGTAAAGGAAAGGAGATAACATAAATATTTAGAAAAATTTTGGCAAGACTTATAATCTTTTTTCTCCCAGAACTTCTTAAAAAAGTAACTTTCTTAAAAAAAGTAACTTGCTTATTATATATATTTTTTATTTAACTTGCTTCCGATTTAATATTAAATTTAATCATTTTAGTCATGTGCTAGCCGCTTAGTAAACTCACGTCACAAAAATAAGAATTGTTCTTAATATCTGTAACGCGAGAAATTTAAAACTGTGCAATTTCACCAACTAATACAAAAGTACCCATAACAAGACTGGCTAAGCCCTAAATTGAAGAGTACTCAACAATTTAAGTATACGTATTAACAATAAAGTGATTTGGAATCAATATCATGACATAACAGCCTATCTAAGTGCACTTCTGAACAAAGGCTCTCCCAACAATTGCCACATAGAATGAACTTGTGCTGCCTGAATCCACCAACTCCTCGCAATAATGTGGAGGTCGCACCATCTTGTGGAGGGTCGTCCTTTCCTCCCCAAACTTTTCTTTCCTAATGGTTGTCAATCATACAACTACGTCAACTATCGCCTCTATGTCGTGCTGATCCTTACGGCTATACTTAACCTTCTGAAAGCCCAAAAACCATACATTATAGACCTTTCAGCAACTTAAAGCTAGTATCAAGCGTCTACTTTAGTTGTCTACTAAGATGTAGTGTAGTTCATGGAAAACTGCTCTGTCGAGATTAAACCGTCTATTGACCCCACGAGTCCAAGTTGGAAGATAATCTCCTGAGAATTTGTCTCAGTCGTTCTAACATTTGAATTTGATCTAACTAAATCGTCAACAACACCCGGCATTGACATGGACGGAGACGTATATAAAGCAACAGCCTATATATATATATATATATATATATATATATATATATATATATATATATATATATATATATATATATATATATATATATATATATATATATATATATATATATATATATATATATATATATATATATATATATATATATATATATATATATATATATATATTTTAAAACAAGCAACAAGCAGGCCGTGTGATATCAGCGTAACAATAATATACTAAAGGAACACCTGGAAAATCGCCGCGCGATGCTACAAAAATATATCTTCACACCATTGCCAATACTGGGGTAGAAAGAGGCCTTAGAAAATTAAGCCTTTTGGACCCACATTTACCAAACACCATTTTTGGAACAACCTGACAGGTGGTGAGTCTGTCGCCTTCTTCATATCCAAGCTTACGTACAAAAGTTTTGAAAAAACCCATTCCATCCGATCACCCGACCGCTGGGCAATTGTGACCTTTTGTGCCTACAAATGGCAGGTTAACTATCATATTACAAAAATCAAAACTAGCAGACCAGTGACGGGCAGCAAAACAGGTACTGCGACGTCAATCTCAATGTCTTTTCAAGTATGACGATTATGACAATTCCTTTTTTTGCTGAGGGAGAGGTTTATGTCATGTAATGGACTTTTACAGGCGGCTAAAAGTATTCAAAAACATTTAAATTTTATTAGCCACAATAGCCTAGTGGTTGGGTGATTAGAATTCATAGGCTCTAATTCGATTCCCTGGAGGAAGGCTCGTAACAATGAATTGGTTGAAACTAATGTACGATTTGTATTGTTGGCTTGGATATTAGAAAAACGACAGGCTCACCACGTACCACTTCGTCTCAGGTAAGTTCTGGAGAAATGAGGCTCTAACGGACTAATTTCATGACGTTAATGTCTTAACCTCTGAATACAAACACTGCTTAATGTGCATGCATACGTTCGATGACCTATGTGACAAGGTTAATTCCCCTATCATACTAATCCAACCAACACATTGTGAATATGTAACCAAAACGCCATCAAATTTGGTACACAATACTAAAATCGATAATAATCAATGCCAGAGCGAAGCTTGCCCGCATTTCAGTAAAGTCGCGTAGTTCTAACTGGTATACCTTGTAACCGTATGTATTTCAATAACAAATGAGTTCAACTGCATGTGCAATTTCCTGACGATGTAGTTTAGTGTAGGTTTGAAAGTCAAACGATTCATAAAGCAAATATCGAATAAATAAGAAAAAGGCAATGCATTAAAGAGCATGCATTAAAAACAAATCACAACAATCAAACCAACTGGCAGGTTCGCGATAAAGGCAAATCTTTTGAGGGAGTCAACAACTAAAATACCTTTTACCGTACCAGTAGTAAGTAGACGCTTAAGCCGTTGACTACTTAACAGGTTTAAAAAAGAAATTAAAGATTTTATATTAGGTATTCAGCTATTAAAATCCTAAATAATTGACATTGCCTAAAAGCCACTTTAGTATTTTCTAATAATTATTTTTTATTAAAATGTCACTTGGCATTAAAAAACGCTTTAAGGTGTATTATCGGGTTATAAGGAAAGTATGTTGATCGATGTTATTAAACTAGATTAGTCCATTTTATGAAAGATAAGCGGTTAAACTCTTGGGGTAATTAATCCTTGGATAATATGGTTCACCTTAATTGTACAGGCAAATGTAAAATGTACAGGTAAATGTAAGTAAGCAAATAAAAATCACTTTGCTTTTGAGTGGTATATTAGAATATTGGGATATTATGCTACGCATTATATACTGACGGCAATTTAAGTGTATTTATATAAAAAATATTAATAGGTATGTGATAATTACTTTTATTTACCTCACTGCTAGGAAGTTTATATCCCTAGCCAAGACAATTTTCTTGTTGGTAGTAAGTAGATTAGTGTTCTAACTAGAAATTTGGGAAAGCATTACACAACTTAATAGGGTCATCAGGTGATTTATTTATTGATTGACTTTTTACATACTCACGAGATAAAATAGGTAACATTAAATAATGGTGCAAAACCACGGTAAATTCACTGATTAACATTTTCTATAAGAAAAAACGTCTACGTTAAGATATCAGACAAACTATTTGGCAGTGTTAATGATTTAACACATTAATGAGTATCTATGAAAGACTTTATTTTACACGCGCTCGATTTAAAGACAAAATGCGCTAAGCAAAAATCTCTGACATATATTTGTGAGATTAGACAGAACACGGGAAAGCCCGTGGTAGCCACAGCGCTCACTTTAGAAAGTGAGGGGCTTAGGTTTAATGCCGGGCCCACTAATTATTTAAAACTGTACTCGTTATAATTTTTCATACCAATTTTATGTGAGGAGTATTTCAGTACGGTGGCTCGGTGGTGAAGGAAAACATCGTGTAAAGCCTGAGCGTCAGAGAACTAATACTAATAGCCAAGTGGTTAGGCGATCGGATTTCAAGTCGAGAGACCCGAGTTCGGTATTAGGCTCGTACCAGTGAGTTTTTTGCAAAAACTTGTGTAAGATTTATATCGTTAGATTATTTCGATTTACTTGTCCCAGCATAAAGACTACAACAGGCTCACCTCCCTGTCACGTTGTCTAAAAAAATTTCTTCGGTGAAAGGTAGGACGAAGACTTAATTTTCTAGACCTCTGTCTACTTTAGTATTGGGAATGGCGTGAGGACACTGTACATACAATTAATATATACATGAATTTGCTTTGCTTAACTAACTTTTTATTAACGATAATTAGTTATATTAGCTATGGTCATTAGCCTAAGTACTGCTTATATTGACTATCATTATCAATACTTGCACTTAATACTAACTATAGACTTTCATATGTTTTTGTTTTCTGGTACACTAAGAGAATTATATAAATTAAAAACTTCTATCCAGATAACTTACGTGTTATCAGGAAACATTCAACTGTTGACTTTTACGGAACGTAACACTGACCTAATTTTAACCTAATTATTCTAAATTTTTATACGATTACGGCATAAGAATATATGACCCACTCTCTTCCCAAGGCTGTTGTAATGCAATTTGCTATCTATAGAAGAGATATACCATTTCGATAAATACCAGATAAATTCAGTAAATCATACTGTGCAGCACCGTTTAAGGTACCTATATAATAATAAAAATATGACATCTTTACACCATTCCCAATACGGGGGTAGACAGAGGTCTAGACCATTAAGTCGTTTCACAGCTTCCACCGAAGATATTTTTGGGACAACGTAACAGATGGTGAGCCCATCGCCGTCTTTATTTCCAAGCCAACGATATAAATCGTGCATTACAAAGTTTTACAATCGTCGAGCCTGCCACTTATTTTTATGCCATATATTTTTGGGACAACGTGAAAGGTGGTAAGCGCGTCTTAGGTCTTAGGTAGTTCGATCACCAAACGTCAAACAAATAGCTTGTCAAGCGTGGCGTTTATGACAAATCCATATAGCACGAAACCTTTCTTTCCCGAACGAATTCTTTCCATCAACTGACTATACAGGACGTTTTGTCGATTATATTAATAAATTATTTTTTTACGAACAACCCATTTGATAATTGCTACACAAACGTGTAACGACGAATACCCAATTTGTTATAAAGACAAGAAGCAATGACGGCAGCTAACCTTTTTGATGACCTCCGCAGACGAGTGGCGCACGCACCGGTTTTCGTGGGCAGCTCAGAGGTCTCGAGTTCGATTCCCGGTCGGGTCAATACAGAAAACACTTTTTCTATATTTTTTCGAGTCTGGGTGTTTATGGTACCTTCGTTGTTTCTGATTCCATAATACAAGTGCAAGTGTAAGCAGCTTACTTTGGGAACGGAGCAATGTATATGATGTCCCTATCTATATATTTATTTATTTTAAGAATGCCGATCTTAAATCTCACTAAGCAATTATGTGAAGCAGTATCATTATTGCGAGAATATTGAATATTTAATACGACAACTTTAATGAAGCACACATTTTACGTACTTCATAAAAATACATAGAATCACTCTGGATGATATTTCGATCAAAAATATTTGATCAAAAGGACTTACAAGATAAGTGACAGGATTTTAAATAATTGAATCTAGACATTGAAAAACTTGTCTCAATATTTAATTCCCTTATTAAATCATGCAACGCCAGGTGCCATACGTGTGATGATTTAAATTCGGAATACTTAGATTAAATGGCCGTGACCATGACATCTAAATCATTTCGTCCCTTGGAACACACATGAAATAAAATGACGTAACAAGGCTTCTAATAAATATTGCCACCATATATATAATATCTACAACCCATTGTTTACATTTTAACGTACGGTTTGATTTTTAAAGCGTAAAACCTAGTAAACGTAATCGTTTTTTTTACAAATATTTATTGTTTATAAATATTGACTAAATTTAATTAAATAGACTAAAGAGGCATTTTAAGGAAATGCAACAACACAACAGTAAAATAGGATAAACACAGATAAATGCGAAAGTTTTAGATATGATGAATAAATAAATAAAATTGTAATTTTATGTATCATAAAATAAAATTTACCAAATTAAATAATACGCTTATTTAATATCAAATACGTAGTAAATTATTCATATGAATTAATGCAAAACTTACGATAGAGCCTTTTGTGCTGTTACAGATTTAAGATTAAAAATGGATAACACAAGTGTTAAAAAAGTTAATAGGCTCATTGTCAGGCTTTAGACATAACAGCGCGAGTGTAACTCAGGCTAAAAACACAACACGTCCACGCCGTACGCGCGGTTTACCACTACTACTGATACTAAACTAAATGAATTCAATCATAAGAATCAGCACAGGGGAGGCTGTTTTCCGTATAAAGTAGATAGAAGTTGCGCGCGCGCCGCTGTGTGTACAATATGAGCTTTAACATACAAGACGTGTAAATTAACATTCAGCAAGCTTATTTTACTTTTACAATAATTTACGTGCGTCAACAGACACGTTTTCCCGATAAGAAAGGTCTATAGTAATGTTTTCATTAAATCACGTGTATCGCCATAATGACGTAAAATAAAACAAATTAAGTAGTTACCTAACTTTTTTTAATTTTTAACACCGTGTGGTTGCATACAATTAACAGTGTAAGTAATTAAATTAAGATCTTGTAATAAATTTGTTAGCCTTTCGAAGTGACGCTCGGTGTATGGTAAAGCACCTTCGATAAAGCTAGCCAATGAGGGTACTTTGAGTTTACCGGATATAATCTCGGGCGTTAATATGTTGAACACGAGTTGAGCAGCATGACAATTTTTATTATTTGTGTTCCATTCAACAGCAAACTTTAGAAGTGTTTCCTTTTGTGTATTATTTATTTCGCTTAGTGTCTCATAAAGCTTATTATTTCCGTTTTTTAACACCTCATTTATTATCTTAAGAACATGCAAGGGCCTCTCCATACGTAACGCTAATTTCAAAGCCTTTACTAATTTCTTGTCATGTAACAAATTTTGTAATTCTTGTTCTTGCAAAATTATTTCTTCTCTTTCCTTGGCCATTTTTTCTCGTTTCTCTACAGTTACATCTTTTAGTTTAACCAATTTTGAATCAGAACCTCCCGTTATAATAATTGATTCATCTTTATTTAGTGACATAGACCACACTTTCCCATCATGATTGTCTAAAGACATTTTGCATTCAGAGGTTTTTATATTCCAGAGTTTTAAAAGACCATCTGCACCACTGGATATAATTTGCTGACCTTTACTTAAAAATTCTATTTTTAATACTGAACTTTCATGTCCCTCAAATGTTTTAAGGCAGCTCAAGTCTGTTATAGACCAGAGTTTTATTGAACAATCTGCAGAAGATGTGAGCACTACTTGATCAACAGGTGAAAATCTTACACACCATATACCTCTCCTATGTCCTTTTAAAACTCCTAATAAATTTAAGTCTTCAGACCAAAGTTTGGCTGTTTTATCTTGGGAAGCAGTAGCTATTATTTTATCATTTGGTGATACAGCAACACAATTAATATCCATTTGGTGAGCTAACTCTGTATGGGTTGATACTAGTTTTAGATTAGGTTCATCAAAATCTTTAGGAACTGACCATACCTTCAGACAGTTATCCTGACTCACTGATGCAAAAAAGTTGTCTGATGTTTGAGATGTAAATACTGAGCCTACAGATGCAGTATGCCTAGAGCCTATTCCTAAGCATTTTACTTCATTACTACTTAAATCTCTGAGCCATATTCTCACTGTGTTGTCTTTGCCGGATGATACAAACATATCCGGCTGTGTAGGGAAGCATGCCAGGGACAAAACTATATCAGTATGTCCTTTAAGTATTTTGCAATTTAAATTATCTAATTCATAATGCTTCAGGTCACGACTATTGGTAGCTACAATAAAATTAGATTCATCTTTTCCAATAAATATTATATCCAATATTTCATCTGTAAAACCAATCATTTGCTTTAAACAGTTAAATGTTTCTAAATCATGTATTATAATATTGTGATCTACTGTTACTATAGACAACATGTTTTTCGCTTCATTGAAAAGAAGATGAGTAACAGCCAGACCACCTTCCTCGGTTGCTGGAGATACTAGGCTATTAGTTTGTTCAAACATTAAGCGACTCATTTGTAAATTCCATACTTTTACAACTCCCTTTTCACCAGCACAAGCTACATAAATTCCGTCCATTTCTAATTTCTTCTTGAAATTTGGAATTTTAAATGATGGTGGTAAAAGCAAAGCTGTTTCAATACTTTCATACACAGGAAGTACTCGCACAGCTTTACTTTCATTTATTTTCCAAAGTATCAATACCCTATCTCTTCCTGAGCTGACCATATATTGACCATCTGGAGTGAATAATAATGATGTTACTTTACTAAAATGTCCTGAGTATATCATAAGTTCTTTACCAGATTTTGAATCCCATGATCTTATCTTAGTGTCATCAGCTGCTCCAAATATAATTTGTTTTGAAATATCTGGATGGTACTTGACAACAGTAAAAACTCCTAGTGCCCCATGCAGACTACTAATACATATGTAGTGTTTCAGATCCCACAACCTAACATTACCATCAGAACCTCCAGATGCAATGTTAGTATCAGTGGGATCAAATGCTAATCTAGAAATAGCTCCCTTATGTCCTGACCTCCATACTTTTTGCCGTTTCCCCGTACTTCTATCCCATAATTTCATTAGGCCACTTTTGTGTGCTGTTACAATTGCCTCATTGTTATGAGAAAGTTGGAATGTGTAAATTTGATCAGTTTCATCCTTTTCTTCATTTTCTTCACCAATTGTTAAAACATTAGACAGTGTATTTATGTCAATAACTTTAACAACATCTTCACATTGGCATAGAAAGTAGCAGCCATCAGAAGTCCACTGAATGTCTCCACCAGTATAAAAAGCTGTATATTCACTAGTTTTTTCATAACTGAAAAATCAATCATATGTCTGAGTTAAATTTAATTTCTATTCAAAAGATTTAAAATAATAGTTAATTAAATATTGAAATACAGACTAAGAACAAAACATTGTACATATGTCAAAAACCACACTTAAGAATTCACTCTTTCCCCCTACCTAACATTTAAGCTTCAGGGCTGTTGCATTGCATTCTTTTGTTTGCTGAGATCTATTTACATTATGAAAAAATGTATACTACATAATGAAAAAGTATATAAATAGCAAAAAAAAATATTTACATATGTTTCATTGCAAAGCTATTACATATATAGTTTGAGAGGGCAACCAGTAATGGTGACCAATAATAATAATCCGAAAATAAGGAAATATTTTAAGAATATCTACATATTTATGAATTCATATTAAAATAAATTATTTTTGAGACCTAGAGAGTACATCAAAACCACAGTGGAGTAGAGGTTAGACTGTCTGTTACCAGCTCTAATTACTCGCTAAGAGAATATTTAAAAGAAGGCCAAAGTTAAGCTCAGGGCATATTTATTCAAATAAATAAATAAATATAAATAAATAAATATCTTCACGCAATTCCCAATACAGGGGTAGACAGAGGTCTAGTCTAGACAATTAAGTCCCTTTAACCCACCTTCCAGTGAAGATATTTTCGGGACAACGTGACAGGTGGTGAACCCGTCGCCGTCTTTATATCCAAGCCAACGATGAACTTCGTAATTCCGACCACGCAACAACTCGGCTATTGTGACTATTGTATTTATTCGATTATTTTTATTTAATTTATAACACATGGTTTTTTAGAATTATTGTGATGTAAACTAATGTGAATAATACAAGATCAATATATATTAATAAATTGATTTACAAACATTCTAGAAATATACTTGGATTATTTGATTTCTTGGTATAATTTATATGGAATTTTCTCTATGTAATAAAGTATTAACTATTACAAAAATAATTGTTTGTATTCTGTATATTACAAACAAAGATAGGAGAATAACTTACATTTCCTTAAGCGTATTTGCCATAATTAAGGTAAATTCCTTTTAATATTCACAATTTTTTTTAAATTAATCTTGAAGTCGGGTTTTATTTTTATTTCGCTCAATTGAATTGTTTCATCAAATCTCACATGTTTTTAAATGTCAATGCTTCAGTTCAGTCCAGTGTCAACTGTCACCTGTCAAAGTGCCAAAGAAAAGCAACCACACTACGTTTTAGTTTTAGCGGAGACACAGTTTATTGTTTATGTTCAAATTTTGATCTCTTTTTTAACTAGAGGGCACGGTTAGTTGTTCTAAACAACAACAAGTACTATTCTTAGTTTAAAGGCGCATCGTATATTATTTACTGATTCAACGACATCTGTAGATACACAAATAGATAGAATACTCTTTATCAAAAACTGAGATAGTATAAAAAGTATATACGTCTAAATAGGTGGCCAAAATAAGTCATAAATAAGATTCATCGGTTGGATGATAAGTTAATACGATAATCTATAGTGACTTGGGTCATACGTCAAAGAAAGTCTTTTATCTTTTATATAACAATAAGAAGTTAATCTATACAACTAGTGAAATCAGGGACACGGCCGAAAATATACCACGCGTGTTAAATTTAATTCTATTTCTATTTTTTTGTAAAAAATAATGAAAAATATATAAAAATCAAAAGTAAATACAATAAGCTCAGGATAATTGAAAAACACCTAAGAATTATTTGCAATTTATTTAGCCAGGAATTGTATTCTATTATTGCTAAAATTGAGTGAATTTAATAATTTCTGCAATTAAGTAATAATTTTAAAGGCCGGTAACGCTTCCGCTATTCTTCCGGTATTGTAGATATTCATGGGCGGCGGTAATCACTTATCATCACGTGTATCACCACTCGTTTGCCTCCCTTTTCTATATAAAAAAATTACAATAAAAAAATATCCGTTTATTTATAGTAAGTATTGATTTAGCTTTCTATGTAATAAAAGTATTTTAATAAATAGTCCTATACAATATAAAATATATTTTTTTTTTTAATTTCTAATTAATCTAAAAACAAAAACTTAAGCCTGGCTTACATGTTTAATTTCAGCTGATGCGTGTGGGAGACGGTGGCAAGGATAGGACAAGAACATCGCCACGATACGGCAGAGATCTTGGGTTCAAATCTCGCCATGTCTCTAGATCTTTTTTATTTGTCATTAATATACACAAAGTCCAGTATGGGTTGGCCTTTATGTTATGAAATTAACACATCAATAATTTATTCCGAATCTTCATATAAAAATAATTAAAAATATAAATATCTTCACGCAATTCCCAATACCGAGGTAGACAGAGGTCTAGTCTAGACAATTATGTCCCTTCTACCGAAGATATTTTCGGGACTACGTGACTGGTGGTGAGCCTGTCGCCGTCTTTATGTCCAAGCCAGATATCTATATATTGATAGATATCAAGGCTGTATGGCTTAGTTTCTTTGCCGGCTCTATTGAGCGAATAAAAAAAAAAAAATAGACTTTTAACCTCTTGATTTGTTTGAAATTTTAATTACATAGTTTTAGAAATCAAAACATAGAGTATTATTTAGGTAACCTTATCTAAATATAATATCCATTTATTATTATTATTAGTAGAACTAATACCTTCAGTTGATGAACTTGTTTATGACGAATTTTAAAGAGAACTAAATATGTTAGAGAATAGAATATTTCTTATTGCAAGAAAATTTTCTTCACAAAAAATAAGTAATGTTGCTTCAAAGAATAACCCCTTCGAAACAGTTTTTGTATTGCCGCAAATTAAGTACATAGCTGTTTTAAACAGACTTAAAGTATATCATTTATTTGGAACCAGTATAGCTGTCCCCACTTGCGGATTATTGGAAATGTTAAACATAGTACCTAATAATATATTTTTAACAGCTTCTTATATAGGTAAGTGAAACATTTAAACTTCAATTTCAGTTTAAAAACACAGGAAGAAAGTAGCACATAAAGAGAAGTTAAATTATGAAATGCTAGTTGATTTTAATGAATTTAAGAGTTTTTGAATAAGTTAATCCTGTCTCCCCTATTTAACCAATTTGTCTCAAATATTGAGAAGAAATTATAATTCGTTTTTGTAATTGTATGAATATTTATCCTTCTTTAATAAATTTCTGTATGGCAAGCAATGAATCCTATTCATTACTTCTAGTAGTTCTCAAATAGTGGATTTTTGTAAATTAATTAATAAGTTTATGGATACATACATAGTATGCTAAGTTTATGGGCACAACATCACAGACATTGTTCTGCTCCTAAAGAAAGTAGCTAGAACACTTGTGTTATGGAATCTAAAACAACAAAAAGGTATCACAAACACCTAGAACCAAGACAATGGAGACAAGCCTCAAAATGCAATTGATATCAGACAGATGGTAAGATTAGGCATCTTAAAAATTAACCTTTTGTTATTAAATAAACACACAAAAATTTAGCAAACTGCTGAATGGCAGTAGTGTCTATGGTGGTACTAAGGTGTCTGGTATTGTCACTCAATTTGATAAGCCTATAATTAAACAATCCTTCCTTATAGGAAAAGCCTCTATGAGGCAGTGGAATCCAGCTTTGTATAAAGTCAGACAAAAGTGGTTCATGTCTTATCATATTGGTGGATCTTAATTATCCGAGATTGAACACCCACTGTGAACCTAAGTATATTAAATGGCTGGCCTAACCATACATTTTGGATGTGCATTGGTAGGTTGTGGAGGGAGTGTTTGCATTGTTGCCTATCCATTGCTCTTCTTGCCCTCCACAGCTGAGGAGGAGTTTTCCTGAACTCATTGGACTTGTTTGGCCAAGTCAAGTGTCTAGTCAGTAGATCCAATTTTGTTATAAGAATATCAAAATTACATCTTTTTTCTCAGGTATTACTGGAGCTGCTGTATTATCCCTGGCCAGTGTGCCATTTCGAAATGTAATAGGATTCTTATATATAAGTGAAGATAACAAATTAGTTAAAATTTCTTCAGTTGATTTCTGGGGAAAAAGGAGGGACAGAATTATAGATGCCAATGACTGGACACCATTATTAGATATGACACCAAAAACAATGGATGCAATTTATCTTACACCTCAATTATCTGATGGCACAAAATATAAATTACTTATCAAAATGGGTAAAGTGAATAATGCAAATAAAATGGCACAAGTTTTAGAGTAAAATTATTGGTAATTCTGTGCAAACTAAAATAGATTTGAAGATTTAGAAGAAAACACTGGAAATATATTCATCATGTCATTCTATTTATTAAATATTACAAGTATGTTGTGAAACAAATATTAACAAATGAAATTAAATTAGTTAGAATGAAACTTATTTGCATGTGTTTCATTTCTGTAAAATATATTTTGTGTATTGCTGCCATATAAAATGGTTAAAGTTTACTTCCACTTATCAATAGTTATTATCCATCTGTATATACAAATTTATTACAAAATTACACCTATACATATGACCTAAAGGGCCTTAATTTGTGTATTTCAGTCAGCCAAATTAATAAGCAAATTCACATTCATGTTAAAAATCTCAACAAAAAGAGATATTTATAATTTACTTCAAATAGTTTTCATATATCATAAATCATATTTTGAAAAGTTGAAGAAAGATATTTGGTTTTTAATAACATACATAAAACATACATAAACTCACTTTAAAATGAGTGCATCTTTCTCATAACTACATTACATCATATTGAAGTTTATATTCATATAACTACATCAAATTACTTTTTCTGTGGTATCAGCGTAAGAATTTATCGCCTTAACTGCGTGCGTTCTTACCGTGCTGTATAACCATGTCGAAATATACAAGACTTAAAGCATCTGTATTGCTTACTGTGGTTAAAGTAAGCAAGGGCAAACATTAAATTTTGTCAAATTCTATTTTTTACAGTAGAATATGTAGAGGCGGCTAATGTAAAGGTCCTTAAAATTTTATAGCTTACTAAAGAAAAACAAAATTATACATACACATTTAAAATTGAGGCACTTTATCAACCCGGTGTTTTAATGAAAAGATTTACAAGACATTGTATAATGTTGTAACATTCAATTGAATGGAGAAGTTTAAGAAACTAAATTAAGAAAAAAAAAAAAAGAAACTAAAAGACCCTGGATAACTAAACTACTTTAAAAATTATGAGGGCAAAATAAGAATACCATCAAAACACTATGTCAGTGTCTTTCTCGCGTTCATTCAGCTCCCACTTAATTATACCGTAACTCTTCCTAACTAATTCTGTCAGTGGCATGTGTCAAGTGTCATCTGCGTATTTGTGTAAGTATTGATCATAGGTGAACGGATAATTTTTGTCACTAAAGGAATGTAGGGTGGCCGATTGTGATTATAAATAAAATATTCGCCAGATCCTGTGGGAAGTTCTGACTCAGGTATTGGTTTCCTTTGTGACAAGAGTAATTCTTCAAAAAATTTCTAATAAAGAATTTAATATCATCAAAGGAAACTTAAATATTTTGGAACAGTATAAGTCGTAGTCTTTATTTCTTACTGCTAGTGTTTGAATAAATAATCAAATACACCAATGTTGATATACAGGCAAAAATAAATAATTATTGCTCAACATATGAGGACTTTGTACTAATACTGATAAGAGTGAATTTGCTTTTCGCAGTTTGCTACATTCTATTTGCTGCACTATAAACTCGGTACTATTTGTTGTAACATAGAACCGTAGACCTTAAGACCAATGGATTAATATTTTAATTTAATTCATTTTATTACCTAAATACCGCAATTTGCACAAAGAAATACGTAAAATATAATAAGTCACTCACGAGATGGTTTAGTAATCTAGGGTTAACGTAACGAAATATGTAAAACTTAAATAAGAGTGAAAGTATATTTGTATAAAATTGTGCCATGAGGATGTTGAAATCAAATATGTAGGAATTTTTAATTCATGAAAAACTAAAAAATCATGATTAGGCTATTAAAGTAGAATACTTAACAGATATAAATAAGTAGAGAAGATCAAATTTTATAAGTGATACAAAATTGTATCCAAAATATACATAATAATATTTAATAGTGCGACGAAGAGACACAAAACCGTGAAATATTTGCCTACTTGTTCTAGCATGATAATAAGATTTCATTAGACTACTACATTATATAATACAGAAATTCGACACTTTTGCTAAGATAGTACTGAATTCATTAATATGAAATACAAAGGTATAACAAGACTGATGGGGACGTAAAACGTATTTTAAATAATTTAGTGCATTATATAAATAACGCCATGATGAAAACGCAAACAATTTTCCACAATTCTGTTTGCAATACCATTTGCATGCTCAAAGCAAAAGAGAAACAAGTGTTCCTCATAATAAGCAGAACATTGCCTGAAAATTTCATAGATTGTGGATTATCATATTATGTATTTTCAATAAGTTAAGATAATAAACTAGGATAAGGCTAGTTTAAAAATAAATCCTAGACAAATGAATATTTATTCAATCCATGCCTGAGCTGGTTGATCGGTAGTAAAAGGACTAACGCCGTTCCTCTGCATCGCATCAAGTACTTCACATACATAGGAAGCTACATCAGTGCGGCTTTGGTCTATACCTTTAATAAATGGATGTTCTAGTAGTCTGTTATATTTTGGTCGTTGAGTTTCTTCTTTAATGAGGCTGTAAATATTTCAAATGTATTACTACATAGTATGTGTGTATGTTAATTATACAAGAATTATATTTCTCATTCATTGGTTGTTAATAAGTGTTACTTACCAAGTATTAACAAAATGAACAAAATTGTTTGAGAAGGCATTGTTTTTATTAGTTAGACGCGGTGGATCCCCCTGTACGACTTGCTGCAGTTGTTCGAAAACGGAACCCCAGCGAGGGTATGGAAAGGCACCCGTAGCGACTTCCATCAAAGTTATTCCAAGGGACCAAACATCAGAACGCACATCATAACCTCTTGCACGACCTGGGTCAATTCGTTCTGGCTGAAAGATATTTTTTATAATTAATTCAGTACAATATAAAATTAATATTCCACTGTAGAATGTTGTCCTCTCTGGTATTGAAGGGTTTGCCATAATCGTCATGCTAGGCAATCAGATTGGCAATCACATTACCAGCCACCGAGCACTTAGTCGTACAGTGCACTACTGTATCAAAAAGAAGGAAAGCTACGGAGTTTCATTCACCTTAATCTTTCATTAGAGGAACCTCATTGCGAAACAGTGACAGATGAAATAAATTAACAATCTATGTATGTATGTTACTTATATCAATGAATTAATGATTTGATTTGACTGTTTTGAGTAGTCTGTTTTTTTCTTAAAAAAAATCATCTGTCGAAAAGCAAGCAAAGCAAAATACTTACTGCCATATAGGGTCTACAACCTGCATCGCGTGTTCGCGCTATTGAGTCCACAAGCTTGCCAGAGATACCGAAATCGCATAATTTTATGTTTCCTCTTCTGTCTAATAATATATTAGATGGCTTAACATCCCTGTGAATAAAAGTATTAAATTAACACAGTAGTAATAACGACAGCCTTTTTTGATATAATTATAGCCTAAAATGAAATTTCTTAAAAACTAAATATGTTCACATAGAAAAACTGCAGAAGGCTTGTTGAGTTTTCTTCGCACATGCTTTGCTAGCGTTTCTTCTACCAAAACTCTCAACGTAGATGACCTGGGTCAGCCAACAGCATTTAGAATATACTCATACTACGTAACCCATATTTTTAAAATTTATACCTCCCTCTCCCTTCCGTAATATATGTTATACGTGGTAACCGTAGTATATGAAAATACTCCCTCTGGTATTATATTTAGTTAGTAGTTAGTAGTATTTATATTAATTTTCAAAGTATTAGTAGTATAAATTAGTATTTATATTAATTTTCAAAGGTTAAAATTTTTAAGGTATTTTATTTAGTACAGTTTAAATCATTTGTTGTTGTTGTTAAAGAGTTTTTAAAAAAGGTTTACTACCTGCAACCCAAACACAACGATTACAATATAAATACGATATTAGCATTGCTTAGAAAATAACATGCCACTTTTAAGATAGTTGACTCAGGCGTTACTTTGCGGAAATTCATTGTAAAGTTGTTATTGAAAAAAAAATCGCTTGATAATGCCTTGTTTTGAGGCGAAAAACGTGTTGCGTTTTCGGTGGTGGTATATGTTACCTGGTTTGAGTGTAGTGGTGGTGGTGGTGCATACAGTGGAATTAGTGCATGCATCTGAGGGAGGGAGGGTGGTGCTCTTCTTCTCTTCGGACCAGGTAACATATACCTTTTTATATTTGCATGCGGAGGGTTGAGAAGTAATATTTTCAATAACAATGCCACTTTTAGGCAATAAGTTACTCACCGATGAATAATTTTTAATTTTTCTTTCAAATAATTTAAAGCTTTGACAGTAGCAAGAGTTATTTTAGCTAAAATATTTTCAGGTATTCGAGTTTGCATTCGTTCACAAATGAATTTGTAAAATTTGTCTAAAGAAGTGTCCATTAACTCCATACATATCCAGCAGTCACCCTGTAAAATTATTTTATATTTCTATATACATGAGTTTCAGGCGAATTAAATAAACAAATTATACACTTTGAAAACAAAATTTTTTTTAAAATACTGAGGAAAAGTTAAAAATAAATATATCCAAATATAATATAATAATAAAAGTTTAAATAAATATATCCAAACTCACTTCTTTAAAAAGTGCCCCATAAAATTGTACAATATAAGGACATTCATTGCTTTTCATGACTACTTCAAGATCCATAAGTAATTGTTTTTGTTCTTTTTCGTCCACTGTAGAGCGTATACGTTTCACAGCCATTACCCTGTTAGTTCTGTAAGAAACAACAAGTTAATGAAACATACTAATGGAAGAGTTAATTTCGATGTGGACAGGTGTCTGGCTGTGGGGAACAAATCCAATGGTGCAGTGACTGCGTTAGTCAAAACGCAAAGTGTAGTGAAAAGTGCATGTATTGCCATGCAGTGCTGGTACTGACTTTTGCCAGAAGAAGCATAAAAGCAAGTTGAATGCAGTGGAGATGTAATATCTCTGTAAAATGTGGCGTTACCATGGCCTAAAATGAAACAAAGAGATTTGCAATATGGCAGGTTCAAAAGATGATAGTATCACTAAAATTGATAAGGTTGCTCTTCAATAGTTTTGGGCATGTTGAATGAAAGACCAAATGTTGAAGAATATATAAAATGAATATATAGAATGTATAAGAATGAAGAAAATATACAGTGCAAAAGCAATATACAGTGCAAAATAATTTACAGCTACATTTAATTGTAATAACTACATTCCAAAGCCTTTGAAAATAAAATGTTTATTATTGTTTTACCTACTCTGCCTTTGAAACTTGCATAAGTCATAAAAGTTAGGCAGGCTGCACTAGGTTTATAAAAAATATTTTTATTCGTCATAATTTGATTTACTTTTGACAACTATAGATATTGTGAACTTACTTTCGGTGGATCATTTTGTTCACAGCCCCAAATGCACCTCTCCCAATTTCGCCAAGATCCTGTAAGTCATCTGCAGTGAAATCATAAATTTCGGTTGCAGACAGTTGCAATTTACCTGATGATTGCATGGTTGGATAAATCCTACATCTATCTCTGAAAATCGCAAGACAATAAAATTACTTGGTCAAAACTAATGCAACTAAATATTGTTGGATATATATTGTTATGGATTTTCACTTCCTTTACTTGTGACATTTCATACATACATACAAACATTCAAGTACATTTTCCATATCACAAGTACTTAAGCTACAATTTTTTTTATAGAGAAGGGAGGCAAACAAGCAGGTGGCTCACATGATGGTAAGTGATTACCGCCGCCCATGAACATCTGCAATACCAGAAGCATAGCAGATGCATTGCTGGAAAACTTACTACATTACTTTACTTTGGCTTCAGAGCAAAGTATGTGATGCTGTCCCTATATATGCATGAATGGTATGTATCTATTATTATTATTAAATGTGAAAAAAAATATGTTGGAAAAATTAAACAAAATTAGAATTCTTAAGAAAAAAACTTATAATTCTTTCAAAAACAAAGTTTTTAATAAAACAGACTCAAGAGTGTTAAGAACAGTTGTGTTTAAGTTCTCATAGACAATTGCATTAAATTGTGAGAATTTCATCTATAAAATATTTGTAAAAAAATTTTTATTCAAATACACACTAATCTGTTTAAAACACAATTATTGGCAGAAGTTTGCTATGATTTTGGAAATGAAAGATTTATCACCTTTTAAGCTACTTAGTGTGAAAAAAGATTGAAGTTTCATAGTCTGTGAATGTAATGAATTTTCTATGATGAAGGAGCTTTATACATAAGTAACATCAGTAAAAACAAAGACAAACTGCTGATAAAATAAATGAACTACACTTCTTTGAAAACATACCCATACATTTTGGGCTAGGTTTCTTAAAATGAGGATCCAAATGGATTACTTAGTTTAATTTCTTGTCAGGAAAATTTTCATAAGGTCTTTGGAACAGTCAACTTTTATTCAGTAAAGCTTACATAGGCAACTATTGACTTTCGATTACATACTTTTATTGTACCCCACTTCACCCAGATGAAGTTTATAAAAATAGAGCATCTAGTGCAAATAAATCCATCTATTTTACTTTAAAGTATTGTGACAACGTTATAGCCCGCTTTGTTTGAAAATTAAGTGTTGCTGGTTTTAATTAACTACAGGCAAACATTTGTGTGATGAATAAGTTTGTTTATGGACCTTTGTATGTATATATGAATAATTGAATGTAAGTAATACAGGTGCACCACTTCACATTATCCCAAATAAATAATAATAATAAATATAACATTCGTGTGATAAATAATGCAATTGTACATAAACAATAAAGTAATATGTATTTCAATTTATTACACAAAATATTCTGAATTACCTGGTATTGTCTGGTAATACATCTCTGATTGTTCGTGTTGGCACCCTAGCTTTTTGGCTCGATGTGTTAGAACTGAATGGCATAAATGCTGCGCCATCACCTGATGGACCACCAATCTGCAAGTCCAGTATTTTTCGTTTTTCTGAAGTAAACAAGTTCAAATCTGGTTTGGGCATATTTGGTCGACTTGGGCCTACGAGATAAAATTTGTATTATCTGTTATTTTAATTATTTCTGATGTGCTTTAACTGAACGTAGATCGAATTTTACCTTGACTTGATGATACTTCGCCATTCTTCGACATTTTTATACGCACTGCAGAACAACTAACAATAATCCTTATAGCTGCCTGTTTTAAGTAATAATTTGAAAATTCGCCATTTGAAGATATATTTACTGCTTGGTTTTGATTTCATTCCACATTGTAAAATGTTTTGACAATATTATATTATGTTAAATTATAGTATGTAGTCTCTAGTTGTATTAGTATACTCTATGTACCTTTGTATCTCTACTCTATGTATCTATACTCCGTAAACCTTTCGGAACAGAATATACAATATAGCACTTACGAAGGGGTGTGATTGTTAATATAATCGCCACCTAAGGTATAATTTTTGACAAACAAAGTTTTTATATATAAAACAATGAAACCAATGACTAAATAATGCAAATATAACAATAATAATAAATAATGTAAATATATGTGTATCCCTTCATCAATCATTAAATTCCTCCGTTCACAAATTTCTGTTCAGAGAAGTGTATGCCGCAAGACTGCATATTAAACAGGCCAGACGATGTCGACGCCTCGGTGCACATGCCTGGGGCGGATGCTCCGCCCCGCGACGACTTGTCGAGATTGATACACGTCTGCGAGCTGACTGGGCTCGAGGTTACCAATGAGTGACCGACTCCAACGCACATCACCCTCTCTGGGGAATGGAATGGAATGCCAGTAACGACCGAGGCAAGACTTTAGTTGAATATCTGTTTTTCACAAAAGTAACAATTTTAAATATAGGACCTGACTAACGTTTGTCAAAAGACAGGCAGGCAGGCAGGCAAGACTTATCGAGGGTTGGCATGTTACTAACGAGACATCCTGACTGACTATAGGTAGGATTTTGACCCACTTTAAATGGCCAGATTTCGTTCAAACTTTGTAGATTTATATATTTTATTACACTAATTTGATAAAAAAAACTTAAAATCGTGGGGTGCATGGTATCAATTGTTATTAATATTTTATTGACAGATATGAGTAGAGTGATTACCATTTTGATAATACCTTAAAAAGCACCCCACGCTTTTTTAAAATAAAATATTTGTAAAAAATTTTTATTCAAATACACACTAATCTGTTTAAAACACAATTATTGGCAGAAGTTTGCTATGATTTTGGAAATGAAGGATTTATCACCTTTTAAGCTACTTAGTGTGAAAAAAAGATTGAAGTTTCATAGTCTGTGAATGTAATGAATTTTCTATGATGAAGGAGCTTTATACATAAGTAACATCAGTAAAAACAAAGACAAACTGCTGATAAAATAAATGAACTACACTTCTTTGAAAACATACCCATACATTTTGGGCTAGGTTTCTTAAAATGAGGATCCAAATGGATTACTTAGTTTAATTTCTTGTCAGGAAAATTTTCATAAGGTCTTTGGAACAGTCAACTTTTATTCAGTAAAGCTTACATAGGCAACTATTGACTTTCGATTACATACTTTTATTGTACCCCACTTCACCCAGATGAAGTTTATAAAAATAGAGCATCTAGTGCAAATAAATCCATCTATTTTACTTTAAAGTATTGTGACAATGTTATAGCCCGCTTTGTTTGAAAATTAAGTGTTGCTGGTTTTAATTAACTACAGGCAAACATTTGTGTGATGAATAAGTTTGTTTATGGACCTTTGTATGTATATATGAATAATTGAATGTAAGTAATACAGGTGCACAACTTCACATTATGCCAAATAAATAATAATAATAAATATAACATTCGTTTGATAAATAATGCAATTGTACATAAACAATAAAGTAATATGTATTTCAATTTATTACACAAAATATTCTGAATTACCTGGTATTGTCTGGTAATACATCTCTGATTGTTCGTGTTGGCACCCTAGCTTTTTGGCTCGATGTGTTAGAACTGAATGGCATAAATGCTGCGCCATCACCTGATGGACCACCAATCTGCAAGTCCAGTATTTTTCGTTTTTCTGAAGTAAACAAGTTCAAATCTGGTTTGGGCATATTTGGTCGACTTGGGCCTACGAGATAAAATTTGTATTATCTGTTATTTTAATTATTTCTGATGTGCTTTAACTGAACGTAGATCGAATTTTACCTTGACTTGATGATACTTCGCCATTCTTCGACATTTTTATACGCACTGCAGAACAACTAACAATAATCCTTATAGCTGCCTGTTTTAAGTAATAATTTGAAAATTCGCCATTTGAAGATATATTTACTGCTTGGTTTTGATTTCATTCCACATCGTAAAATGTTTTGACAATATTATATTATGTTAAATTATAGTATGTAGTCTCTAGTTGTATTAGTATACTCTATGTACCTTTGTATCTCTACTCTATGTAT
Organism: Sericinus montela; assembly: GCA_029286605.1. NCBI lineage: Eukaryota > Metazoa > Arthropoda > Insecta > Lepidoptera > Papilionidae > Sericinus > Sericinus montela. Next base: position 3,802,223 of record JAGSMR010000029.1, on the reverse strand, counting down.
CTATACTCCGTAAACCTTTGGGAACAGAATATACAATATAGCACTTACGAAGGGGTGTGATTGTTAATATAATCGCCATCTAAGGTATAATTTTGACAAACAAAGTTTTTATATATAAAACAATGAAACCAATTACTAAATAATGCAAATATAACAATAATAATAAATAAAAATAAAAAAATATCTTCACGCAATTCCCAATACAGGAGTAGACAGAGGTCTAGTCTAGACAATTAAGTCCCTTCGACCCACCTTCCACCGAAGATATTTTCGGGACAACGTGATAGGTGGTGAGTCCGTCGCCATCTTTATGTCCAAGGCAACGATTTAATTCGTACATAGGTTTTTGAAAAAACCCATTGGTACGAGCCTGCCACCTGGGGATCGAACTCGGGTCACTCGACTCGAAATTCCGACCACCCAACCATTCTGCTATCGTGACTTATAATTATATTTATTAAAAAATTTTAAGGCTATTTTTAATTTATATTTATTAAAATTTATTTTCTATTTTTTTAGTTCGGTTTTCCATAAAAAGCGTGTTTTAAACTATTATTAATTTTTAAATATTAAAATGCCGAGTTGACTTCAACGTGACGGCGTTCTTGTAGCGCAGATGCAATTTTGCAATAAAGGACAGCTTTCGGTAACCGGTAACCATCCATGCGATGGACGCGGTCACACCATCGTAGCTGATGCTGTATATACAGGGGTAGACAGAGGTCTACCGAAGAATTTTTCGGACAGCGTGACAGGTGGTGAGCCCGTCGCCGTCCTTATGTCCAAGCCAACGATATAATTCGTAGATAAGTTTTTTAAAAACTCATTGGTACGAGCCTGCCACCTGGGGATCAAACTCGGGTCTCTCGACTCAAAATTCCGACCCTCCAACCACTCGGCTATCGTAACATTGAGTTTCTTTATGTAAGAGTTATAGAGGAATCATGTCATCAGTCATATAGTCAAGACCATATGACTGACACTACTCACAGACAGGTATGATTGCCGCTTCATAAACGTTAATTTTTGTATCTAGCTTAAGGTCATGAGATCCGAGGCAAGGATGTTGACACGTCGGAAAAAGCTTTCCAAAAATTTTAAACGCGATACTTCCCCCTAGTGGTTTTCCATGATCATTACTGTCGCTATGTAAGCTTCACAACGCCCACTGATTTTAAGGCCGAACGTAACTTTGGAAATGCGTCATACTATCCGACATGCGGCATATGTCGTTGGCATAAGGAATCTCCATTAATGAATACTTTTGTGACTTAGACTTCGCCCTGAATCTTGATGTATCAAACAAGCCATTTTAAGTACCGAAGTTGAGTTGGTCGACACGACACTAATGCATCTCTCATAAAAACTGCGAAGTATATAAGCAAAAAGAGCAGACGCCACCGCACTACTGGTAAGAGGAAGTTCCTCAGACAGTTTTCAACTGCGCTTTCATGCTAATGTGAAATTGATGTATGATGTTTACAAGCTTTTTAATATATCCCAATTTATAGAGAACAAGCCACAGGCAGTCCCGTCGAATGCCTTCTTTAAATCAACAAAGCACAGATAGAATGTTCTGGCCTTTAATGTTCTAGGTTTCTCTTGGAGGTGATGATAGGATCCATAGTACCTCTATTGGGGCGGAAACCAAGCTGTCTTTCAAGCAAGAATCACTCGCGGCCCGATAAAGCGGGCATTAATTATGTGGGCTAAGATCTTACTAGTTTTGGGGGATGATGTTGCTCGCGTCCGTGAGAAATACTGGAATCTTGACTCTCACACGTATCCCCTGGGTGGTGCTAAACGAGCAGCGCCACTTTCCGGTGGTAGGCTTCGGTCGCAGGCTTTAAGTTACCACCCACCTAAGCAAAGCCTTGCCGCCAAGTGACTTCGGTCGTGTTCCGGCAAGATGCTTGGTGAAGCCTTGTGGAAGTTGGGTCTGAACAGTTGCGTTGCATATGTGAACCGGGTACGACACGTCAACTTTTGCTGTGTCGGGTGCTTGATTGAGGAGGGTAGCGGGATCCGAAGCACGGTGCTCCGCTGGCCGACCGCAGGTAGTAGGGGGCCCAATTAGTGAACTAGCTACTCATGAAAGGCTGCACCGCCAACTAGCGAAAAATCCCAGGGTGGCTCCATCGTGCCGGTTAGCGACCGGGTGAGAGGACCTGATTGCGATCTCTGGGGGGGTTCGGGCGTCCCCGCAGTCTCCAAATCAAGCTCCCACTGGCAGACAAATTTTTTCGTGTCGTTGGGTCATTAAAGCAACGCCTCGTTCAACTGCCATCTTCCTTCCCTTTTCACTCCTTATCATTTATGAAAAGTACCAAAAAGAAAAGTAAGGTTAAACAGCGGTTGCACGTCCTCTCCTTGAAAGTGCACCTCTCTAACATCCGAGGATTGCACTCAAATCTCAACGCAGTCCATCACCATCTTGAGACTGAGAAGCCGCACCTACTTTTTCTGACGGAGACGCAAATTGGATGTCCGTTAGATGTGGCGTACCTTGACTACCCAGGGTTCTCGCTGGAGCACAACTTTTACCTTCGTGCCGGAGTCTGTGTGTACGTCAGCAATGACATCTGCTGCCAGCGTCTCCGTCACCTTGAAGACCCCACTTTTTCAACTATTTGGGTGTTGGTGGTCACAGGTGACGATAACGGACTGGAAACAGGCACTTATCATACCTCTTCCTAAAGTTTCCTCTCCTACTGTGATGTCCCATTTTAGGCCGATTTCTATTTTACCTTTTCTTTCTAAAGTTCTAGAGCACATTGTTCATACTCAACTATCCGACTTTCTATTTTCTAATTCACTTTTATGTCCTTTTCCAATCTGGTTTCCGGCCCAGCCACAGTACTGTTACTGCCCTTCTTAAAGTAACTGATGATATTCGCTGGGCTATGGAAACAAATAAACTAACTATACTAGTGTTGCTAGATTTCAGCAACGCTTTTTCTTCTGTCGATTTTGATATCTTACTTGGAATACTTCAAACAATAAATATTTCTTCTACCTCTATAAAATGGTTTGATTCATATCTTCGGGGTCGCTCGCAGTGTGTTCGCATTGAGAATTTTTTCTGACTCTTGCGAACTTAACACCGGCGTGCCTCAGGGTGGCGTTCTCTCTCCATTACTTTTTCCGTTTTTATTAACTCAATCACTTCAGTTATTACTGCTAATTTCCATCTCTATGCAGACGATTTGCAGCTTTATCGCCATTTTTCTCCGGCAGAAGCAGATCTAGCCATTGCTTCTGTTAATGAAGATTTAAATCGGATCAATTCCTGGTCCAAATCTTTTGGGCTGAAGCTTAATGCTTGTAAATCACAAGCCATAATAATTGGTAGTAGATACGCGCGAAATCTCGTAAATTTCTCTACCATATGCTCAGTAAAGTTAGGCGATATGCAAATACCTTATACTGACACTGGATCTTGGGATAACAATATCATCTAATTTATCCTGGCGTGCTCATGTTAGTGAAGTCAGTCGCAAGGTTAATTATTCGTTCCATTCTTTAAAATGCCTTCAAGGTATATTGCCCTTAAAACGAAAATCTCTCTGGCTCAAACGCTCATTCAACCCATCATAGACTACGCTGACGCCTGTTACTTGGATGCTACGGAGGAGCTTCTAAATAAGCTTGAGCGCTTGCAAAACTTGTGTATACGTTTTATCTTTGGTCTTCGAAAGTATGAACATGTCTCTAAATTTCGCAACGATCTCAAGTGGCTCCCTATACGCTTTCGAAGGAACACTAGGATTTTATGTCTGCTATTTAATATTCTACATTGTCCAACAGCACCATCTTACCTCCGCGAGCGATTCAGCTTTGCTCGTCCACCTTCAGCGCCCTGTCGTTCCCACCTAAAACTCTTCTAAAATTCCCTACCCACAAAAGTGCCTCCTATTCCGACTCTTTCACTGCTCATGCAGTAAGACTATGGAACTCGCTTCCACCGAATATTCGCGATGCTAAAACTATTTCTGCTTTTAAGAAAGAGTTAAGGATCATTATCTCTCCTTGGCAGTATGAATATATATATATATTTCTCATTGTACTTAGTTTTGATATTTATGTACGTATATATATGTATGTATTTATGTGTGTATGTATATATATATGTATATATTTTAATGTATTTAAGTATGTAATATGTATACATATGTGTGTATATCTGTTTATATATGTATATTGTATTTTGATTATTGAATATGCATTTTTTTGTACACCATTGTAACCAATTACTATTTTGTAACCAATTTCCAGTCACAGGTCTGCTGGAAGAAATTTCTATAGAAATAAGCAGGTCCTTTGTACAAATTCACCTCATAATTATATATCCACTGTTTTGTGTCTTCTGTGTACATAAATTATTAAATAAATAAAATAAAATAAATAAGATCGTTTATGCATGTGTTTACCGTTCGCACAGCGGTGACCAGGAGACAACTCGGTTATTCGAATATCTAAGTGAGGCCGCTGATTTAGCCCAGCATCGGTACCCCTCCGCACAATTAGTTTTTCTGGGAGACTTTAATGCCTCTCACCAGGATTGGCTGTTCCCATACCAGAAGACTGACCATGCTGGGAGGGAAATGAGTAATTTCGCCTTATCGCTAAACCTCTCCCAGATGGTAAAGCAAGCTACTAGGGTGCCAGACGTTGAAGGTCATACAGACAATTGTCTAGACCTCCTGCTGACCACTGATCCTGACAGATATGAGGTAGAGGTGGCTTCTCCACTTGGAACCTCTGATGACTGTCTGGTGAAATCTGTATCATCTTACACGCCAACAGACCTCGACCCACATGGTACTAGGCGAGTGTGGCGATACAAGTCAGCAGATTGGGATGAGATGCGACACTTCTTTGCATCTTATCCTTGGCGGCAGGTCTGCTTCTCTTCCGGAGATCCATCGAGATGCGCGGATGCTATAACTGACGTGGTATGTTTAGCTATGGAATATTTTATTCCTTTTGCTGATGTACCCGTTGGTGGCAAAGCTTGCCCATGGTTCAGCGCCGAATGTTCCCAAGCCGAAAACCTTAAACATTTGGCGTACCTCTCATGGGTTGACGCTCGAAACCGTAAAACTCCGGATGTCAGATCCAAGAAGAGAGCCTTTAATCTAGCCGCCAAGACTTACAAAAGGTGTTGCGGAAGGCTCGTTTCGACCGCATTAGGCATATTGGCACGAAGCTCTCTGCTCAACCATCTGGCAGTAGAGCTTTTGGTCTCTTGCCAAGGCGGTCGAGGCGAGTTTTTGTAAACCTTCACTGTCTCCGCTGGTTAAGCCCGACGGGACATTGGCTCATGCGGCAAAAGAGAAGGCAGAACTGTTCGCGAATCTCTTTGCCAGCAACTCACGTCTGGACACAAGCAACGCAGTTCCAACTTCCCTACCTCCCTGTGATACTTCAATGTCAGAGGTCCACATCACTAACAAAGAGGTCCTCAAAACGTTGCGACATCTGGACGTGAACAAAGCCAGTGGACCTGATGGTATTCCAGCCATAGTGCTTAAGACCTGTGCACCCGAGTTGTCTCCTGTTCTGACACGCTTGTATCGCCTCTCCTTGAAGACTGGAATAGTTCCCAAATCCTGGAAGCTTGCTAACGTGCAGCCCGTGCCCAAAAAAGGTAGCCGTGTTGACCCAGTCAATTATCGACCTATTTCAATTACCTCCATACTCTGTAAGATTATGGAGCGTATGTTGAACTCGCACCTCTTGGCATACCTAGAACATAACGATCTCCTTAGCGATTGACAGTACGGGTTTCGCCGAAATCGGTCGACTGGGGACCTTCTAGTGTATGTCACACATATATGGGGTGAGGCCCTCGAGAACAGTGGTGAAGCACTCGCGGTTTCGCTCGATGTCTCGAAGGCTTTTGACAGGGTCTGGCATACTAGCCTTATCAATAAGCTTCCTTCATATGGTATATCCCCTGGACTGATAGCCTAGATAGAAGACTTTTTGCGGGAACGGTCTTTGCGAGTCGTTATTGACGGCTGCTCATCGGAGGCTATGGCGATTAATGCCGGAGTTCCTCAAGGGTCTGTTCTGTCCGCAACTCTCTTTCTGCTGCACATAAACGACCTGCTCGAGCCCGGTCTCTTTGGGTATGCAGATGACAGCACAGTTGTGGAGAGATCTGGCGCGTGTTCAGTCCAGACAGGATTAAGTACAGTCTGCTCGGGAGGCCATGGTAGAGCGTATGAATCTTACATTACAGGCAGTTTCCAACTGGGGCAATACCAATCTTGTGAGATTCAATGCCACCAAAACGCAAGCGTGTCTGTTCTCCGCCAAAAGGAGCCAGTTCACCTTGGCTCCTAAATTTCAGAATGTATCTCTGAATACACCGACCGCCTCCAGTTACTAGGAGTCGAAATCACGTCAAACCTTAACTTTGGGCGGTTCATTGAGTCTAAGGCTGAAGCCGCTGCAAGGAGATTGGGAGTTCTTGCAAAAGTGCGGCGTTACTTTACTCCGGGACAGCTTCTGACCCTATATAAAGCTCAGGTCCGGTCGGCTGTAGAGTACTGCTGCCACATATGGGCTGGAGCTCCTAAATATCAACTGGCAGCCTTGGATTCTGTGGAGGGACAGGCCAAGCGGCTAATCGGTGATCCTGACTTGGTTACTACCAATTTGTCCAGTCTCGAACACAGACGTCGCGTGGCCAGTCTCTCGGTGTTCTACAGGTTACATTTTGGAGAGTGTGCGAAGGAATTACATGAGTTAATTCCCCCTTCCCCTTTCCATCATCGGACAACAAGACGCACGGCGGGTCTCCATCCTTTTGTTGTCGATATACCCTGCATTCGGACGAAGCGTCTTGCTTCGTCGTTCATAATGCGTACAGCAAAGGATTGGAATAATTTGCCTGCATCAGTCTTTCCGTCCGATTACAATGTGGGTGTCTTCAAGAGAAGAGTGAATAGGCTCTTTCTAAGCTAGTGTGCCTACCAACAAAAACTACATCGCCACTTACCATCAGGTGGGATTGTAGTTAAACGCTAGCTTATAATGTTAAAAAAAATAGTACTAGAGAAGAGATATACCTCGGCCAGAACTGCAGTCGGAGACATTTCCTCGGAACTTCTTTACTTAGTCACACTTTTGACAAGCGGATAGAGTTCAGTTGCTATGTTCTTTCCGCTGTATTTATGTAATTCGGCAGGAATTTGGTCTGTGCCTGGTGTCTAAGTTTTTGAGACGCTAACTTCTTTCATGAACTCTTCGAAAGTGGGTGGATTATCTAAGGTTATGAATACTGGCTGTTCTTTAAGCGAATTTACTAAGGCTAGATCAACGGCCAACGATTTAAAAAGTCGTTAAAGTGTTCTGCCCATTGCTTTAAGTAGGTCAGCTATATTCGTAACTCTGTATGGTCTATTTTTGGAGTACATTGGCGTTAACTTACAGACACGGGGACAGAAAATCGCGTATATGTTCTAAAAGAACTTGCCAGATTGGTAAATATGAGCATAGTGCTGTAATTCAGCAGCTCTCTCCTTCCACAACTTATACTTCAGTTCACGAAATTTTAATCACAGTTTGTGGGGGGCTTACGTTTTGCTGCGTGCATCTATTGATTTTCTATTCAGGTTATATCTGTGTTTTTCATCTAGATACGTTTAAAAAATACTCGAACTCGATCGCATAAGTTAAACCGTTCTTGGAAGTTTTTCCTATAGTATTTAAAGTATACTCATTTAGTATTCACCATATTGCCTAGATCAGGTAATTAATAATTAGTAACAGTAATTAGGCTTGATAAAGAATTTTGTTCGAATTTTATGGGGTGTTCGTCGTGGCGCTTTTAATTGTAATATCATATTTGATGTTTTACACTGATGATCTGTCTACCCTATTGCGCCACGCATAGCTCTCGTATGAAAACTTCACGGATATATTCACTATGCACAATGACGTAGTCTAGAAGATGCTTGTGTCTACAAGATATAGGGTGCATCCATGAAGTCTTATAGTTCTCAGTAAAATTATTTTATCATGTTGAGGAACATATTTAAGAATCACACATCGGTTTTGGTAAAACGACTCTTTTTCGAGGGAGAGGGAGAGGACTCATCGTCGAAATGTTAGGCAAAGCATTGGCACATCGTTACCCATTTACCGCTTACTATTTTATCGCCGCAGATTTTTGTAGTTCATGTACCTACGTAAACCCGCCCCTGTAGGGGCAAGGATGAGTAATGTCGGGCTCACACCGACTAAAACCCCACAGTGTTCCATCTTCGTCGCATGTTGGCAGGGCCACGAGAACATTCTCGCACACATTCACGACCCTATTTGCGCTGGCCTCGGGTCCTCGGGAAAGAATAAATTCTCAGGAAGGACACGGAGATCAGACGCCACAGCCCACTAACTCGTATCTGAAGTCTTAACCAAGGTCACTTGGAGCGGCCACCTCGGGCCGGCCATACCTTGGTTCCTCTTGGTTCACCGCGGGTGTCCAAGCCTCGGTTACTAGGCCCCACTGCCACGACAAGGCAGTAACCTGTTCGGGGAGAAAAAGGGATACCTATGATTAACTGCGAGTCAGCTTACTTATAGTGCACCTGAGGCTGCGCTACTATAAGTCTACTCTCAGTAGTCTCTGGGGTAAACCCAGTACAATTGGCAAATGTTAGGATGCAGCGAAAGGCCGTAAGACACTTAATGAAACTTGTCAAAGGCCTTTGAGTTTTTTCGCAATACCTAGTCGATGGCCATCGATGGTCTTAAATGTAAAAATATCACATCGACGTAGGTAAGGGGCGGATATAAAATAAATCTAAAGTGGTTTCATTTCAAATAAAATCGAGATTTCTTTTCAGTCATAATACGTAAAGGATTCAAAATAAAAAATAATGAAGTGTATAAAATAATATAATCTAATTTAAAAGATCTGATGGCTATATTTTCTTAAATTTTTTTGTTACTTTAGTGCTTCCTTCAAATGCTCCTGATGCCTCCGTTTGTTTACTTTGCCTTTTAACCTTGCTTTTTTCTGTAATATTATTTAGAATACTATCACTCTGTCCATTGTGGCAATTCTCCGACATTTGCGAATCTTTTTTCTGACTAATGTTCTTTACTCTTGTGGTTTTAGTTTTAGTTTGAGTAGTTATTTGTGAATGTCCATCACCTGCATGTTTTTCTGTATGAATAGGCTTAGTTTTATTAAAATCTACGTAAGATACGTCAATGGACATCGACTTGCATGGTTTAGATTCAATATCGTCTTCTTCGTGATTCGCTTCCAACCAGCTGCAATAAAAGTAATATCTTGTGATTTATATTAACAAATTATATAACTAAGCGGGATAATAAAAATAATTTAATAAATAAATAAATATAATATAACATCACGTCTCCTTAGGGCCCACTATTGTGGAATATTGCATATGACGCGATTAAGCGTGACAACCTTTCCGCTAAGACCTTGGTCTAATGGGCTTGTCGAAGATACTACTGCAGAAAAAACTTAAAAAAAACTGCAAAGCATCTTTCGCACGCAGCTTGCATAATTTCACTATTATCTTGACATTACTTGCATAAGGTAGGTGCCAGGATGCTTATGCGCACGCAGTGGTGAATTCAATAGCGAAGCAAATTTGAGGGGCTCTTCGTGGTGAAAACAAGAATGAAACTTGGTCGAGTTGGATTCTCTCTTGGTCAAAGTTGGGCTTACCCAGTCTGACAATTTGTCCCATGTGTACGTATTCGTCGACAACTACGAGCATAGTGTTCCCAACCACAACCTTAGGTTCCTGTGCCCTACTCCAAAATTGGCCATTGTTTCCACTCGCCAACTATTTTCATGTCTAATTTTGTATTAAAGTCTCCCATCAACATTGTGAGGTGTGTTTTATAACAATGTATGCCTTGTTAGATGAGACCTGTACAACCTTCAATGAATATCATTTGGTTGTAAGGTATGCAACTCTACTTGACACACTTTCCATCTTAACCACATAACTGAAGAGAGACCTGTGGACGAAAACCCGACACCTCCTTGTAAAGATGGTTGCCCTTCCAGTGGTAGATAAAATGACTGGATTTGAAGATTATCGAGTCCTCCCTCTGTGTATGGACTTCAGCCAATTCAATAATTCCATCAAACAAGTAATAATGCAAACAATAATAAAAACACTATTTATCTGATGTCAAACAGTTGTAGGAGTAGTTTTTGTCTGTTGATGTGTTTGTGTGTTGCTATTTTTAATTAGAATACAATGATTTTAAAAATCAAGATAAAGGAACTTATTTAGTATAAAAATGTTTGTTACAGTACCTCTCATCTAATTCACCTCTGATATATGGCAGTGCACCATATAGGTCTAGTACCACAATCCGAAATACAACTTCTTGCCCTTCCTGAATGCTGGTTCCAATCCATTTATTCCCAGGTTCCTCTGTTGGTCTTGGTATGACTACATTGAATACTCTAAAAAAGGTAATAATTGAAATATTAGTAGAATTTAAAATCTAAAATAATGTGATATTTTTTTTATTTCAAAATGAGCTAACATGAGCTGTTCATAAATTATTATATTTTAGTATGCTTCTATCAATGAATATCCCTTGCTGGTTTTCAATCTAGTGGTCACTTACTCACTGTAGCTCACCTTTTGTGATTGAAGTTAATATCATTTAGTCATATACAGTCCCTCTTTTTTCACAATGTTGGTTAGTTCTTAACCCCTTTCTTGTGCCATCTCAAACGATTGCTTTCTCTATTATGGTGCAGTACCCTAAAATTTCCTCCCATCTAGTTTTTAGAGTTAGTCTCCCATTATTATTGTGAAATGAGTTTTACAGATATGTTTTGTAAGCAAACGCTATATAATAATTGTAAGCAATACAAATTTAGAAATGCTTTCAAAAACCAATGACTAGATTGTCAACCATAAACAAATACATGCACAATAAGGCAGATTTGCAAGATGGTCTTATCACTTAAATGGATAAGAGCCTGTTTTGATGGTTCAGCCCCTTCAGATGAGTAAATAATTATTAAATAGATGAAATTAGAAATAATGAAGTAAATATATACTATGACATAATAAAAGGGGTTACAGTATGCTAAGACTAGCTATTCAGGACCAAGTAAGAAAATTGCTAAGAAGAGAAAGTCTAGTGTATCTCGACATATATAATGAAAATTATTAATTACCAACATAAGTTTACCTGTGAACAAGTATTCCTAGATGAGTTGTACTTTTTTTATTTACTATGCCCTTTAGTGTAGCTCCAATATGTGGTTGAAATACAAAATAGTCAGCTTGTACTTGAAAATGAATATCAGCATTGTCATTTCTTATAGCTCCAACATTTTGAAGAATGCGCAGGTTTTTGTAACTCATTATAATACCAAGAAATCTGTTAACATAATAAATTTTTGGACACATTATGGTCTATAAAATTCCACAGGATATAGGTGGAGTCTACTACCATAGTTTAGGAGTTTGCCATAATCGCAACGCTTCGCAATCGGGGTACCAGACACCTTGCACCTTAGACGCTACTACTAGTCACTGCCGTAATTAATTTTGATTACCAATAGATTTTTAAGGTTTTTCCTAAGTCGCTTTAAGTGCACCAAAAGGAAGAAATGGGGCTGTTCATTTTAACACCGTAACCCCACGGACACAAGAGTTTATTATTAATTTACTAAGACGAACGTTTACTTACTCTTTATCATACTTTCCTATTTTGTAATCTAATAAATTTTTGATAGATTCTTTAAGATTTCCTAAACACCAAGGCTGTAGTGCCAAATTTTGAGTAACTTTCTTTTCAACAACACAGGAATTTTTGTTGTTGGCTAATTTTCGTAACTCCTTTAAGTCAAATTTTATAATAGTTGACATTTTTACTAAAACAATTAATTTCTCAAAAACATAAAATAAAACATGTTTACATTTTACAAATCAAATGTCAATCAGTTCAGATCAAAATAAGAAGCCGTCGTAAGGAATCGAATATTATTCTCGTATGCCAAATTTAAATTTAGTAATCGATTTCATAGTAAAATTATTTAATACAAATATTGTCGGGACCAGACAAAATCGAGATATTATAGATAGAATATGATAGAATCATGATATTATTAGAACAATTAATGTGTTTAAGGTGAAAACTTCTTTAGCACTGTTGTGATATTAATCCAGATGTAATGAGAAATGTTTTCAGTTTCTTCAGAAAAACAGTGCTAAAAAGGTACAAAATGAATTAAGCTATAATAAAAGAAAGAAATTTTATACGAAAATGTTATTATTAACAATACGTAATTCAAAAACTGATTTTTAAAAGTTCTGGCTTTTATTCGATAGTGATCAATACTTTTTCACGATATCAGGATTCTTTTTATTAAAGATTGAAAATTCTGTCTGACCATTTTGATCCCTCATTATCAATGACAGTACATAATTTTTAACTTGGCATACATGACTTATAAAAAGGACCCATACTTCTATTCTAATTACCGTAATTCAAAAACTGATTTTTAAAAGTTCTGGCTTTTATTCGATAGTGATCAATACTTTTTCACGATATCAGGATTCTTTTTATTAAAGATTGAAAATTCTGTCTGACCATTTTGATCCCTCATTATCAATGACAGTACATAATTTTTAACTTGGCATACATGACTTATAAAAAGGACCCATACTTCTATTCTAATTACCGCGGAACCCTAATTATGTTTCTAAAATAAAAGTAGTAAATAAATCTATGTAACATAATATAACATAAGTCTATAGCCTTATAACATAATCAAAAAATGGGATTACAACTCCATTGAGATAAATTAAGTGAACTCAACAGAACATCCAAATCAACTGTATTAAAAGCACTCCTGGAGTCCTAAAAACTCATTATCTGTGAGCAGTTTATTGTCCATGCACAAACGAATGACATCAGTGAGTTTTGTTAAAGCAGGCACGTGGTCCCAAAAAATATCTGCGATGGAGGTGGGTCGATAGGACTTAATTGTTTAGACCAGTTTCTGCCCTTGTATTGGGAAAGGCGTGAAGATATTTTTTTATTTTATTTAAAATCTCTCCATATTCATAATTTTTTAGTAAAGCATTTAAGGGCAAAATTTATTATACCGTATTATTTATTAAAATAACTCGATAAAATCTGAAAATAGTTTTTTTTAGATGTGTTCGCATAAATACAAGAAATCTCTGCTGTATGTTGTTTGTAATATATTTAAATTGCTTATAACAGTGAATAGTGTTTTTAAGTTGCGGTGGCCTGTTTCGTTTCTTTCACATCATTACTTGGACGAAATTTTGTATAAGGAATCTATCAATTAATGAATCTGCCAATTTAGCAATAAACAAATAGCCAGATGACTGTTTTAGTATATTCATTTTTTTAGAGAAACGGGAGTCAAACATGCAGGTGGCTCACGTGATGGTAAGTGATTACCGCCGCCTATCAACACCCGCTATACCAGAGGCATAGCAGATGCGTTGCTGGCCTTTGAGAAAGGTATAGGCTCTTTTATTGAAGGTCCCTAAGTCGTATCGGTCCGGAAAAACCGCTGACGGCAGCATATTCCATAAAGTACTAGTGCGTGGCAGAAAATTCTGCGAAAAACGCACTATGATGGAATGCCCAGCGTAGCGACGGTGTTGATGGAATTTTTGACTATGCCTTAAGTTACGATGGTGAAATTCAGCGGCTGAGATTAATCTGAATGATTCCTCGGAGCACTCCCCGTAGTACATCTTATACAATGTGCAAATCTTGCCGATCAGATAGAATATAGCCCTATTTATGTATGCTGTTGCATTATAATCTAAAAGTATTACTGTTGGCCTAAAGGTCTAGATACCAGGCCATAAACTCCAAAAAAAAAGTATTACTATTGTTGTTATCTGTGGGCATTGACATTGACACGGCGGTAGTGGTTCTGAATTTATCTGTTTAATTGTTGCTTTTTCTATTAAATTCCCTTATAGTAAATAAGGTAAAATTGTAAATTTTATTATCATATTTTTCATACGTAAAAAACAATGCGGGAAATTATTTATAGGACAAAGTTATTTAAACAGTATCAAACCTTGTTACAAGCTCATCCATTCAATAGGTAATTATTAGAAATAAACATAACCTTCTTTATTACGAATATAAATAATACAATATTTATTTACGTATTGACCCTTGTCTGTTCGTTTGTCGTATGCGCCATTTTAACGAATTTGAGATAATTGGCTGCCTGGGCATGGAATAAGTTACATTTTTATCATGACTTTATAAAATTTATGTTACATTTCAGTGTTTCAGCAGTAGTTCAGAGTCGGTTTTATTCAAGACCTACAAGTTTTCCTGACTATTTTCAAAATCCAATATTTAGAAAGGATGATCAGTCCAAACTTATTGAAAACAATGAACTGTCAAAATATGCCTCAGCTCCAGTTAAACCTCCAGCTGTATATGAGACTTCATCCATATATCATGATCCACTTGTTAAGTAAAGTATAAATATGATGACAAAATTTCAAATTGCTTGTTTATTGTATTTATTACATTTAAATTTCTTCTCATGTTTTTAGTAAAGTCATAAATCATGTAATGGAACAAGGTAAAAAACAGTTGGCACGCAGTTTAGTAGAGAAAGCTTTCGAAAATATTAAGAGAATACAAATTGAACGTTACCACCTAGCAACTTCACCTGAAGATAAATCTAAGATTGTATTATGTCCAAAAGATATTTTGCATACAGCAATTGAAAATTGCAAGCCATTGCTTCAGCTTACACCAATCAAACGTGGAGGCATAACATATCAGGTAACAATTTTTAAGTTTATGTAACAATACTTATAAAGTTAATTCTTGCTATTTTCTTTAACAAATCATCCCCTTGTTTTGGTGAAAAGTATATGTAAGATGACAGTTAAAAATAAAGAATAAATGAAAAAACTTAATTAATGGATTATATATTAATGGTGGAAACCCTAGTCATTATATTGACTAGTGCTTTAGAAACATAATACAATAATAGTTAGACTGCAGTTAGTTGTCAGTAATATGCATGTCTGTACTTGTATTGTCAGTACTCTTGATTGATAGGAAATTGACTTAGTAGGCTCATATTGAAGTACTGGCAAAAAAATATTTTTCTGTTTGTGGTCTCCATAATTGTCTTTTATTATTAGCTTAAATGTTGTACTTGCGGCATATTATTGTTTGGTTGAAATTGACTAAGATATGGAACATATTTTGGGGAAATTCTAGTGAGAGTAGATGAGAGAGCTTGTTTTCAAAGCACAAAAATGATGCATATGAGCTATGTACAAACTAAAAGCAATAGACAGCTGCCAAAACTACTTTAAAGTATATAAAATTCTAACACTGACTTCACTATTTCTTAGAGATTGCCATTTATGTTATAAGTAATCCATCTTTCTTAAAAAAAGCCAGACAGTTTGGACAGAAATTGACCTGTCAATACAAGACTGCATTGTAAGAGCAAGAACTGCACTAATGCTTAAAAATATTTTTTGTAAGGCTCCAGAAATATGTAGCAAGTTACTATAGGACTTAAAACAATTAAATTTGTTGCTATTAAAAAAACGAAATATATCCATAGAAAAATGTTATTACAATATTTTTGGCAACTTGTGGTCTAAATAGTCACCATTTGTGTATGTGTATAATAGACACCATCAATCAATTATTAATTTTGACATTTGTATAAAATATTTTCATTTTGTTTATCTCTTTACATTGTATAATTTAGTTTAAATTAGCACTATTTTTTGACATTTAAAATTCACAATTTATTGTACACTTAATCAGTAAACTGTGAACTTTTTAAATTATAACTTTTTAAAATTATTAGAACTTTTTAAATTATAAGAACTTGTTACTTTTTTCTACATTTTTTCTACATAAATTAACATCTGTCAAAAGCTTTAGTTAGTATGAATCACCAACTAAAATATAAATTTAGGAACACAAAATATTAAAAATAATTATTTTACATTTTTATTCCAGGTACCAGGGCCCATAACTGAGAAAAGGTCTTTATTCTTAGCAATAAAATGGCTTCTGGAATCTGCTAATGAAAAAGAAAGAACAGTACATTTTCCTGAACAATTTGCATGGGAGCTGTTAGATGCAGCTAACAATACAGGCAAAGTTGTAAAACGAAAACAAGATCTACATAGGCAGTGTGAAGCAAATAGGGCATATGCACACTATAGATGGCAATAAAATACAATTTGACCTAATCTCCTAGATTAACATTAAAGGAGTTATTAAAGGAGTAACATTAAAGGAGTATATGAAAATAATATAGTCAACAGTGTGCAGAATAATGTAGAAAATATTGTTCACAAGTTCTAGTTAAGTTTTACAATAAATTACATAACATACTTTAGCTGCTCTTTTTAGTTTAACCCCTGTACTCGGTCAAATGTATCACACATTTGATTTTTCTCATATATGTGATATATTATACATATCATATATTACCAAATAGATATGAAACAAAGTTAAATACATGATATATTGTGTACCTTAACTGCTGTTCATGTGTAAAGAATTAATCTCTAGCTGTTTGAGATGTTAAATAAGTCAGGCTTTTCAATCAGTCTGTGGTTGCTCAATAGTGACCACTGCTTTGAATCATATTCTTTTGTCTTTACGTGTTTCCTAATACAAGAGTTAACAGAAGTCTAGACATTAGTCCTTCAACCCACAAGGAATCCATTTTGCGATAATGTGATAGATGGTGTGCCAGTAACTATTGTAGTCTTCAAGAAAATAATACAAATCGTACATAATTTATAAACTAATAAACTTATTTGGGACCAAACTTTGCTCCTGTCATTAAACTCGGACCTCCCGATTCGAATTTTCTAACCATTCCGCTAATGTTACCATATTATGATAATTAAAAATTATCAGACATTAAGCTATCTTAAACTGACAAATATACAGTGTGATCGTGGCCCATAACATTAAAAAATTTCGACTACTCATGAAGCTGTACTACCCAGAATCTCGGAAACCACTTTCACGGAACTTTGATACCAAATTGGTATCAAAGTTCATTTCGTGTTCGGGTTTGGCGTAAGATTATGCCACCCATTTCTTCTCTTCCGTGTTATGAAAGGACTACTGAAAAAGTCAATTAGTACCGACCACATAGCTATCTTAAATAAACAAGATCAAAATTCAACAAACGGAAAACGTGCAGTAGCGTATAAGATTCCACTGATCTTATACTGCGAACGCCAATCCGCTCTACAAAGCGTAGCGATTTTCATAAATACCTCCCTGATGGGATATTTATTAATTGAAACTTTTTTTTGCACAAGTAAAATGTATAAAATAGTAAAGTCTGGAGGCATTCTCTTGCAGTCCGGAGCAGACAATCGAGTGGTGCAAATCACAAAGTGAAAAAGAGTTTTTCTCTTTCGCGCTTTGTGATTTGCAATTAAAAGCAAAACAATTATTATAATAAAATAATAGTAAATGTACAGCCGTACGTTTCGAGCGAAAAAAAACATACTATTTAGCGAGCGTTTTGTTCCATCTGTGAAAAATGTTCACCCTTCAATTGGTCTCTCCAACAATTTTTGATACAGGACCCCGTCTGAGGCATGCCACGCCACTGGATGCTCATAACTTACCACCTTCGCGTACATAGCCCTGGAACATTGTGAACCATTGGTGGCCATGAACGAGCGTACGCTGAGCAGCATTAAAGCAACGTCGGGCGTTGGTTCAAAAGCAAGTTCTGTTTTAATAAGTAGAATATGTTTTCAATAAAAAAGGAAGTTTTATTTTAAAGTTTAATCCGACTACCATCACATAAATACAATCTCAAATATACAGTGTGATCGTGGCCCATAACATTAAAAAATTTCGACTACTCATGAAGCTGTACTACCCAGAATCTCGGAAACCACTTTCACGGAACTTTGATACCAAATTGGTATCAAAGTTCATTTCGTGTTCGGGTTTGGCGTAAGATTATGCCACCCATTTCTTCTCTTCCGTGTTATGAAAGGACTACTGAAAAAGTCAATTAGTACCGACCACATAGCTATCTTAAATAAACAAGATCAAAATTCAACAAACGGAAAACATGCAGTAGCGTATAAGATTCCACTGATCTTATACTACGAACGCCAATCCGCTCTACAAAGCGTAGCGATTTTCATAAATACCTCCCTGATGGGATATTTGTTTATTAATTGAAACTTTTTTTTGCACAAGTAAAATGTATAAAATAGTAAAGTCTGGAGGCATTCTCTTGCAGTCCGGAGCAGACAATCGAGTGGTGCAAATCACAAAGTGAAAAAGAGTTTTTCTCTTTCGCGCTTTGTGATTTGCAATTAAAAGCAAAACAATTATTATAATAAAATAATAGTAAATGTAATATATATATATATATATATATATATATATATATATATATATATATATATATATATATATATATATATATATATATATATATATATATATATATATATATATATATATATATATATATATATATATATATATATATATATATATATATATATATATATATATATATATATATATATATATATATATATATATATATATATATATATATATATATATATATATATATATATATATATATATATATATATATATATATATATATATATATATATATATATATATATATATATATATATATATATATATATATATATATATATATATATATATATATATATATATATATATATATATATATATATATATATATATATATATATATATATATATATATATATATATATATATATATATATATATATATATATATATATATATATATATATATATATATATATATATATATATATATATATATATATATATATATATATATATATATATATATATATATATATATATATATATATATATATATATATATATATATATATATATATATATATATATATATATATATATATATATATATATATATATATATATATATATATATATATATATATATATATATATATATATATATATATATATATATATATATATATATATATATATATATATATATATATATATATATATATATATATATATATATATATATATATATATATATATATATATATATATATATATATATATATATATATATATATATATATATATATATATATATATATATATATATATATATATATATATATATATATATATATATATATATATATATATATATATATATATATATATATATATATATATATATATATATATATATATATATATATATATATATATATATATATATATATATATATATATATATATATATATATATATATATATATATATATATATATATATATATATATATATATATATATATATATATATATATATATATATATATATATATATATATATATATATATATATATATATATATATATATATATATATATATATATATATATATATATATATATATATATATATATATATATATATATATATATATATATATATATATATATATATATATATATATATATATATATATATATATATATATATATATATATATATATATATATATATATATATATATATATATATATATATATATATATATATATATATATATATATATATATATATATATATATATATATATATATATATATATATATATATATATATATATATATATATATATATATATATATATATATATATATATATATATATATATATATATATATATATATATATATATATATATATATATATATATATATATATATATATATATATATATATATATATATATATATATATATATATATATATATATATATATATATATATATATATATATATATATATATATATATATATATATATATATATATATATATATATATATATATATATATATATATATATATATATATATATATATATATATATATATATATATATATATATATATATATATATATATATATATATATATATATATATATATATATATATATATATATATATATATATATATATATATATATATATATATATATATATATATATATATATATATATATATATATATATATATATATATATATATATATATATATATATATATATATATATATATATATATATATATATATATATATATATATATATATATATATATATATATATATATATATATATATATATATATATATATATATATATATATATATATATATATATATATATATATATATATATATATATATATATATATATATATATATATATATATATATATATATATATATATATATATATATATATATATATATATATATATATATATATATATATATATATATATATATATATATATATATATATATATATATATATATATATATATATATATATATATATATATATATATATATATATATATATATATATATATATATATATATATATATATATATATATATATATATATATATATATATATATATATATATATATATATATATATATATATATATATATATATATATATATATATATATATATATATATATATATATATATATATATATATATATATATATATATATATATATACATATATATATATATATATATATATATATATATATATATATATATATATATATATATATATATATATATATATATATATATATATATATATATATATATATATATATATATATATATATATATATATATATATATATATATATATATATATATATATATATATATATATATATATATATATATATATATATATATATATATATATATTCAATTTCAATCTCTCGAAAAACATTTGAATGAGCACCTTACCCTTTTATCTTTACAGCGAAATATTGTAATAGAATACCGTGTGGTATCGGAAAATTTACTTTTCTTCCCGTGGATGTCGTAAGAAACGTCGAAGAAAAACCTTGAAAGTGATACCGAAAGACAGTGAATAGCCATAATGAAAATATTAGATCAAAATTCAACAAACGGAAAACGTGCAGTAGCGTATAAGATTCCACTGATCTTATACTGCGAACGCCAATCCGCTCTACAAAGCGTAGCGATTTTCATAAATACCTCCTGATGGATATTTATTAATTGAAACTTTTTTGCACAAGTAAATGTATAAAATAGTAAAGTCTGGAGGCATTCTCTGCAGTCCGGAGCAGACATCGAGCAGTAAATCACAAAGTGAAAAAGAGTTTTTCTTTCGCGCTTTGTGATTTGCAATTAAAAGCAAAACAATTATTATAATAAAATAATAGTAAATGTAATAAACACATTTACAAATATACAGTGGAGGACGGAGTGCAGAGTTGGCACGTGGAATGTTAGAGGAGGCATGAGAGATAAGACGAATGAGTTGATTGAAATAATGAAAGAAAGAGAATTACATGTCGTGTGTTTGTCGGAGACCAAGCGGAAGGGCAGTGGTACTGAAGAGCTCCCTGGCGGGGCGTTAGCTCTATGGTCCGGAGTCCCGGAGAGCGAGAGCGCCTGCCAGGGAGTGGGAGTGCTGCTGTCGTCTCGGTTGGTCGATGACTGAATATAAGGCTGTGAACTCGAGACTTCTCTGGGTTCGCTTTAAATTGGGACTGACGAAGTTATTCCTTTTGGCTGTTTATGCGCCGGTGGCTTCGTCGTCCAGAGCTGAGCTGGAGGAGTTTTGGGAGAATGTAAGAGAAGTTCTAGACTTGGTTAGAGGAAACGAAAGAATTGTTGTATGTGGTGGGTTGGTACTGCTCGGCCAGGGTACGAGTCGGTGCTTGGAATGTTTGGCGATAAAAGGGTTAACGATGCTGGCAAGCTTATACTGGCTGTATGCAAGGAAAAGGGTCTTCTTGTGACAAACACTATGTTTAGTCACAAGAAAATCCATATGTATACTAGAACAAGAGAGAATGAGAGAAGTATGATCGATTTATTCCTGGTGGATGACCGACTGCGAAAACAGGTGATGGATACGCGGGTGTTCCGAGGTGCTGACCTGGGAACGGATCACTACCTAGTGATTACTAGATTTAGGGTCTGTTCGCGGGTTGGCGCCACCGGACAACGATACCAGAACCACAGTCGGTCGGTAGTATCCGAAGCTGGAAGCTTCCAGGAAGCGGACACTAGGAATAAATATCAAGCAAGGGTAGCCGAAAAGCTGGACAGCATTGGTGTTAGGAAAGAATGTGTGGAAGAAATATGGCGAGCCTTAGAGATGGAATGGTTAGTGCAGCGGAAGACGTGTGGAAATGTGAAAGAGGTAGTAGTAAAAAGGGTGATGCATGGTGGAATGACGAAGGAAAGAAGCTGTAAATAAGAAGAAGAAAGCATGGTTAGACTACTTGGCCTCTAGTAATGATAAGGATATGAGAGAGAAGAGGAAAGAAAGATATAAGCTCCAGAAAGTTCCCACGATAGCATTGATTGAGGAAGTGCGTGAAAGGAGTAGAATGGAAGCGGACGAAAGGTTGTCGCACAACTTCAAGGAGAACTCCAAACTCTTCTGGAAAGAGGTTGGAAGGACCCGGAGTGGTGCGACAGCCTTAAGAATGAATAAAGTGCTTTCGGGAACAGTCCTCTCAAAAAAGTCGGACGTCATGCAGCGATGGAGTGAATTTTTATAGAGAGATGTATGCGTGTGATGATCTTAGTGAGGAATCCGGAGGTGACGCCATGACTGGTACGCCATACTCGGACCTGATGACACTGAGGTCATCAGCATGAAAGAGATTAAATGTGCGATAAGAAGTTTGAAATGTGGTAAGGCTGCGGGACTAGACAGAGTTACTGCTGAAATGGTCAAGTATGGTTGGCTACGCGTCTGGGACAGCTTTCATCTGCTGTGCAATTTGTGCTGGCGAACGGGGCTGTTCCGGATGATTGGCGATCCGCGGTCATTGTGCCTTTATATAAAGGTAAAGGTTCACATTATGACTGCGGGTGCTATCGGGCGATCAGCTTGACCAGTTTAGCAAATAAAGTTTACTCGAAGGTTTTGACACGTAGGATGCTAGATAAATCGGAAAGATTTCTATGGCAGGCACAATGCGGATTTAGACCTGGAAGAGGATGCACGTATCAAATGTTTTCTCCGCATGATCACGGAGAAGCTTCTGGCTGCTAACCAGAAGATTTTCTGTGCTTTGTGGATCTTGAGAAAGCATTTGATAAGGTTGTAAGGAAGAAAATGTGGGAACTGTTGCCGGGGTATGGTGTGGATGGTCGATTGTTAGGCTGTACAGTCACTTTACTGTGACTGTAAAGCCTGTGTGCGGGTAGGGCATGACCTGTCACCCATGTTTAGCGTCCAAACGGGCGTAAAACAGGGTTGTGTCATGTCTTCCTGGCTATTCATACTGTATCTCGACAGCTGTTTACAGAAGCTGAAGGATAGCTGTTTGGGTGTGAAATTGGGTGACATAAAAGTAAATTGTCTGCTTTATGCTGATGATGCAGTGCTTATAGCACCATCAGAGGCAGAACTGCAGGCATTAGTCACGTGTATGAAAGAAGAATGTGAAATTAATGGTCTCCGTTTGAATGCTAATAAAACTAAGGTTCTGGTATTTGAAAGGGACGAAGAAAGAACGAAGTGCGAAATCTGGGTAAATCAGGAATGTCTAGAACAGGTGAATGAAATTGTATACTTGGGAAGTGCGTTTAGCCGGGATGGAAGATGTGATTTAGATGTGGACAGGCGTGTCGCTGCCGGGAACAAAGTCAATGGTGCCCTGACTGCGTTAATCAAAAGGCAAGGCGTTGTGAAAAGTGCACGCCTTGCAATACATAACGCAGTGTTGGTACCGACTTTGTTATATGGCAGCGAAACCTGGGTATGCCAGAAGAAGCATAAAAGCAGGTTGAATGGTGGAGATGCGATCTCTTCGTAAAATGTGCGGCCTTACCATGGCCGACCGAAAGCGAAACGAAGAGATTCGCAATATGGCAGGTTTGAAAGATGACCTTGTCTCAAAAATGGATAAGGGCGTGCTTCGATGGTTTGGGCACGTTGAGCGAATGAATGAAGACCGAATGGTGAAGAAAATATATAGCGCGAAAGTTAATATTAAAAGGTGTCGAGGTAGACCGAGATTAACTTTCGAAGACCATGTGAGCAAATTGCTCGAAGAGAGGAGGGTCAAGAGTACTCGGATACCTAGACGTGCATGTATGAAGAAGATGATGAATCTGAAAGAAGCGAAAGAAGTATGTAGGGATCGTGACACTTGGCGATCTGTTCTCTCTGGCTACCCCGTCAGGGATTGTGCGTGAAGATAAATAAAAATACAAATATACACTTAAATAAATACACACTCTTATAAATACAGTTAAGTACTGTCAGGTTCTGATTATCGATTTGTAATTTAAAAGAAATGATTACTGGTTCGTTTAGACTTTGTGCAATTAACAGTAATAACCAAATTTACTAGATCGATCAGAGATTAGAACTTAGCTCGATGATCGCGTCTTCGATATCGTTTACATCATAATTTTCATCACAATTAACATAAATTGAGTTACAAATTTATACTTATTATTTCTTACGATCTTCATTAAATAATGTTTGGGTGAATGTGCAAGCAGCACATGCCACTGTAAAAAACTGAGTTTAAACGCGGTCGTGCATGTGTCTAAGATGAAGCCCGCCCCGGACGTCCAAAAAGCGTCACGATTTCGAAATGGTAAGCTTTATCACCGCTCTTTTTTCAATTTTATTCAAAGCAATTGACGAAATCTGTTACCAAATTTCAATATATCAATAAAATTTTTAACACCAATTTAGAACACAGGTGGCCAGAGATACGAATTTAAAATTACATATATATATATATATATATATATATATATATATATATATATATATATATATATATATATATATATATATATATATATATATATATATATATATATATATATATATATATATATATATATATATATATATATATATATATATATATATATATATATATATATATATATATATATATATATATATATATATATATATATATATATTACTTATCATCCTGCCCTCGTATATACATATCTACCAAACCGCAAGAACTGTGGAAGCCTAGTGTTAAAGAAGTTAATAATTTCGGCTCCTCTAAGTTTGTTAATTTATTTATTTATTAAAAAAGAAATTATCTAAAATGCGTAATGGGCAGGGTGAAGAGTTTTTCGTTTTGTTCGTGAGTAAACACAGAGAAGTCATAATAATAATTTTAAACATTAAAGGACATGTAAAATATGATGCCAAAGGTATTGAGGAGCGTCAATTTCAACAAGTCACGATAGCCGAGTGGTTGAGTGGTCGGAATTTCGAGTCAATAGACCCGAGTTCGAACCCCAGTTGTTAGGCTCGTACCAATGGGTTTTTCAAAAACTCATGTACGAATATCGTTGGCTTGGACATAAAGACGGCGACGGGCTCACCACCTGTCACGCTGTCCCGAAAATACCTTCGGTGGAAGGTGGGTCGAAAGGGCTTAATTGTCTAGACTCGACCTCTGTCTACCCCTGTATTGGGAATTGCGTGAAGATATTTTTTTTTTCAATTTCAATCTCTCTCGAAAAACATTTGAATCACCTGCACCTGCAGCACCTGCAGCGAAATATTGTAATAGAATACCGTGTGGTATCGGAAAATTTACTTTTCTTCCCGTGGATGGCGTAAGAAACGTCGAAGAAAAAACCTTGAAAGTGATACCGAAAGACAGTGGAATAGCCATAATGAAAATATTAGATCAAAATTAAGCAGCAGCGTCTAAGTACTGCGGTAACTGTTAATTCAAGAACTATAGAAAATTTAATCAAGTTATAGGAAATTTTTAATACGCTATACAGTTCGGGAAGAAATCGCTTATTGTGTAAAGATAATAACGTGTGAATGACTTGAGGACACATTTATATGTAAATAATATAATATTAAATGCACGGAAATGTATTTAAGAAAAGGTATGTACGATTCACGTTGCAGAGTCGTTAATGTGTGCCTTACACTCTTTATCTAATCTCATTACAGATAATCAATATCCTGAACAGTGCTAATCTTAATTTACCGTGCGTCGATTTAAATTTATTGTCAAATAACTTATTTGCTAGTCAAATAGGCAGTGTTGACATTTGTTATTATTTTAGTTTTTTTGTATGTTAACCAACAGTTAGTGTTTTGTAAATTCTGTGATTTAGCTGTACGATATTAGGTAAGATAAAATGAGTTACAAAAAAAGTTAGGTGGTAAAAATTATGAGTGTTATTTATAAATTATTCTTATTAATTGATATACTACGTAACTTTTTATGCGCCTTGTGTGCTAAATACTTTTGTTTCATTGTTATTACATTTTTATTGCTTCTACGTAAATCTACATTGCGACGGTAAGTACTTTATGCACGATTTTAATATATGTTGTGAGTAATGACAAAAAATCCATAATACCGGATAAATAAAATTCAAATATAAATTTAACATAAATAGAAAATGAAATATCTCATATTACTCATACAACAATACTATTTGTAAGTAAAATATGATTTCATGCGACTCAGTATAACAACGATCGAAGTCCGAAGACAAAATAGTGCATTGCACTAAATTATTTATACTTAAAATATGAGTTTTTAATAGAACAATTTACAAACACAAAAGTAATACGATGTTCTGAATATAATAGATACGATAACAATTGGTAATAGAGGAGCGCCGTAAGGCACAAAAATCGTAAAATCTCGGAACCCAGTGCTATAATGTTAATAATTTATAATGAATTTGTATAACAAGTGTTTGAGTGTATTATTAAAAGCTCAAATAAAATTAAAATAATTATCATATTTACAAAAGTTTTATTACAAATATTTTAACTGGAAATTTACTGGAAAACAAGAGGTGGAAAGATAAAAAAAATTGTAGTAAAGATTTCAATTTTATATTTAATAAATTATAATTTCAAATTATAAATATTTCATATTAATATTATAAATTTTAATTCAATCATAGTAACTTAAAGGTTATTTTTTTAGATTTTCGCAAAAAATAACGATTTACAAAGAAAATAATTTTCACTATGTTCATTATTGTCGTCGTCTATCTCGTTGATGTAGACTGTAGGTGAAGAATTAGTTCCGCTGTCGTCATTGCATTCTAAGCAAGCAGCTGTTTAATCCAGTTTTCCTGCACCCACAAGATGCTCCGCATCCTATTTTGCATGTGCAATAAATATTGTTTTGTAAAGATTCTGTAGCTGATCTATGCGTCACTGTTTACGGAATCAATATTCCGCATTCATATTTCTAACCCAATTCTTCTGGTGATATATCTCTTTCGGGCCATGTTTGATATAAATAGAATACTAGCAATGCCAAATAACAATAATATTATTCCTGTCAACCACTCCAAGTAAGCTGCAATGCTTGTGTTTGAAGTTGGTTTAAGACAATAGTCAAATGGTGGGCCCGAACTTAGCAAAGCTATATCCCCAGTCCGCACCCTATACTTGCAGGCTATTGCTGCTTAAAAATTGCAGATATATTCTTTTAAAGTGTTCAAAAGCAGCAATTGCAGAAGGTGATAAAGACGACAGGTCGGCAGTTTAACAGTTTTATTTTTTGCAGTTGCTTGCAAAAAAGAGTTAATAGATTAAGATCTTTTATTTTTTGGGGGGTAATGTATGAAGCAAGAGCGCATGTAACATTAGCCTTAAAAATTTCATTAATATTTTTGCATTAATTTATATCTCTATCTTCTGTCGCAGCATTTTGCAAGTCAATTCGTTTTTTTAAATTTTTTGCAAAAACGTTTTTGCCACGTTGGAAAAAAGCAAATACGACGTAAATATTGTGTGTGAACACTACTTTATTTACAGAAACAAAATTATGTTATTAATTACAATACTTATTAACCAAAAACTATTATAATCGTTGAACGAGAAAAGAACCAGCCCTCTTGTCACCAGCGGCAACCACCAGTCGCGGATATAATTCCTTTAGAAACTGCCTAGGATTCTGCGTAGGATCAATTATGTAGGAAAATTTGCTGTTGTCCCCTCTAGTCTCCCTCCCCACTGCAGCCCCTTGAGAACTAAGATGAAGTTGGTAATAGTTCTCTTTTTTTAAATATAATTTGAAACTAATATAAATAAAGGAAAATTCCGAAAAATTATTAATTATTTATAATAATCCGAAAAATTATATTAATAATAAGAAAACAATTGAGATCGCACAAAATTTTTTTAACCCTTTCTATTTACTATTAAAAACACAATTCCAAATTTATCCATTCCATTTCCAATGTCAAGATTCAATAACTGGCCCTGGATTTTGAGGCGTTCCACTATATGATTTTCAGTTATTTACCCATGTCAGGATTGTTGTTACTTTCAAGAAAAATCTGAGAATTTACTATTGTATATTGTAAATTGCACACGTCATCTTACATATTTTTTCTATTAAAGATTTTACTTTCTTGGGACTTTTTTTTTATAATTAAAATTGATGTAAAATTATTAATATATTAAACATAATGCGATCAATGATGTAACTTCTTTGTTTGTCCGACTACATATTAGATATAACTAATAAAATTCGACTATTAAACGATTAAACTCACGTTATAATATTCGGTGTAGGTTCCGACTAGCTTCGGGCCAATTGGAGGTCCTTCATCAGGGTGAGTGGAAAGAGTTCGCGCTCGCGTCCCGCCGAGGCGGGAGAAAGCGCGAACGAGCGCGGACGAAAGGTCCGAAGCTAGTTGGTATCTATACCGATTATTATAACGTGACTTTAGTCGTTTTTAACTTTTCCATAGGTATACATACATAATTAATAACTTTAAAAAGTATATATATTGACAATAACGCGCTATAAAATTGAAAAGTTCAATTATTGCAACTTTGATGTCCGGATAAAGATGTATTTGATAAACGGGAGGGCAAATAAGGCGTAGGTGACTATGTTTTTTACTGTTTACATCTTGAAAAAAGATTTAAGGATGTAAGTAAGTAAGTATTTTATCGGTATACGCGTGTTTAAATAATTTATCGGTAAATCAATATCCTTATAATTATCGCAAAAAGAAGATAAGAATTGTTTTAGCCAAGTTGTTAAATCATTCTCTTTGCAAACGTGCTACATAATTTTTTGTTCATTACGGTTTGTTAATATAAAATTAAAGTAGACTCGACGGTTTTCTTCATTGGCAATGCCTATGTTGTAAAGTCCAGGTAAGAGTGCCTGGTTGTGATTGAAATCATAATTAGGATGAGAACCAATGAGTTTTCGAAACTTATTTTCGAACTGGATAGTTGGCTTCAGCATTAAAACGGCGAGGCTCACCACCTGTCACGTTGTCCCAAATAAGCTTTGATCAAATGTGCATCTGAAGGCGTAAACTGTGTTGTACTCTCATTACCGTAGAATTGGGAAAAATTTGTGAGGTTGAGCTTTATTTTTTTCTTTATTTATTCTTTTTATTTCCTCATAAGTAGTTGACAGTATGATACTTTCGTAATTATCGATTTTAAAATGGTAAATTAATTATAAGGTACTTGCTATGTGCGTGTAAGAATATTATGACAATTTCGCTATATTTATTTGGTTTACGCGAATACATTACAATGTTCTGCTATTTAACTTTAGTTTTAATATGTAAATTGGCACTCGCATATAATTTGGAATCTCAATCAAATTGTTTTCTTTTCATTATATTTTTTTGCCTTCCATGTGTTACCCAATGTTAGCAGAATTCGTTGGATAAAATATATTACCTGATATTTTGGTTTTAAATATTGATTAAATGGACGAGTTTTTGATATAAATCAAAGAGTATAAAGCTACGCTATAGAGACATTTTCTCCTAAAAAAGGAATAGAAATAGAATAATATCTATCTAAACTTTTGAATCTATCGTGCACAAGCAAGTGTCTACTTTTATTTATAAAAATAATATTCTCAGTGAATTTCAATCGGGTTTTCGCCCTGGTCACAGTACAACCACTGCACTTCTCAAAGTTACAGAGGACATTCGAGAGGCTATGGAGAATAGAAAGGTCACTGTGCTTGTCCTTATTGACTTCTCTAATGCGTTCAACATGGTTGACCACGGCATTCTCCTTGCCATGCTCCATAAGCTCAATTTCTCTCCCTTGGTTCGTGAATGGTTTTCTTCCTACCTCTGTGACCGTCAACAGGCTGTTAAATTAGGAAATGATGTATCTGACTGGCATCTGCTCCTGTCTGGCGTACCCCAGGGTGGAATCTTGTCACCATTACTATTCTCCATCTTTATTAATTTTCTCTCTTCTCACCTTAGTTGCTCTTACCATTTATATGCTGATGATCTGCAAATCTACACTCACGCAGACGCCCATAATATAAACGAAGCAGTTGAGAAAATCAATACAGA
This sequence comes from Sericinus montela, assembly GCA_029286605.1. Classification (NCBI taxonomy): domain Eukaryota; kingdom Metazoa; phylum Arthropoda; class Insecta; order Lepidoptera; family Papilionidae; genus Sericinus; species Sericinus montela. The sequence goes on along the minus strand of JAGSMR010000029.1, from coordinate 3,771,704 downwards.
TTTATTAAATTTATGTAGGTGGTCTGGTAGGTTTGGCATACAAGTCAATCCTAATAAATGTCAAGCAATAATATTGGGGAGTATTCGACAACTTTCAAAGATCAATAGTACTTGTATCTCACCTGTCACGATTGATGGGTCTACTATACCATACACACCACACGTAAAAAACCTAGGTATTTACTTTGACTCAAACTTAAATTGGTCTACCCATATACAAAAAATAAGCGGTTCAATCATCTCAAAACTGAGTGTTTTGAATCGACTCAGAAACTTTCTCCCGGTCAAGGTAAAGGTAACTCTGGTGCAATCTCTTATTCTGCCCATTATAGATTATGCTGATGTGTGTTATACTGATCTTAACGAGAATCAATTAGAAAAGCTGGACCGCCTAGTTAACAACTGTATCCGTTTTATCTTTTGTCTTCGTAAATTTGATCATGTTTCTTCATTCGGTTGTCAGCTTAAATGGCTTCCTATTCGAGAACGAAGACATACAAGGATACTACTAACAGTTTTCTCAATTTTATTCGATAATCTTTATCCAGATTATCTGAAACATAAGTTACAATTCCTGAGTGATATGCATAACCGACACCTTCGTTCTTCACAGAATTTGACTCTCTATATTCCCCTTCACCGTTCCGGTTTCATTTCTTCGTCGTTTGCTATACAAGCTGCGCGTCTATGGAATGCCCTGCCAGAAAAGTTAAGACAGCCCTGTAATAAAACCACATTTAAAAAGAACATTAAGGCTCATTTTCTGCAAAATTTTAAAATTCCTGATTTGTCGTCATCATTAACATCTTAATTATAATCTTTTGTTTTGTAGTTATATGTTTTTATTTTGTATATTTGTATTTGTTTGTGTATGTATATGTTGTATATATACATGTCTGTGTGTATGTACGTATAAATATTTTTGGATGTTTGTGTATGTATATATGTATTTATGTGAATGTAGGTATTGCGCTTTTATATATAGATATTAACATGGCGTTATATTTTTACACAATATATTTTTTTATTGTACGTAACCGCCTTTATCGTTTTCTCACTCCCTCTATGTCCGCCTTTTGATCTTACATTATGGTAATGTTCAATAAAGAATAAATAAATAAATAAAATTTTACATAAAGATCGAGGATCATTCATGAGTCCATCTTTATTAACGATAAGATTAACAGTGCAAAGTATGAAAAGATCAATATTATAGATTTGTTACCAACTTTACTGGTTTTATATTTCTATCTCTCAATATATTGTAACGAGATGCATGCCGAGAACGCGAAGTATACTTGAGTAAAATTATGTTGAATGTCTGTACATATTTTATTGCATTCTGTTATAGTTGGTCGTGATTATTTTATATTTGACTACATCATTTGCCATATTCTATATAATATTATACATATTGTATAGAGTAGAGATAAGAGACATACGTGTTAGCACTAATTGACGCGCGGCCGTGGGCCGAAGGTATTTCTTTGGTGAGGTGCGCGTTATTTTGTGACTGTGATCAATTCAACAAGGATTTTAATGCTATTATTATGTTTACTTATTCTTCTATGCAAAAAAGTGCAGTAAAGTTCACATAGGACGATGTTGATCTGAATTAAGTGAATTCAAAATAAGTGATTGAAAGTCGAATACAACTCGGCTACTTTATCTTATGTTAGTATGTTTTTATGTACTTAAGCGTATAACTTTTGTTTATCTTTGCCTTAAGACGTAAATAACTTAAAGGCAGTCCTTACGACCTACATTTCACCGAATATTTTTTTGGGATCTCATGACAGGTCATAATCCGATGCTACAATTCGTACATATGTTTCGAAAAACTAATTGGTACCAGTCTTCTCCTGGGATCGAGCTCAAGTTTTCTAAGTGTATCAATGTTAGACACATGTCTAACGTATATAAATATGAATCTGTTATTTCTATGCGCATATACGAATTTTTCAACGCTAAGGTAGATAGAGGTAGAGACAATTTAAACATTTTTCGCCAGAGCTTCGGCGACAAGTGAGTGGAAAGGCCATTTCTGCCTATTATTATTAACACATAAATTATATGTTTATCGTCTGAACACATTTGGTACTTTAAACTCATTGTTTGTATAATTAAATACGCGAAAGTATAACAATGATTTCGTGCTTTTCTTGTGAGGGTGTGGCAATTCATTATTTCTTTCACTGTTTGCACCGACCTTAAACCTTTAAGATGTCTAATGGCTATTTATTAACAACGCAAGATTTAGATTAGATTTAGATTTAGATTGCTTATTCCGATCAAAACAAACAGCACTCCTCTTTTCACATGATCCATAATACTTAAGAAAGGAATGCAAAAATACACTGGGTTACAAAAAAAAGGTATTCCTGGTTAGTGAAGATGAATGAAGAACCGTTGTATTCACCATAAAATCGATTAAACAACTATAACTTATTTCTTTACCAACTCGTAGATTTGTACAATGCTTCTTGGAATTAAGTCTAGCGGACTTGTATATTAGTAAAAATTAAAAATTTTATGACGAGAATATATTCACACAAGCATGATTTTGATAATTGGTATTAATACGATTCATTTATAAGTACCAAATAACAAAAAAAAATATTGCACTAAATGAGACATTACAGTCTTAATTTTACTATGCTTTAGGTGGATGATTTCTAAGCTCTTGAAAGAATGAAAGCCGGGGAGCCACGGCAGACCAATGCTTGGACTAAGTTCCGGCTCCTAATGTGGAAGAATTTTCTGCAACAATGGCGTCATCGCAGGCAGACTGTCATAGAATTAATTCTACCGGTTGCAACCATGGCACTTGTGTTGATTTTGCGCGCCGAAATAGAACCTGTTGTGCAGGATACTAAAATTTATCCATCAATGCATGCACATACCCTCAATCACTCTTTACCTGTATTGTAAGTAAAAAAGTAATCTTTTTACATTCACTTATAACACGGGTAATAAACCTGATGAAATAAAAAATTAATTATATTTTTTCAGAGCGGGAATGAATTATACACATATATCAATTGCATATTCTCCAGAGAATCCAATGCTAGATGATGTAATAAGAAGTGCTGTTGTGAATTTATTGATTTTAAACATACGAGATTTAATACCAATAATTTTAGAACAATTCCCCAATCTTGTTGATATTGAAATACCACCTATAAATATTAATACGACAGTAATTTATGAAGTGTTGAAGATGTTTGTCAAAGTCAGAGCTTATAATAGCAGTGCTGATCTAAGAGGAATTTATGCGCAAGAAGAAATCACCCGTAAAGTATTGGCGGCTGTAGAGTTCAGTGATGACCTGAGAGGTTTGTTGTTTCGAAAATATAATCTTAATTTGCCTTAATATCATGTTTGTATTCATTAATGTTTTTAATTCTAGGTGCCACAGAGCTACCAGTCAATCTGACTTATGCTTTACGTTTCCCAGAACGTCCCCGTCTTAATTCATTTTATGTGCAAGGTAGTCGTACATGGCGAACAGAAGCTATCTTTCCAGTGTTTGAATTACCCGGACCAAGATTCCCTTTTTCTTTTGAAGGCGGCAATGATCCTGGTAAGTAATGAATAAAATACATCTTACAACTCTTACTTACACCTATGGCGTTAATTGTGTATTTAATATAACATATTTCATAGGGTACGTCAATGAAATGTTTATTGCCTTACAACATTCTATATCTACGGAATTGATATCACGGATGACGGGAGTGAATTTACGAAACTTCAATGTTAATATTCAAAGGTATCCTCATCCACCATACGTAGAAGATCTCGCTGTGGAAGCGTTGCAATTACTTTTTCCCATGTTTATAATACTAAGCTTCAGCTACACTGCCGTTAACATTGTGAGGGCAGTGACGGTAGAAAAAGAGTTGGCGCTAAAAGTGAGTTTATTGATTAAAGTTCAAGAAGTAAATGATATAGATAAAGAGATATAATGTGGATTCAGTATGTTATCCTTGATATTGAAATGTTTTAGGAATCGATGAAAATAATGGGCTTACCAACATGGTTACATTGGATGGCATGGTTTTGCAAGCAATTCATTTACCTTTTATTCACGACGGCTTTTATAGTGCTTATTTTAAAGGTAAATCGTATTATTTTTGGAAAGTTTAATATTATTTTTCGAATGTTACGTTTTGACATAGCTTTGTACATTTTAGATAAATTGGTTCACAAATGAAGCAGGATTTAGTGAATACGCTGTATTTACTCATACACCATGGACTGTACTCTTCTTTTTTATTACTATATATTTGAGTTGTATGATATTTTTCTGCTTTATGATTAGCGGATTTTTTTCTAAAGGTAAGTTTGTTTACTATACATCCATGAATTTTACCTGATTTTTTTTACATAATTTCGTCAATGTACTGAATCTGATAGCTTCATTAAATAACGTATTGCATGTTATACCAGTAGATATTCAATCTTATTACATTTGTATATAGATAATCAGTGACGGAAAACATGGTAAGGTAATCGGTGCCATTGATAAATAAATAATAATAGTAATGAAAATGTTATTTCGAGAACGCGAGATGCTGCATTGGAAAAGTTGCAGACGTTCACTATTTTTTTTAAGTGGGGTAATACCTAACGTATTTCGGCACCCGCGGGGTCAAGGACGGGGTATGTCGGGCTCGCACCGACTAAAAAAACCACGGTGCTCCGCCGTCGCTGCATGTTGGCAGGGCCACGGGAATGCTCACACACCCATCCGCGAACCAACCCGCGCTGGCCGCCCAAGGCAACCCCTTCTCGGGCGAGAATAGAGAACACATTAATGCTCGCTAATGGCCATAGGGGTTCCTCATGGTTCACCGTGGGTGTCCACAATTACAAAGTCCCACTACCATGAAAAGGCGGGGACCAGTTCGGGGGGAGCAGACTTTCTCCTGCTCTAATTTTTCTCAGTATTTGAAAAGAAGGCCTTTATCGAGCAGTGGGGATTTACAGTCTGCTACTTTACGAAGTTCTCCTACAAACAATATCTTCTTGAACACAGGAAGTACGGCAGCTTTATTTGCGGGTGTGGTTTGGTTTCTGAGCTACGCCCCTGCCGTAATATTAAGCTTGGATTTGGAAGTTTCGACCACAGTCCAAGTGGTGACATGTTTGAGCATCAACTCGGCAATGTCCTACGGCTTTCAACTATTATTGTCTAAAGAGAGTGTTGGTGGTATGTATTTTTAATCGTAAGTTTACAGTTCATATATGGTGCATTCAAAAAATGCTTATAAGTATTTATTAAAAAACCTTAGTTATGCAATTTAATGAACGCTTATCACTTACAACTAATGTCGGTGATACGCGTTTTGCAGAAGACTATTTAAATGATTTCAGTGGTCCCTACTAATATTGCAAATGTGAATGTAAGTTTGTTTGTTACGCTTTCACGCGCAAACTACTGAACCGATCATCATGAAACATTGTACACATATTCTTGGAGGTATTAGAAGTAACATAGGTAAAATAATGACGAAAAATAAAAAAAAATTGTCCAAAACATTTGCTGATGTTATAAGTAGTAACTTATGCACTTTTTTTAGAATTTACCATTTTAGAAAAATAATTAGGATGCAGCGTTAAATGTTACACCGCGTGCGAAGCCGCGTGGGGCAGCTAGTATTATGATATTTATGATTCGAGCACTAGCTAACAATACTTGTTCGATAAGTAATGTCATTTAAAAATAGGAAAACTCTTGAGCTTGAATATACTTATGACAGTGTTATGTTTAATAGGTATACAATGGGGCGAGTTCATGACAACAAACACCGTCGACTCTTCGCGTTTTGTATTCGGTCACGTGGTGATCATGCTTGTGGTGGACTGTGTGCTCTACATGTCTATTGCTTTGTACTTAGAACAAGTTTTTCCAGGACCCTTTGGAGTGCCTAGACCATGGTACTTCCCTTTTCAGCGTAATTTTTGGTTTCCCATTCGAACAGGCTTACCTGGTGAGTGATTTGAATAGAGAGGAATCATCATTAAATAACACCACCGCTTTTTTGTGCTCCGTTTTTAAAACATAATATATTGTGATGAATGTTTAATTCATATCAGTTATTTGGTGTTGGCTAACCCTTAATTATTATACAACCTACCTATTAATTAATCGTATGTTTTATAACATGGCTAAAACTATAAATAAATACGAGTTAAACCGCTTTTAGTTATAAAAAAATATCTTCACGCCATTCCCAATACAGGGGTAGACAGAGGTCTAGTCTAGACAATAAAGTCCCTCCTAAACGCACCTTCCACCGAAGATTTTTTGAGACATCGTGACAGGTGGTGAGCTCTTCACCGTCTTTATGTCCAAGCTGACGATATGAATCGTACATAGCTTTTGAAAAAACCCAATGGTACCTGCTGGCCTGCCACCTGGGGATCGAACTCGGTCTCTCGACTCGAAATTCCGACCACCCAACCACTCGGCTATCGTGACTTTAATTTAAATTAGAATTATAGCTTTTATTTTAATTTAATGCAACTGTTTAAGCTTGATCAACATATTGTAAGTCCATTTTATGTCACTTTTAACTAAAAATTAATACTAACATTAACATTATTTTTAGACGATAAAGTGGAGAACGATAATAGTAACGAAATTAAGGAAAAGGATCCTCTGGGCCATGAAATTGGTGTTAAAATCATAGTAAGTAATATTATATTGCATTATATCGTACTCGACATGACATCAGTTATAATCGTTATAATCGAATAAATCGTGCTTAATGTCGTATGTAGTGAAATAATTATTAATTATTACTAACAAAAACTCGGAGAGAGAAGCTGGAAGGGTAGGTCACTTCATAATTATAAGTATAGTATACATAGTAACATAGTATGTAGTACTGTAATACTGAAGATTTTTAATGACCGATGATGATAGATAACAATAATAGCATAATCAAAAAGTTCAACAATCATACAGCATGATCTAGCTACCAATATTGTCTTGCAGAATTTAACCAAAGTATACGGAAATAATGTCGCGGTAAATAATTTGAATTTGAATATTTACAACGACCAAATAACTGTGTTATTGGGCCATAACGGAGCTGGGAAGTCGACGACCATTTCAATGATGACAGGTTGGTATTGAATATAGGGCAAAACTATCACTTTAATTATTGTTTTAATGCTGCTAACAATTGTTAATATATTATTTAAAATTCAATAATAATATCTCTATATTGTCTAAAGTAATTTTTAACTTAACAATATGACTACTAACTATTTAGGGTTGCCCTCCTAAAATACCATGAGTAAATTGTTACGATCAAGATACATGTTAAAAATATGTTATATTAGATAAAAAATTACTTTATGAAAAAACTATTGGATAATTTTCTTGACATAAAACCTCTTCTCATGTTTTTGTTATTTTTTTGCGACACAGTAGGGTTTCGGCGTTTTATCAGAAAATATAAATATGAGTTATTGCTTACATGACGAGTATTCGTATAATAACAGGAAATGTAGAAGTTACTCGCGGCACGGTATGGCTGGCTGGTTACGACGTGCGGAAGCATCTGAACGAGGCGCGCGCTCATCTCGGTTTGTGCCCTCAACACAATGTGCTCTTTAACGAGCTCACCGTACGCGAACACCTTCAATTCTACGCCAGACTCAAAGGGTACACAGGCCAGGAACTTAACGATGAAGTGGACATGCTAATAAACCACTTGGAAATGCAGGACAAGGTGAGTTGTCTTGCAGAAGATCTCAGTAATTCTTTTGAAAAGAAAATTAAAAGTTTAATTGCTGAAATATCGTTAAAAATCTACTACTAAAAAAGCCTTTTTAGGTGTAGTAGAAAAGTGCTACAATCTACATCTCACCTGACAGAACAGTGCCGGATTGTATCGGAAAATGCTCTTAAAAGTTGCAGATTAACTACCACAAAAGTTGTTATTGAAAAAGTTACTTCGCAACATTCCGCATGCAAATATAAAAAGGTATGTCTTACCTGGTCCGAAGAGAAGAAGAGCACCACTATTTTTGTGGGAGGCAGGATGGTGCTCTTCTTGTTTGCCATAACTTTTTCAATAACAACTTTTTTTTCCGCAAAGTAACGCCTGAGTCAATTAACTATCTTAAACTACCACAATAAAAGATGCTGTTGATTTGAAGAAATTGACAGTTACGATAAATGAGAGCGAAAGTCCTGAAAAAAGATATAAAAAGTTTTATTCTTTGCAGCGGTACTACATGGCGAAAGGATTGTCGGGTGGGCAAAAACGGCGCCTCTGTGTTGGAATTGCGTTAAGTGGAGGAGCTCGCGTCGTACTACTTGATGAACCAACATCGGGAATGGATCCTGCTTCACGACGGGCGCTTTGGGATTTGCTACAAAAAATGAAGAAAGGTAAGTGTTACGTTTCGCAGACTTCCGTGGACCAGTGGCGTATACACTGGTTTTTATAGCGTCGCCACATCGGAGGTCCGGAGTTCCGTTCCCGGTCGGATCAATGTAGAAAATACTTTTTCTACATTTTCTCGGGTCTGGGTGTTAGTAGTACGTTCGTTGTTTCTGATTCCATAATACAAGTACTTAAGCTGCTTAATTTGTTATGTATCTATCTGTGTAATGTAGAAACATGGTAATTGCTGACTGCTTTGATCTGCAGATTGATTGGAAACATTAATTATTTTGCAAAAGCGATCCAGGCCATATATAAATTAGGACTTCCCGCATTTTCAAGGAGAATAATATCCTATAATAACTTTTTAGTAAAATGTGTGAAAAATCCAAACATATCCAGCGCGTCGTTAAGTATACGTGTAGGTCCTGCAGTAGATGTTTACAGGCCGTTATGTTTGTTTATTATGAACTAATTGTAAGCGTAAATATAATTCTCTTTCTGTTAATAAAATAATATAGAGGAGTTTTGAACACGGTCACGCCAGGGAGTGAAATTCTTTTTTGGCGTCTGCATTTTTGAACGTATACAACCTAAACTTCCTCAAGATGTGAGTACATCTGTATTACAGAGATTTCTCATAAGTAAATTCGCTTCACCGTAGACGTTATCTTAAGATTTTCTTCCATTGCCAGCAAGATGTGATTATTTCTTTCACATTTCTTATAATGCTATTATTATAACTAACCAAAAAAATAGTCACGATAGCCGAGTGGTTGGGTGGTCGGAATTTCGAGTCAAGAGACCCGAGTTCGATCCCCAGGTGGCAGTACCAATGAGTTTTTCAAAAACTTATGTACGAATTACATCGTTGGCTTGGACATAAAGACGGCGACGGGCTCACCACCTGTCACGTTGTCCCTAAAATATCTTCGGTGGAAGGTGGGTCAAAGGGACTTAATTGTCTAGACTTGACCTCTGTCTACCCCTGTATTGGGAATTGCGTGAAGATATTTATTTATTTATTTATTTACCAAAAAATATTTTAATTATGTAAAGGTCGATCAATGATTTTAACCACACACTTCATGGACGAGGCGGACATACTCGGCGATCGTGTGGCGATTATGTCAGGCGGCCGTCTTCAGTGTGTCGGCTCTCCCTATTTCCTCAAGCAACACTACGGAGTTGGGTACACTCTAGTCGTGGTGAAGAATGAAAATTTTTCAGCCGAAAACTGCACGGATATAATCAATAGACATATACCGAATACAATGATTAAAGAGGATCGGGGTAAGTATTCCAGATATTATGATTTATCATAAAAAGCACTAGAAAGTATTCATTCAAGCACTGTCAATAACATCACATCTACAATGACTAGAAATTACATTTTCCTTTTCTTTTAAGATTAATGATTTATGATCGATAACTATCTTAAATGTTTAATAATAATTTAAATTAATTTTGAATTAATATGGAAAAGTTGTTCCTACTCCTGAGATTATTCAAATTGACATTCGATATGAAATGAGATAAATATGAAAATTATCTATTTTCAGGCACCGAGGTCACTTATGCCTTAACCAACAATTACTCGTATTTATTTGAAGATATGCTAAACGATTTAGAAGAAAACGTTGACAGAATTAAATTCAAGAACTATGGATTAGTTGCAACAACGTTAGAAGATGTCTTCATGTCGTAGGTTCAAGATTTTATTACATATTTGGTTTAAATTTTTAAAAATACCGCCAGTTATAAGAAGATCATTAATCTATATCTCAAAAGAATATTTTTTTTTAAATTATATAATTATTTAGTACAAGAAAATAATAATATTCTTTTTCTTCTTTAAAGCGCATCGAAACTCTATTACATTATTATATTCTATTCTATTATAACTATTGCGTATTTTAACACGCAACTCTCTGTAATTTTGCAACTTCAATTTTAACTCAAAACTTTTGATAAATGTAACGTACAAGCGTATCGAATCCAAAAATAAATTGAATTGAATACAATAAGTGAAACACTAAATCGATTCTGATTTTAAAATTTTTCCATGGTTTCTCATATATGATTGTTTAACTGTCATCTTAGGGAAAAACTAAGAAATTAGGAAATTTTTGTCCTTTACGGCGACGGGCTCACCACCGGTCACGTTGTCCCGAAAATATCTTCGGTGAAAGGTGGGTCGCAGGGACTTAATTGTCTAGACTAGACCTCTGTCTACCTTTGTATTGGGAATTGCGTGAAGATATTTATTTATTTATTTATTTACCAAAAAATATTTTAATTATGTAAAGGTCGATCAATGATTTTAACCACACACTTCATGGACGAGGCGGACATACTCGGCGATCGTGTGGCGATTATGTCAGGCGGCCGTCTTCAGTGTGTCGGCTCTCCCTATTTCCTCAAGCAACACTACGGAGTTGGGTACACTCTAGTCGTGGTGAAGAATGAAAATTTTTCAGCCGAAAACTGCACGGATATAATCAATAGACATATACCGAATACAATGATTAAAGAGGATCGGGGTAAGTATTCCAGATATTATGATTTATCATAAAAAGCACTAGAAAGTATTCATTCAAGCACTGTCAATAACATCACATCTACAATGACTAGAAATTACATTTTCCTTTTCTTTTAAGATTAATGATTTATGATCGATAACTATCTGAAATGTTTAATAATAATTTAAATTAATTTGGAATTAATATGGAAAAGTTGTTCCTACTCCTGAGATTATTCAAATTGACATTCGATATGAAATGAGATAAATATGAAAATTATCTATTTTCAGGCACCGAGGTCACTTATGCCTTAACCAACAATTACTCGTATTTATTTGAAGATATGCTAAACGATTTAGAAGGAAACGTTGACAGAATTAAATTCAAGAACTATGGATTAGTTGCAACAACGTTAGAAGATGTCTTCATGTCGTAGGTTCAAGATTTTATTACATATTTGGTTTAAATTTTTAAAAATACCGCCAGTTATAAGAAGATCATTAATCTATATCTCAAAAGAATATTTTTTTTAAATTTGTATAATTATTTAGTACAAGAAAATAAAAAAATTCTTCTTCTTCTTTAAAGCGCATCGAAACTCTATTACATTATTAAATTCTATTCTATTATAACTATTGCGTATTTTAACACGCAACTCTCTGTAACTTTGCAACTTCAACGTAACTCAAAACTTTTGATAAATGTAACGTACAAGCGTATCGAATCCAAAAATAAATTGAATTGAATACAATAAGTGAAACACTAAATCGATTCTGATTTTAAAATTTTTCCATGGTTTCTCATATATGATTGTTTAACTGTCATCTTAGGGAAAAACTAAGAAATTAGGAAATTTTTGTCCTTTACGGCGACGGGCTCACCACCGGTCACGTTGTCCCGAAAATATCTTCGGTGAAAGGTGGGTCGCAGGGACTTAATTGTCTAGACTAGACCTCTGTCTACCTCTGTATTGGGAATTGCGTGAAGATATTTAAGTTTTTTTTGTCCTTGAGTACAGGAAGACAATTCTGCTTGTTATTTAGCCTTCAACTTATTACAAATCAACTGCTAATCATAAGCCTACTACAAATTTCTAAGCCACACACTTTTCACTTAATTTTGAGGCAGGTTTGTAAATCTACACTGCATCTGCTTATAATGCCAGTCCAGAACTTTTATTCCCTAATGGTTATCAGTTCTACGAGATATATGACGGGCTTATTGCCACTATAGCATGGATAACTATAAATTATACATGATAAGTTTGCCATAACTGCCACACTTGACAAGCGGATGGGTGATATCGACCATTTGGTTCATGAAGGCCTAGTCTACCACCTGAAGTTGTCTCGTTGTTTCTTGTTCTCACTTTTTTTGGTTTGGTAGGTTTGGTTGCGTTTTTAGACAGCTATCGATCGCCATAGGCCATAGTTACATTCATTTATCAGCTAAGGCCACTAGAATAATATTTTTTATAAATTTTAGCGTAGGCTCTGATGTGGAGCTACAATCGGAGGTTGATGACAGTGCTACAGTAACTACTTCTAGTTGTACTGATGATGTACTGAAATGTGAATGTGGATCTGCATCTACAGAATATCGTAAGTCTATTTGTTCTCAAGTAATAATAATTGAGGAATTAGTTTAAAGAAAGAATTATAAGACTATTTCAGAAAGCTTTCAACACAATTCTTAACTTTTTTCTGTATATGAATAAATATATTATTTAATCCCAAAAAATTACACAATGATTTTTGTATAAATTTAACAAAAACCTAACAAGATAATGTAATAAGTGTTAATGGTCGCTGCAGTGATTAAATCCATCAATCGAATTAAAAATTAACATAACCTGATGTTAGCATACTCAAGCCAAGTTTGGCCAATTTTTTTGGCAATTATTGCCAAACCAAACCTGCCTCGACTAAAATCTCACGCCGCTTCAACATTACCAAAAAGTACAGCGTCTAGCATGCAACAGTAGAAGCAACCATAAAAATATATTATCAAATCAGTGGTGCCTATCATCGTCTCTTGCCAATAATTATTTTGTTTATTTGTAGGTAAATATTGTATGTATATACAGACTATAATGTACATTTCTAAGCAGTACATGATTTAATTTGATAAGGATTAATACTGATTGATCAAAATCATTGGAAAGTTACTTATTGTTGTTGACGTTTGATGAAATTTGATGGAAAAAAGGTACTTACATGGCTATTATCGTGAAAGAAGATAAAAATACTTCACTTGACTAGACTGTATAGACTTAAGGACCAGACTCACTTTGGGGACTTCCTTTTATTTTATCAATTGATAAAATCTAAATATTTAAACTGTAGACTTTGCAATTCTAATTTGGTACGAGTGCTTATCTCGGATAGATGAATCTGAATGATGCTTGTTGATAAGTTTAAAAGTGAAACAAATTGATTCAACTATATAAATTGTCGGTATCAATATTTCCTGATATATGCATCACATATGGACTTATTAAAACATGTTTCGGTCCGTGGGGTCCCCGCGCGATTCAGTTTCTAAAGAAATTGTATCCGCGACTAGTCGTAGCCGCTGGTGACAAGAGGGCTGGTTCTTTTCTCGCTTAACGGTGAAGTCTAGCCATTCAACGTGTAGCCATGCAGCCAGCGTTCTTGGTACCACAAGAAGTAGGGCTCTGCAATTATAGTAGTTTTTAGTTAATAAGTAATGTAAATATTACATTATTTTGTTTCCGTAAAGATAGTTAAAAAAGAAAAGTAAGATAATTAAAACAACATTTAAAACATTCTTCGTATAACTTAAAAGAATATCATGATATCAATATTGTATGTGAACTTTTAATAAGACTCATAATTTGACAGATTTTACTGTTATGACAGATACAATGTTAATGTAAATGTAAATGTTATTATATTTTTAGTGGATAAGAAAGATGAAAGCATCCGCGGCTATCGTCTCTTGTGGCTTCATACTTTTGCAATATGGCAAAAGCTGTGGTGGATTTGGAGTAGATCCTGGGGTGTTCTGTTGCTGCAAGTTCTTGTACCATTACTAATGATAAACACAACACTAGGCGTTTTAAAATACATTTTATCAAACATTCCATCAATGCAGAGTCGGGCTCTCACACTGGCCGAAGGGTAAGTCACAGTATTTGTATTGAAAACCATTATTAATTATATTATAAAAACTCGTATCCTGATTTTATTCGTCATAGATTCTCGGTTCCATTAGACAAAAATCAATATAGACTATGTTAATAAAAATGTTCTACTTCTTCTTGTTTGTTTGCTTTATTGTTTGTGTATTTTAAGTGGTTTGCTTTAAATAGTCACTTCACATGTCCTAGGAACAGTTTATTTTTATTATTAAGACTAACTATAACGCAAAGATTACATACTCATATATCACGATTATAACATCATGTACTCGTAAGTAGTCCATCGATAAGACAGTAGGAAGATTAAGTATGAGAAGGATTGGCGGTCGTATTATCATAAAAAAATATCTTTACGCAATTCCCAATACAGGGGAAGACAGAGGTCCAGTCTAGACATTTAAGTCCCTTCGACCCACCTTCCACTGAAGATATTTTCGGGACAACGTGACAGGTGGTGAGCCCGTCGCCGTCTTTGTGCCCAAGCCAACGATATAATTTGTACATTGGTTTTTAGAAAAACCCATTGGTACGGCCGCTTGAGGATCGAACTCGGGTCTCTTGACTCGAAATGCGACCGCCAATCTTCAAAATCGGCGGTCGCATGTTAACATTTTGCAACTTTTGCGCTGCTACATGTTTCGATACAGTCTGTTCAATTTTGGTGTAATATTTTCGGAGATGAATATTCCGCCATTTGTAGGTTTTTCTGTTATTTTTTTACGACGAACACGATGGGAACATGGTGATAAGAGCAACAGTATTAAGCTGTTGTTTACTACAATATTATTTTAACATGAATGAAATTTTTCAGATATGTAGGTACGGAGACTCTATTAGGTTACAACCTGACGTCAGAAACCGGGATCGGTTCTTTGGGAAAAACAGGATATGAGCGATATTTTGAAACCACCGATGTTGATACAATGTCGCTTACAGTAGTGGACGGTAAAATGCTGGAAGAATATTATTTAGAACGGGTTAGTGTTATCTACATTATAAATTTATAATTAATCGATAATTACTGCTTCGGTTTAAAGTAATAGAATCAAGCAGCAGTTTTGTTTTAGATTAGAGTTTATATTAGATAAAAGGGGTATATGAGCCCACTGATCTCCTGATGGTAAGGGATTACCAACGCTCATGAACATCCGAAATACTAAGATTTGCAGACGGGTTTAACGTGTGAGATAGGAAGGGGGACGGAGTAGCAGTGGAAGGCAGTGGAGAATCGTAGAAGCATGGGAAGCCTCTACTCTACGCCGGTATTCTGTCAGATCTTCGTATTAAGCCGGCAAACTACCGAATTAATACAAATAAGTTCATTATACGTATAGTGTATAAATCACGCAATCATAACATGATATACGAGTAAATAAATATTGCATACGAGATTTGTAGGAAAAGTATTAAAATATTTGCTTTTTATCGGATTAATAAGATTTTTTAGATTTAATAGATTGATAGCAGAATAAGTCCTGCGTCATTTTTAGGAATAGTAAATATGTAATGCCGAAGTATACCATTCTTACGTCGAACGAACATAGTATACTCGTATATCTGTGTTTTTAAATAACTGCAGTATATACTTTTTAATAACAAAAGTCACGATAGCCGAGTGGTTGGGTGGTCGGAATTTCGAGTCAAGAGACCCGAGTTCGATCCCCAGGTGGCAGTACTAATGAGTTTTTCAAAAACTTATGTACGAATTATATCGTTGTCTTGGACATAAAGACGGCGAAGGGCTCATCACCTGTCACGTTGTACCGAAAATATCTTCGGTGGAAGGTGGATCAAAGGGACTTAATTGTCTAGACAATAGATATTGATATTCGGAATTGAGAGGGAATTGGGAATTGCGTGAAGATGTTTATTTATTTTAATAATATACTACGTAATAGTTTTTTTTTGTCAATCAAAGTTTTTTTGAGAGACCTGGCAAACCTCTGCTTTCTGTAAACCTCGTGTGTGCGTATATGACATAATAGGCTTTCCACATTGCGAGTGCAAAAATTATAAAAGAAAACTCATTTACGGGAGATACATGTACATAAAGTGACAAGCTCACAGTCCATACAATGCTGTGGGGTCTCAAAGATGCTTCTGTTTGATGCAACTAAGGACCCCACTGGTTGGTCATAATATTTGGTACTATATTTTTTATATTATATTATTTCCTATTGCCTTTCGTTTATAAATATTTAAACAGTGTAATCCAATATAGTTTTAATCCAATAACGCTTTACTTACAGATGGAAAATGCAATAACAAGAGGTTATGTTCGCAATCGTTTGCTGATCGGTGCGTCATTCACTGACAATTCTGCCACGGCGTGGTTCAGTAACTTTGGCTACCATGACGTGGCCGCTTCACTTGCTACTTTGCATTCCGCGATGCTCAAAGCGTGGAATTCAACCGCAAATCTTAACGTTTTCAATCACCCTCTCGAAGCAGTATATTCCGATCAGGTATGTTAATTCATGTTGCATTTGTGCCAATCCAATGTTTTTTCTCTTTTATTTTGAAAAAAAAAAAATAATACTTGCAATACCAAATAACATAACCAGTGTTTCTGTTAACGAATCCAACTAAGCTGCAAGACACAAGTGTTTTTGGGGTGGTTAGACCACAGTCGAATGGCGGGCTCCGAAACGGTGACGTCATGTTTCTGGTCAACCAGTATTAATAAAATTTAACAAGACAACAATGCAATACTGACCTTTCCCATAAAGAAGGGTTTGCCATAATCGCTACGCGTAGCAAGTGGATTGCCGATCGCATTTCCAGACACCGTTCATCAAAGACATTGCTGCTTGTCACCTGAATGCAAAATTTTTGTATGACATCTGTCGACAACCTGTGATGTTCTAAATTCATGTGTATTAAATTGTTTTAAATAAAGGGTGGAAAATCTGTGGAGCATCTACACAAACTAATTGCGTGTTTATCTAATTTGTAATTGCGTGTGCCAGTGCATTGTGGTCTTTTGTGTTGACTTTGTTAGCTCTTTACTCCCATGACAGCCATCCGCTCGGCCATCCGCTAGTTACAACCCCATTACGATATTAATTCAGACAATATTTCTTATTCTTTTAGTATGTAACCGAGGTGGTAAATGAAAGTTGTGCATTATAGGAATTCGTGAAACTCTCTCAATTCGCTACGTCAAGCATCTATATGTAAAAAACTCGTGAATTAAGCAAATCACTTATTATTAGCGGAGAAATAAATGAGACTTGCTGACATGACATATGGCTCAGGAATGAGTTCCCAGGATACTTATTTATCTATGGGGACGAGTCGGAATTTGATACATATGGACATGGAATCATGTGAAAATGTTCATACAAAATGTATGCATGCTTGCTTGCTTGCCTTTGGTTACAAACTAATTCTATTCTGGCTCAATGGTTAGAAACAAAGACAAGAACTCGACTGACTCGAAAGTGTTTAGAAAAATCGATGTATTGTTAGTATTCGAAGAATTTTGGTCGTTAAATTTAATTATCAAGATGATTATGATAACATTGAAACCGATAACATTAGTGTGACGTTAAGCAACTAAGAATAACCTGCAATGATTACATTCACAAATGAATTAAATCCTTTGTGACGCACACGTAGACCACATTAATAGAAACATTAGTTAGTCGTGCGTGACTTAAACGTTTTGCTACTCTCTTAGACATCGTCATGAAAATATTTACGATATTACCAAACAAATAAAAGACTGTTGTTTCTTCGAAATGCAAAACAAATGAAAAATACCAGTCGTGATAATTACCTACTATTGCATATTACTTTAGAGAGAGCAGGCAGTATTATTGTTTAGCTCATGTGTCTATTGACTGAATGTAACATAAGAGGGTTTTTATTTATTTAAGTAGATATTTTACTTAAAAGTCACGATAGCCGAGTGGTTGGGTGTTTAATCCTCAGGTGGAAGGCTCGTACCAAGGGGTTTTTCAAAAACTTATGTACGAATTATATCATTGGCTTGGAGATAAAGACGGTGACGGGCACACCAACTGTCACGTTGTCCCGAAAATATCTTCGGTGGAAGGTGAAATAACTCCGTACATTCTCTTTACATTAAATTCATATAGATAACACGAATCAATCTGGTATCGCTACATATTATGAGATAAAGTCCCCACGCCACGTCTGTGTGTTAGTCTGATCGCGATAAAGTCAAAAGCTTCTTTGGGAATTTTCATATGTTTTTCACTAATGGATGGAGTGTTTCAAAATAAATATCTCGGATTACTAAAACTTCATGAGACATTATTAATCAAATAATTAAAAACGGCTAAACTCACGTTATAGTATCCGGTGTAGGTAACGACTAGTCGATAATTTTTAACTATTTGTTCTCGGATTACAATCAATTAAGGTTTTTTGTAGATTTACAAAACCTTTATTGATTGTAATCCAGAAATTATTGGACTCCAAATACTATGGAAATTAGTTACATCTTCATTTAATGTAGGTTACATTTGACGCCTCAGGTTGATAAGACAAAAAATAATGTAGGCGTATATGCTCTGCTAACCCGTTCTACTATTATGAAGCCATGGGTCACTAATAGTTAAATAAAATTTCATAGCGGTAGGATACTCAATCGATTCGACGAGAGACCTCTATGTCGCTCAACGACCAAAATTCGAATGGTCTCTCCATCATGGAATCTGTAACATAATTAAGGAATTTTCCGCAACCGTGGTGAAGTAACTTATAAGTTAAGACATATATATTCACGGCATTCCTAATACAGGGATAGACCGAGATATAGACAATTAAGTCTGTTGGGACAACGTGACATGTGGTGAACCCGTCGCCATCTTAAGGGCCAAGCCAACGATATAATTCGTATAAAGTTTTAGAAAAAACCCATTGGTACGAGCCTGCCACCTGGGGATCGAACTCGGGTCTCTTTAATCGAAGTCCAATCACTCAACCACTCTGCTATCGTGACATAAAAAGCTAAGATCAGCATGTTAAATTGATAATGCGTAACAGCCTGTCGAAGTAACAATTGTTGAGAAGGGAAGGTTGTCCAGTAGTAACATCGAACATAAATTTACGGATTATTTTGTGCTGTGCATTTCAGGGTTGCTGGCGCTCTCTTTGTGAGCGATGCAATTTATTGCGGATGAATGCAGATGGGTCATGCTGTATGACTAATTTATTTATTTTTTTAAAACTATATGAGCGAGAGGCCTGTATTTAGGTTTAGGTACGGATACCGAGACCAAGTCTGCGCCGTCGAAATGTCTATTAGCTCTATCTTTAACAAGATGCATTGCATTAACCGCTTATGTGGTAGTGTTTTGATCGTAATAAAATGTTTCATTCCTTCCATTTTACAACACATCAGTTTTTTATTAAAAATTTTTTCAGGGTAATTTACAACTAATGGTAACCTTATTATCAATGCAAGTTGCGAACAGTCTTGGAAATAGTTTGGGTATTGTCAGTGCAGCTTTTATCATGTTTTATGTAAAGGTAATTATTTAAACTCATTATAATAAATTATAAAATGCTCATAGTTTAGGACCTGCAATTCACATTTTGACAGTTCAGTTTAATATATTATCATAGCCATAATTAAGTGTAATAATAAATTAATTTAATATAATTAAGTAGAATAATAATTCATCCGTTTAAAACAGTGGCTCCGTGGCCGAGTGCTGTTCAAACCGGTTTTCTAGGTGTCGCCAGCTCTTTGGTCCGGGGTTCGATTCCATAAGTGTCGTGTCTGGATATCTGTAGTACCTCCGTTGTTACTGATTTCATAACACAAGTGGTTTAGGTACTTGCTCTAGTTTAGAACAATGTACTCGTATGTGACGTTGTCCGTGTTTATTTGTCTATTTACTTCTATATCTGTGTGATTTTCAGGAGCGTGTTTCCCGTGCCAAATTGTTGCAAAAAGCAGCCGGGGTGCAGCCAGCTGTCCTGTGGGGGGCAGCGGCTGTTTTCGATTGGTTTTGGTTCCTTATCATATCTGTTACTGTTTTAATATCCTGTGCGGCTTTCGAAGTAATCGGACTGTCTACTGCTGCAGAGTTAGGTAGTTTAATTTTAGTTATTCGTGTAGATACCTTAGACCTATAAGGGTCATTCCATACTTGAATATAACAATTTTTATTCAATGACCATTTTTGTGTATTAAATTAGGTGTGCTTTTCGAATATGAATAGATAAAAAGTACACATGAGAATATTTTAAGACATTTCTTATTTAACGTTTTTCTTGTAGGTCGATTATATATTTGTTTGATGGTATATGGCGCAGCCATGCTTCCCCTGCACTACCTTTTCTCGCACGTGTTATCCGGACCAGCATTGGGTTTTGTAATAATGTTTTTCATTAATGTATTATTCGGTAAGTACTATCGCTATTTTTATTAATCATCGCAAGGTGAATTCTATTCTATAAAAAAAAAAGAATTCATCCGCACTGTTTAGTAATTATTGATACAATTGTGTTATTGTAGGTATGATGGGAGCGCAAATAGTAGAGGCTTTGAACGCTCCACAACTGAATACGAAGGAAGTGGCTGCTATTATGGACCAAGTTTTGCAATTCTTCCCGCTGTATAGTCTTGTAACAGCTGTCAGGTAATGCAACTTTCTTACTATTTTTGCCGGGTTTTTCGCAGTTTAGTATAGACGCAGTTTCACTACCTATCAGATTTACATAAGTCATAATGCTTGCATAAAAAATTAGGGCATGAAAAGAACGTCAATGGATATTTTTAAAAGAAATTCGGTCAATACCCGTAATAAAATACTTTTTTTAGTCCATGACGTTTTTTCAATACAGACAGAAAGGAAGACAGACGTCTGCACCTATCTTATTTTTAACGACGTCATAGGTGGTGAGCCTGTTGCTGTCTTAGCGTCCAACCAACGATACAATACATACGTACGAGCACTTCCTTTGCGAACTCGGGCATTACTATCGTGGCTTAATTAAATCATCATTCAAAAAGAGAAATGAGGAATTACAATTAAATTAATATTACGGGAAATTGGTAAAAACGGCAGTAGATTAAAAATGACTATCGATAAACGAATGTACATTCTTATGTCGATAAATAAATGATTTGATTTGATTTGAAATTTTGAATTAATAAAAAAATTAAAATGTTGGAAATTAAGAAAATATGCGATGCGACAAAAATCAAATGTAAAATAAGTTTTGTTTAATGGCTTATATCCGTAAACAAAAGAAATAATAATAAAAGTAGGGAATACAGAGACAGGAAAAAAGTCTTTGGAATGATACTCAGATAACTCATTGAACACGGGACCTTAACTCCCAGTATTGTTCATGTATTCGGCTTATTGCTTGTAGTTTTCTAATAATGTTCCTATTTATTTTTAATTATATGCTTTCAGGAATTTGAATCAAATTGGCCTGACGGTGTACACGTGCATGCAAAGCTGCGAGTACCTTTCCGCCATACTACCTAATATGAACGAGTGCACTATGGAAATACTCTGCGAATCCTTCTCCGATACATGCTGCGGTTAATTTACTTTATTTTTCTTTTAGTAGAATTTACTGCAGGACATAGGTCTCCCCATCATGAAAAGTCGCAACCAGACACTTCGGACTGTCGTCATTAGTCTGTTTAGTCATGGACTGTATGTGTTTGGTATATATTTCTGTTTATCCAGTCAACTGATTTCCCCTTAGTTAAACCGCAATGACATCCATGGAAGAATGATACCACCTTCTGTTCTCCTTATTTAATGCTGATACCAAATTCCACTTTCAATATAAATATGTAAATGTGGACAACACCACATATTTTCCTCTGATCCCAAAGTAGCCACCTAGGTACCACAAATACCCAGACCCGAAAAATTACCCGTCCGAAAATAGAACCCATTTAAAAGTAATTTAATCATGTTTTATGTTAAAGTTTTGATAATGAGGTTTTAAATTTATTTTGAAAATTGCAGTTCGTGAAAATCCATATTTCGAATGGGAAGAGCCAGGCATCCTTCGATACTTAGCGTGTATGGTAGTTTCGGGGATGGTATTGTGGCTATTTTTGATGGTCGTTGAATATAAAGTAATTCAAAAGGTAAATAAATGTCCATACCTAAAAATTATATCTTAGCGTTTATATCAAGGAAGTATATTGCTTTATCAATGGAAAAATATGCAGATGTACTCGTAGACATGCATGTTATCACAAATCGTCTATAATTACGAAGTCAATTAATCAAAAATAGTGGTCGATAAAGCGATCAATTGATATTCTAACGTATTCTAATTTAGCTTTTTGTAGTGATGATGTAGTTTCGGCACCAGGATTAAAATATTTTTTTCGACAATAACTACTCGAAATTGTCGAAAAAAAAAGAATTCATCCGCACTGTTTAGTAATTATTGATACAATTGTGTTATTGTAGGTATGATGGGAGCGCAAATAGTAGAGGCTTTGAACGCTCCACAACTGAATACGAAGGAAGTGGCTGCTATTATGGACCAAGTTTTGCAATTCTTCCCGCTGTATAGTCTTGTAACAGCTGTCAGGTAATGCAACTTTCTTACTATTTTTGCCGGGTTTTTCGCAGTTTAGTATAGACGCAGTTTCACTACCTATCAGATTTACATAAGTCATAATGCTTGCATAAAAAATTAGGGCATGAAAAGAACGTCAATGGATATTTTTAAAAGAAATTCGGTCAATACCCGTAATAAAATACTTTTTTTAGTCCATGACGTTTTTTCAATACAGACAGAAAGGAAGACAGACGTCTGCACCTATCTTATTTTTAACGACGTCATAGGTGGTGAGCCTGTTGCTGTCTTAGCGTCCAACCAACGATACAATACATACGTACGAGCACTTCCTTTGCGAACTCGGGCATTACTATCGTGGCTTAATTAAATCATCATTCAAAAAGAGAAATGAGGAATTACAATTAAATTAATATTACGGGAAATTGGTAAAAACGGCAGTAGATTAAAAATGACTATCGATAAACGAATGTACATTCTTATGTCGATAAATAAATGATTTGATTTGATTTGAAATTTTGAATTAATAAAAAAATTAAAATGTTGGAAATTAAGAAAATATGCGATGCGACAAAAATCAAATATAAAATAAGTTTTGTTTAATGGCTTATATCCGTAAACAAAAGAAATAATAATAAATATAAATAAATATCTTCACGCAATTCCCAATACAGGGGTAGACAGAGGTCAAGTCTAGACAATTAAGTCCCTTTGACCCACCTTCCACCGAAGATATTTTTGGGACAACGTGACAGGTGGTGAGCTCGTCGCCGACTTTATGTCCAAGCCAACGATATTCGTACATAAGTTTTGAAAAACTCATTGGTACGAGCCTACCAACTGGGGATCGAACTCGGGTCTATTGACTCGAAATTCCACCCAACAACTCGGCTATCGTGACTCATGGGTAGTAATCATGTAATCAATTGTTACAATAAGTTATCTTCGTTTCTGTATTGGGAATTGCGTGAAGATATATTTTTATATATTTATAACATTTTATCTAGTTGAATTCCGATCACGCGCCTTATTAATTCAAAATATAGATTTTCATTCACTTATAATAATTGTATTTATACATCGTTATTACTGACAAAGTTTAGTTTAACTACTAGCTAGTTAAACTAAACTTTTTCAGTAATAACGGTGTATAAATAAAATTATTATCAGTGAATGAAAATCTATATTTTGAATTAATAAGGCGCGTGATCGGAATTCAAGTCAAAAGAACCGAGTTCGAACCTCAGGAGGTAGAAAAATATCTTCGTGCTGATCTCAATACTGGGGTAGACAGAGGTCTAGAAAATTAAGTTTATTCGATCCATCTTCCACTGATGACATTTTTAGCGACAACGTGACAGAGAGAGCCCGTCGCCAACGACATAAATCTAAAAATACATCTCTATACAACGATATAAATCTCGATACCAAACGAGATGCGTTCAAGGCTCGATCACCTGCAGCCATCACTTACTTATGTCGGAGGGGTGCTGACTTGCGCTCAATGTGCTCGCACGTTCAGCGCAAAAATCGGTAACGTCAGTCACCTGCGAGCACACGAACGACTCTCGCAATAGTTCAAGTCGCTGCGGCCGAAATCGGTTGGGGTACTATATAATTTTTACTATATAACTTTAATCATTCATAACTTTTTTGAATTTTGAAAACCCATTGGTAAGAGTCTATAGTATAGTATAGTGTTTCTCGATTCGTATTCCGTGTGTATATGTATATGGAAATGTGTGACTTGAAAGAAAACGTTTACATGAGAAAAGAATGGATTGCTTCAGCTGTTCAGCCGCGAGAAGAAACCGCCGCCATTGGACGAGAGCGCGCTGGACGAGGACGTGGCGGCCGAGGCGCAGCACGCGCGCGCCGTGGGCGGCGCCGCGCTCGCGGGCCGCGGCCTCGTCGCCAAAGACCTGTGCAAATACTACGGGAAGCACCTGGCCGTTGAACGAGTGTCTTTTAGTATGTATTATTTTCTTTTTAATGGCGTTGTGGGTTCTAAATCAAATCTGCTAGGAGCAAACATTGGTGCGACTAATATGAAATATTTACGTAATTAAATATATTGTACCATTAGCATGAATGTTATGACGGCGATAGACTCGCCACCCATCATGTCGTCCCAAATAAGCTTCGGTGAAAAGTGGATCAAAAAGGAAGTTCACTGTTTAGACCTCTAACCTACCATAGTATGGAAATTTACGTTGCGAGATCAATTTTTTTATTGAAATCATGTTAAACGTGCTAACATCTCTGTGACTACTGTAGCCCTTGGTCAAACTTTAAGCAAAGATGACTACAGAGGCGTTATCATTTCTTTTCTCTGTGATGGTATCTTAGTGATAGAAGCATGACCTATAACTATGATAAAATAACTCATTACTCGAAGTTAACTGCGTCTATACCCTTTGAACTGGGTTCAGTTTAAAGGGTACATGGAATTGGAATGGGATTTAAACGCTAAGACACTTTACTAACTAAGACTCTTCACTTTATTTACCTTTAAATTATCTTGTTATAATCCTGTGTACGCTGTAAAACAATCCTGTTTACTTGCTTTTTATGTTATGTACGGTATTAGAATATATTGCCCCAGACAAAGCCTACAGAATGTCATTGGTTATCAACACCAAGGTGGCCCAAGGTACCACTAAGGTATCTTTCTGGCGCCGCAAATGAACATGGGCGTGGGCAGTGGTACTAGTCATTAAGTAAAGGGATTGCTTGTTTACCACCTTCTATAAAATCACGTTCTCAGTTTGGTTAAGTAAGGTATGAACAATTAATACAACTACTTTCGAAATGAGTTGTACGTTGTATATATGTGTAGGATTTATTTGTTTTATTTACAACATTTTAGGCGTGAGCGACGGCGAATGCTTTGGTTTACTTGGAGTGAACGGAGCCGGGAAGACTACTACATTTAAAATGTTAATGGGAGATGAGGCTATCTCTAGCGGGGAAGCATTTGTCAGCGGTCACTCTGTGAAAAAAAATATCACAAAAGTATATGAAAATATTGGTAAGATTTTTTTTATCAATTTCGTTAAAACAAAATTGGAGATGTATTAAAAAAGGGTACGGATTTATTGGACATCCACGCGTCAGAAGTGAAGCTTTTTAGGTAGGAGATCAGGATTTTATTTAAATAAATTGAATAAGATTATTATGTGAAATTCAAGGAGTAAAAATGGATTTTCTATTAATTTTTATAAGAGGGAATTTCCCTCACGGTATCACGCTTTTCCAAAGAATTCGCTACGGTGGCTAAAAGTTTTACCTCAAAAATAATTAAGCTTTATAATTTTAGGGTACTGCCCACAGTTCGATGCTGTATTTGGTGAGTTGACGGGAAGAGAAACATTGCGCCTATTTTCCTTATTCCGTGGGCTACCCAACGAATATTCTGATACGAGAGCAGAAGCGCTGGCGAAATCTCTCGGTTTCACGAAACATTTGGACAAAAGGGTAAATTAATTATAAATAATGTCCTTATCATTAATATAAGACGACTTCCGTGGACGTGTGAAGTCCACGCCCGATTTCATGGTGTCGCAATGGGCTTGATTCCCGGACGGGTCAATATAGAAACCCACATTGTCTCGGGTGACAGACCCGACTGTTTCTTGTTTAAATTTTTTCAAAAATTTATTTACAATTTATATAGTTGGCTTGGATATAAAGACGCCGACGGGCTTACCACCTGTCACTCTTTCCGAAGACATTTTTGTCTTCTGTGAAAGGTGGGTGGAAAGATTTAATCGTCTAGACCTCTGTTTAACGTAAAAAACATATCTAAAAATAACTCCTATATTGGGAATGGCGTGAAGATGTTCTATTTTTTATAAATTGATCTTTTATAAAAGGGTCTTCACGCAATTCCCAATACAGGGGTAGACAGAGGTCAAGTCTAGACAATTAAGTCCCTTTGACCCACCTTCCACCGAAGATATTTTCGGGACAACGTGACAGGTTGTGAGCCCTTCGCCGTCTTTATGTCCAAGCTAACGATGAAATTCGTACATAAGTTTTTGAAAAACTCATTGGTACTTCCACCTGGGGATCGAACTCGGGTCTCTCGACTCGAAATTCCGACTACCCAACAACTCGGCTATCGAGACTTCATTCATGATTTTTTTTTATAAAAAGGTGGAGGCGTACTCCGGCGGGAACAAGCGCAAGCTGAGCACGGCCGTGGCGCTTCTCGGGCGCACGCGGCTCGTGTTTGTGGACGAGCCGACGACGGGCGTCGACCCCGCCGCCAAGCGACAAGTGCGTCCTCATACGAGTTTTGTAAAAAACCTTAAAAACTGACAGTTTTCCGGGACCATTCATAAGGGAAATATTTGTGGGAGGCATATGATCAGCTGTGGACTTATGATACACTATATATGTAGAAAACGAAGAAATAACGTGTGGTTATATTGCAGTGTGTGATAGGAACATTACCTCACATTTTCATCTATTTTCTTCGTGCGTATTGTAAGAGGCGCCTAAGGTAAAAGCCTTATTATTTTTTTTTTACACAGTCAGGTCATAAGTATTGTCACTCAGTAAAAACTTTTCTTTTAGAATGCTGGCCACAAAAAAGTTTACTGAATTCGAATTTCGAATGGTTCTTGAAAATAAAACTGTATACTTTTGGATATAGTCATTTTTAAATATGGAGTGGATTTATTGCGTAGCATCGTTGCGGTTACGCGCCAATTCAAATTTTTACATACTGAAAAATTTGAATATAACCAAAAGAGTCGTTTATCGTACCATCAAACGATACAATGAAGACTCTAGTGTAGATGACAGGTCAAGAAGTGGTCACCCTCGGTCTGTTAGGACTCCAGCAGTGATAAAAGCTGTGAAGGCGCGAATTCAAAGAAATCCCAAACGTAAGCAGAAACTGTTGGCCCTTCAGATGGGGTTAAGCAGAACCACAGTCAAAAGGGTGTTAAATAAAGACTTAGGGCTTCGAGCATATCGAAGAAAAACAAGACATCGTTTGAATGCTCTTCTAATGGACCTGAGACTGAAGAGATCCCGCGCTTTGTTGAATTGGTATGCGGGAAAAAAATATCGGGAAATTCTTTTTTCGGATGAAAAAATTTTTACCATTGAAGAGAGCTACAACAAACAAAATGATAAGGTGTACGCACACAGTAGTGAAGAAGCGAGCAACCGTATTCCGCGTGTCCAACGAGGTCATTTTCCATCCTCACTCATGGTATGGTTGGGAGTTTCTTATTTGGGCTTAACAGAGGTACATTTTTGTGAGAAAGGTGTAAAAACGAATACAGTTGTGTATCAAAATACACCTGACGAACCTTGTGGAACTTGTTTCTCATACCATGTTCAATAACAGGCACTGGGTATTCCAACAAGATTTGGCGCCAGTTCATAGAGCGAAGAGCACACAAGACTGGCTAGCGACGCATGAAATCGACTTCATCCGGCACGAAGACTGGCCCTCTTCCAGTCAAGATTTGAATCCGTTAGATTACAAGATATGGCAACACTTGGAGGAAAAGGCGTGCTCAAAGCCTCATCCCAATTTGGAGTCACTCAAGACATCCTTGATTAAGGCAGCCACCGATATTGACATGGACCTCGTTCGTGCTGCGATAGACGACTGGCCGCACAGATTGAAGGCCTGTATTCAAAATCACGGAGGTCATTTTGAATAAACTTTAGTGTCATAAGAATCTATGTTTTGTTAAGTTCATTTTGGTATATAAATTTTTACATAACGAATAAACTTGTTTCAATTATTTTATTTTAAACATGTGACAGAATTTATGACCTGACTAGGTACAAATACGGGCAACTGGTAGTTGTGGTAACATTGTTACATCTTTGAGTGTAAGAATGTTAGTTGTGGTAACATTGTTACACTTCTTTTTACACTCAAAGGCGTAAAAAGGTGTGTTGTTTGGCTGTTTTGTTTCTGCAACACAATAAAAAAAAACTTAACTTTAGTTTTTAACATTAATTATGTTAAAAACTAAAGTTAAGTTTTTTTTTATATTATTAGTAAGATTTTGGTTGTTGCAATAAGTAAAATTTTTTTCTTTCCTTTTAAAAGAACTTTGGTTACCGATGTCGGGACAGAACATCTCTAAAAAAATACTTGACATTAAGCAGACCGCGTCTAAGGTGCAAGGTTTTGGCATTCACAGTTCGCTTACCAAGCAAAACGACTATGTGCTGCAGTTGTCTATTACATATAATTTATGTATACACGTTTAATATTCTTTTTCTTTTCGTGTTCAGACTTTAGCAACTACGAATTTAATTGACTCAGGCGTTACTTTGCGGAAATTCATTGTAAAGTTTTTATTGAAAAAAGTTACTTCGCAACACTCCGCATGCAAATATAAAAAGGTATACGGGTAAAAAAGGTACAGGTATACCTGGTCCGAAGAGAAGAAGAGCACCACCCTCCCTCCCACAGATGCGTGTACTAATTCCACTGAATGCACCACCACCACTACACTCAAACCA
Source organism: Sericinus montela (assembly GCA_029286605.1). Classification (NCBI taxonomy): domain Eukaryota; kingdom Metazoa; phylum Arthropoda; class Insecta; order Lepidoptera; family Papilionidae; genus Sericinus; species Sericinus montela. Next base: position 3,742,566 of record JAGSMR010000029.1, on the reverse strand, counting down.
GGTAACATATACCACCACCGAAAACGCGACATGCCTTGTTTTGAAGCGAAACACTGGTTTGAGTGTAGTGGTGGTGGTGCATACAGTGGAATTAGTGCATCTTTGGGAGGGAGGGTGGTGCTCTTCTTCTCTTCGGACCAGGTAACATGTACCTTTTTATATTTGCATGCGGAGTGTTGCGAAGTAACTTTTTCAATAACAACTTTAACTACGAATTTGTTTATAGATGTAATAAAGAAGAGTAGAAAAGCTATTAAACGAAAGAGCTTTAACAGTGGTAGAGCCATGCTTTAGCTTTGTTGTTGCATGAATGGACCGGCTCGACCGGGGAAGTCGACCTCGACCTCAATTCGAGGGAGGAATTCGGGACTATCTGCTATTCCTCTGGTATTGCGGGTGTTCATCACTTACAATCACGTGCCACCTGCTCCTTTGCCTCCCTTTTCTATAAAAAAAATAATCCCATTTTCTTCACACAAATGTTTTCTAACTTTTGTTTTGGTCGCTAATGCTAAGTATACGCAGTGCAGTACAGTTGTGTGTCGGTGTGCGACCGCAGGTGTGGCGCGCGGTGGCGGCGGTGCGGCGCGCGGGCCGCGGCGTGCTGCTGACGTCACACAGCATGGAGGAGTGCGAGGCGCTGTGCTCGCGCCTCACCGTCATGGTCAACGGCCGCTTCCAGTGTCTAGGCACGCCGCAGCATCTCAAGAACAAGTTCTCTGAAGGTGAGACATGACTTCCCTTCAACTGCTTTCTTGGAAGTTCACGATCGCCGTAGGAGATCGTTCGAGGTTTTCTGTAGTTTGGGATACTTAACATTATACTCTCTAATATAATCTAATAATTAATGTAGTCCGTACGATTTTTTTAGAACTTAATGGTTAATGGTTAATGATAATGTAACGTATTTGTATGTGATTACAATTCAATATAGGTCATGACAAGTGCCACTAAAAACGAGTCGTTGGACCATGTACGACCAGTAGTAATTGCTATTCTTGCTATGTGGTTAATCTGGCACTTAGTATATCGCAAACAAACGCAAATATTTATTGCACTTTTGATTGTAGGTTTTACTTTGACGATAAAAATGAAAATGGACGAGGACGGAACACCGAATGAAAACACTGTGGCTGGAGTAAAAAATTACATTGACTGTAATTTTATTAATCCAAAATTAATGTAAGTGAAACTAAAGTTTATTACTATTTTCATACATTTTGTTGGAAATTTAGCGTGTTAATATTAACTAGGTTCTATCGAGTTCCTAGAAATATACCACTTGCAGCAGAGATTGCCATGAAGTAAAGTACACGATAAATTATAAAGATAACGAAAAATTGCTACTTTGCATAATTAGTCGCAATATTGAGGTCGTCTGGTCGTCTTGTGGGGCGGTGTCCTATTCTGTATCTTCTTATACGAGATTGTCATTAGTCAAGCGGATTGCAACATCAACAAGCTCTCATGCATGGCAACATCTAGTGTATTCCTACATAATTTTTTGTCGAATTTTTGTCAAGCAAATCTGAGTCAAATAAATATGTTAAGTAATTTTACATATTTTTTTTTTAAACAGCTTAACATTATTTACTTAACAGCTTTTAATAATAATATTTTTTGTGCGGCCTATTTTCATTGTAGGAAAAAGGCTTAACAAATAAGGAGTATTTGTTATAATTGCCTTGATTGTCAAGCGCATTTGCGATTGTAGTACTAGACAACTCGTACCAAAGAAACTGTAGCCCTTTGCCCGTATGCTTCTACTTGCTTTGTCCTATCCGGGTTTATGTTGATACGGACATTTTATTATAAGAACCTTCCATACACATATGAGAACGCAATAAACTATTGAGTAAAAATCTGGTATTTTACGATATGGTTCTGTCGCTATGGTCATCTGAACCCTTCAGTCGCCTCTTATGACATTCACGGTAAGACAGAGACTGGTATTACGCTGTTAATACCACACTGTTGCATAAGTCAAACGCTGTCTATAAACTATAATTCTTACCTTTACCATAAATTATCTGTACTACCTGCGAGTATAGACCTTCTAGCATGAGACCTAAGAAGTCATGTGCGTAATTTGACTGTACCCCACAAACTTACTACTGGAGAAAACTAATTTTAAACTTCTACTGCTCCTTGACAACTCTGTATTGACAATTGTATATCTATTATTCTTTTATTATTTCAGGGAAGAATATCAAGGTTTATTGACTTACTATCTACCTGACCGAAGCGTGGCCTGGTCAAAAATGTTCGGTATCATAGAGCGTGCGAAACGTGACCTCGAAGTCGAAGATTATAGCATATCACAGACAACACTCGAGCAGATATTCCTGCAATTTACTAAATATCAAAAAGAAGCTCTACAAACGTCTTAGTCAGCCTACAGTACCTATGTGGTACCCGCCATATTAACTACATTATTATTTAGTCTCATAAGAATATGTGAAAAAATATACATGTGTGAATATTTTTTACCGCATAAAATTTCATATGCAGTTATCCTTGTATGATAGCGAAAAATGAGAAAAAACTGTCTTTAAATTAATATGGCGCCAGTTGTCAATTCATGTTGTAAATGTTAATATGAATATGATCAGTAATAATTTTAGAGTGCGTTAAGGCTTTTTTATATAGTTGTTTAATGTACATTGTGGTTGTTGTTAATTATGAGCTCTCTGTTTTTTACCAAATCGGATTTGTCCGGATAGTAGTACAAATAGTTATTACTTACAAACTCTTATTAATAACTGTTAACTGACCAAAATAAATCCTCGTCTCGTTCATCTATTGTCTTATGTCTAATGATACATTCGTTTTTTTTTGTATCCTGTATTGTATTCTGTGGGTCATCGCTGTGTAGTGCGGGATCGCCTGGCATCGTGCCAGTTGGTTAGTTTTTTTACTTGAATATTTTTAATTTAAACTTTTATACTGTGTTAATCATACTGTGGTATTTTGTCATTCATTATGTATTTTTGTCAATTTTACATCCGTGGAACGCGGTGGATTACTTTATGTGAGGTATAAACTTGTGTCCTTGTATCACCATAATAATGAAAATATTTAAGGATGACATTTTATAAAGATTCATTGAAGGTATTCTACATTTTATTCCAAACTACGTAGTTCAAAGTAGTGAAATGTTATTATTATATTATTTTATATAAATAAAAATTGTGAAATATAAACGAGAAATTTGATACAGTAGTTTCATTTTATTACAAATTTTGTAAATCTACAACAATACAAACGAACACTTTTCTTATCAATTAAACGATGCAGAAAATAAATGTTACTGCAGAGGTAAGATATATAAAGCTGTAGTTGTGACAATAATCCTCCTCAGGTAACTCAGTATTTGCATACATACGTAAGGAAAAATAGATTTAAAAATATTTCAAGTAATAATACTGTATTCAAATTGCAATACACAAAATAATTATGTGCTATTTAAAACTGGCATGAGCTATAACGCAAAAATGGCATGAGCCATCTTAGGAACATGACTTCTTACAGTAAATGTTATAATTAAAATAAAAACTGATAAATAATCATAAATGGCAATAATCGATAAATTATTAATCACAAATTATATCACAAAAATGAATTCCACAATAAAATTTATTTGAACTACATATTATGTAGAACGTTGAATCAGGGACATTAAATATTTGTATATTGTGAATGTGGATATAAGTATGTACTGGAAATGCTTAGTGAGTTACCAAAACTATTTGACTAAAACACAGTGGTTCAAAAATATATTGAAGCAGGAACGTAAGCCACGCTTCCGTTGTTTTAAACATTTAAATTGTAGGTAATGTTGTCGTATAATAGTTTTGGTGTCTTACTGAATGGTGCACTCTTGAAAGGTGCACACAGTGTTAATTACAATGCTACTTAATTTTAAAAAATAATGCTAAAGTTTAACTTGCAACACTGGTGATAAGAAAGTTACTTTTAATAATTCAAGTTATGAAATCAATTAAATGTCATGGTATGGGATTAGTCGTATTTTATTATAGTAAAAAATTGAGACACTGAGAGAGTTTTAACGCTGGGTAGCCATTAAAATAAAATTCGAAACTGTTAATACTAATTATTAAATAAAATAATAACACGAAAGCGATTTAAACAAGATTATGTTTTTAACAGATAGTATTAATATTTGCAGACGCTTTCAAAAACAGGCACAATTACGACAAAAGTTACAATGTAAATATTTTCGTGCTAATATTTTGAACTTACCATACAGGACATACGAATTGTACTTAAATTTTACTAACATTGAACAAAGCATCGCTTTAAGCGCTTTGACTTATTCGATACATAAATAAATTACTTTATAAGTAACTGATTATTGAAGTGTAAAAATAATACTAAGTGTATAATTTATTTAAGTGAGTATAATTCATATTTTTCTAAAAATTTTTCTTCGCGTGTGTGAGTTACACGAAAAGTAAAATAAATTTTATACGAAAAAATACGTATTATGATTTGGTCCGGTTCCTTTAAATTAATTTGTCTAATATACGCCAATCCATTCTTAGAAACTAAGATAAAAGATTAGCAAAATAAAATACTGCATAACCATCAGTAGATTCAGTATTTGACTACCAATTCAACCACTTAACATTAGCTAAGCACACAATCTTAAAGCACCATAATATTTTTGCTAAAATAAGTACAATGTAATATCCATTTTATTATGACAATATATTGATCTAAACGAACACTAGACACTGAGACAGCTAAGTTTTGAGACATTCATTAATAGCATTTATTAAAAAGTATATTTAAATAACAAAACGTCTAGTAGGCGAACTGCACTTTCAGTCTTAGAAAGTTAGCGACCATATTGTCGATCTGGCAAAATATGGCAATTTAAGTAGATTCTTTCTAGATTCGCTCACATTTATTATTATTATTTTATTTTCAGTAATTTTATATTATTCACAATAACAACACTAACAAATACATTGATCCAAATACATTTATATTAAACACGAATATAAAATAAAGAACATCGAGTTTTTCTATCTGTTTACATGTTAAGTACTAGAAAAGTTTGTATGAGATAAATACTTAGCGTAAATACTGTACTAGATTTTGTCATTATGTAGAGATTCATATAAACGAGGTACTTTCATTGTATAAATAAAGATCATTGCGATCATGCGATAATTCAGTCATATAGTATGTAAAATTTTCTAAGACGTACATATCAGAAGCAGAATAAGCGATTTGCATAAAGTACTATTAATTAAATTGTAACTAATGACCATGATACATTAACTAGTATAACTAAACATTCACGTGGATTGTGTGACCAATATCGTGTTGTAAAATGAATACTTTATAGCAATAAAAGCTAAAATCGCTTATGAGTGTATAAATTACGTTAAAGAAAATTCAATTACTTTGCTAATATACACATGAGTGTATTATTCCTTGCTACCTTGTAATCTAGTGAATCCGAGGAAAACTTGTTCCAGCGTGGTTTGAGAAACGGAATAATCTTCTATGGGTAATTCTCGGCGAGCTTCTTCCATAATATGGAACACACGCCACCAAGGCAAATCTGTGTCCTTCAAATAGAAAGTACTGATTCCCAAATAAGTTTCACTGAAAAATAAAAGTAATATTAATCTTTAATTAAAAAAAAGAATTTTGAAACCTAAAATGTAGAATAATCTTAAAACTTAATGACCGATATATTTATTTAATCACTTACATAAGTCTTGATTCGATGAAGTTTTCTTTTATGTATTGATGTATTCTGGCTATGTTCGTGTTTCTGTCGGGTTCAGACTTACATTTAACTATGAGCGTATAACCTGTGGATTCAATAAAAAAAAGCATGAAGATGTAATAATAAAACACATGTTTTTATTTTTTTGTGTAATATAAGGTATAGTTCGATAGTTCGTAAGATGTATGTAAGCAGGACGGGTATATTTGGAAAGGGGCATATATATTTGTCATTCATCATCAGTCATTCTGGAATGTTTGTCAAGTGAGTTGCGTTTCTCTGGGTCTCCGATTACTAAGAACATTACAGTTTACACCAACCATACTTGTCTAATTACCGACCAATGGTATTATAAGTAACAAACTCTTACTAACATAAAAAAAAACTTTCAGACCAATATACGTCAACAAGTAAACAAGGTGAATTTTATCATAGAATATTTTTATTCCATTTCCCAATAATAGGGTAGACACACTATTTACCAAAGCCATTTATTTGGGACAACAAGACATTTATTTGAGAAGATTTATGTCCAAGCCAACGATGTAAATCATACATAACCCATTGGTACAACCCTACCACCTAGTGATTGAACTCGGGGTCTCTTTACTCGAACTCTGACCACCCAACCATTCGGGTATTGTGAAATTTATTTATTTAGAAAAATAATAAATATATAATTTGCGACCCCTAGCTATTACTGTCTTATCCCTTTCCCTCCTGGGAGGTAATATCCTACCTATCCTAATTCCCACCCTAACTCACCTTTAACATATCCTTCCCTTTCTTTATTCCTACTCTGTCCGCCAAACCAACATTTGCCGCGCGGATGGATTCATGGCTAGGGGAAAGCCTAGTCGTTAGCGTGTCACACTGCCCTGGGACCGGGCTACCCATGAATTAGGCTAGCCTTACCCTGGCATGCGGGGCTCTGCTGGGGTGGACAAACCTTTCCCTTGCTACTCCTGGGAACGCAATGGAGAATTATACTAACCAAAACGGCGGCGATATGGTTCGCCGTCCATCACGTCTCGCTTCTTGCGGGGGCGAAAAGCGGCCCATGGAGAGCCGCTTCGCTACGTTGAATGTAGGAGGAGGTATAGATGGTAAGGTAGATGAAGTATGTCAGATGATGGATGAACGATGTATAGATATCCTGTGCGTAAACGAAACCAAGAGGAAAGGATGTGACACCACGGTTCATGGTCCCTACACGGCGTACTGGTCGGGAGTCCCCCAAACCAGCCGAGGCTGTCAGGGAGTCGGTGTGATTCTTTCCTCTCGAATAGTTGAATGTGTGATGAAGCATGAATGTGTAAGCCCAAGACTCCTCTGGGTTAGGTTAAGAGGTGGATTCATCCGCTTGTTTATCCTTGGGGTCTATGCACCGACGGATCTGCGCGGAGGTGGGTCATTAAAAGCCCAACAAGAGAGAGAGGAAAGTTGGGATAGCATGAGAGAGGCCTTGAATAAATGCGGAGAAAATGAACGGATTGTGATGTTAGGGGCCTTAAATGGTTGGAGTAAAGCGTGATGGGTATGAAGGAGTACTGGTTACGTTTGGGGACGAGAGAGTGAATGAAAATGGGAGAAGCCTGCTGGAAGTATGCTTGGAATGGAATCTATGCGTGACCAACACAATGTTTGATCACAAAAAGATCCATTTGTATACAAGAGATGAGGGTGAGTCTAGAAGTATGATTGATTTTGTAATTGTGGATGAAAGACTGAGGAAGAAAGTGCTAGACACTCAGGCATACCGCGATGTAGGCCTTGACACAGACCACTTCCTGGTCATGCACGAATGCATGGCCTCTTTAAACGGTGGCGACACCAAGGAGCCGAGCCTACGACGAGTATTTTGAACAGAATAAAAGTGGAAAATCTACAAGAAATAGAAAAGAAAGATGAGTATGTAGAGAAACTGAAAAAAAGTTTTAAAGGCATAGAATAGATAGGTGTGATTGAAGATTTGTGGGAGACATTTAAGAAAGTGGTCGTAAATGTTGCCATTGAGGTATGCGGGGTAGCTAAAAGAAGGAAAGGAAGAAAGAACATATGAGGATGGATAAAGATGAACAAAGGGCTGTGTATGAAAAGAAGAAAGCATGGTTGGATTGGTTAGCAACAAAAGCTAACCAAAAACTTCAAAAGGCGACGGATGACGAGGTAAAGGAAGCGAAAACGAAGTTTAAAAGATTCAAATCAGCTACGAAAGATGTTGTGACTAGAAAGAAAGAAGAACGAAAGGATGATTTTGATAGGAGGCTCACTGAAGATTTCCAGTCAAACATCAAGTTTTTCTGGAAATCCATCAAAAAGCCAGAGGAAAAACTGCTACCTCGAAGCTGAGTACAATCAGGAGTCAAGATGGGAGTGTTATGATAGAAGAAGAATATGTGTTAAAGAGAAGGAAAGATTATTTTGAATGTTTGTTTGAAAGAGAGGAAGTGCAGGTACAACAACCGGCACCTTCCATCGTTAATATAAATGTTGATGAAAGTGAGATAAGCATGGATGAAATAGTAAAAGCGTTGAAAAGTATGAGATTAGGTAAGACTGCAGGGTATGATAGGATTACCGTCGAGATGCTGAGGACAGACAGGGCATAGTGGCAAGTCAGCTGTACCGCCTTGCAATTTGTGCTGGCGAAATGGGCAAGTACCGGGAGACTGGTGCAAAGCCGTAACGTGCCATTGTATAAGGGAAAAGGGTCACGGCAGGACTGTATAAATTACTGCGGCATAAGCCTTCTCAGCGTTGTCGGTAAATTGTATGCGAAAGTATTGATTGAAAGGGTTGTAAATAAAACAGACTATAAAGTATGGAATGCACAGGCGGGATTTAGAAAGGGAATGGGGTGTACGGATTAGGCCTTTTCCATGCGGTGCATAGCCGAAAAATGTCTGGCTAAACACCAGAAGTTCTATAGCACGTTCGTGGATCTAGAAAATGCCTATGATAGAGTGGTGAGGAATGAATTGAGGTCAGCAATATCCGTGAACGGTGTGAGCAGTATCCTCATACGGGCATTACAATCTCTTTATAGGGATTCTAGTGTTTGTGTAAGGATAAACGTGCATACACTGCATGGTTAAATATCGAAAAAGGTGTTAGACAAGGATGTGTAGCGTCACCGTGGCTTTTTAATCTGTTCATGAACAATTGCTTGACAGATTTAAAAGAGAATGAAAGTGGTTTGAGAATTAATGAGTTAATCGTCAAATGTTTTTTCTATGCTGATGACCAAAGTATTACTTGCATGTTCAGCCGAGGAGTTGCAGGAGATGGAAACTGCTATGAGTGGAGCTTTTGTTAGAAAGGGAATGAAGATGAATGTACAAAAGACGAAAGTGATGGTGTTTGAAAGAGATGAGGCAATGACAGACTGCAATATCGTGATTGGAGATGAACAAATTGAACAGGTGAATGAGTTTGTGTATCTGGGTTCAAAGTTTACAAGAGATGGAAAGTGTGAGAGTGATATTGAAAGAAGAGTGAATGCAGGAAACATGGTGAATGGAGCTTTGCACTCCTTTATGAACGGTCGGAAGGTGTCTAACAAGGCTCGTTTGGCTGTGCGTGACGGAGTGTTTTTTCCAACACTCATGTACGGAAGTGAAAGTTGGGTTTGGCAGAAGAAACATGAAAGCAGAGTAAATGCAGTTGAGATGAGAGCGTTAAGAAGTATGATAGGAGTTAAAATGAGTGACAGGATAACGAATAGTGAGATAAGGAAACGTTGTGGTCTGAAAGAAGATGTATTGACTAAAATTGAGAAAGGTACGTTAAGATGGTTTGGACATGTCGAGAGAATGAATGAAGAACGATTGACGAAAAAGTGTATAAGGCGAGTGAGAATGGAAGTGTAGGAAATAGAAGACCTAGGACGTTTAGACGTTTCGAGACCAAATCAGGGACGTCCTGAAAAAAGGCCAGGTCAAGAGTACCCTAAATCGAAGAGAATGTATGAAAGGAATAATGAAAGTGGACGAAGCGAAACAAGTATGTAAGGATCGTAGCAAGTGAAAAGAAGTGGTCTTTGCCTTCGCCTACGGGAAAGAGGCGTGAACATATGTATGTATGTATGTATCTACGGCCCTACCACAACTTACCCTGTGAGAACTTGGTCTTGAGGTGCTGCAGAGGCCCCAGGCAGCGGAGGCGGCCGTTGACCATGACGGTGAGGCGCGAGCACAGCGCCTCGCACTCCTCCATGCTGTGTGACGTCAGCAGCACGCTGCGGCCCGCCGCCGCCGCCGAGCTCACCGCCGCCCACACGCGCCGCTTCGACGCCGGGTCCATTCCTGACCAACACGTCGCTCAACTAATCCGGCGATCGAGTCGACGAGATCCGTGTGGGGCCACTACGACTGCTCGTCTTTATCAGATGGTCGAGCTATGTGGCCGGCCCATCGCCACTTCAGATCCACATCGACATTCGAGATTCTCGAGTGGCAACCCACGTTTAGGCAGTGTAGGACGCCCCTCCACTAGATGGAGTGACGATCTGCACAATGTTATGGGGAGTCGATGGATGCACAAGCCTGAGGACAGTTCTTTGTGGCGAATTCTAGGAAAGGTCTATGTCGAGTAGTGGACTCTTGAGAGGTTGTTAAAAAAAGAAGACGACTGGCCGATTGGTATTCGTGTAAGTATATCCCCCATTTTTATCACGGGTACTGTAAGAATTGACCGAGGGAAAAGGCCTTGAATCTTTCGAAAATCTAGGTATCTGGTAGTGCGATCGACCATCCGCTTTCCAAGCGTGGTGGTTATGGAAAACTCTATATTATATACACATTATGCGACTGGTCTATTTGCTGGAGTGTACTTTTGAGTTGACACAACTTCTCGTATATCAAACGCACTAAAAGTAAAAACTACAGAAAATAACAAACAATAAAAATCATTCAAGACCAAACTCAAAATCAGCAATGAGCAGCAGTGTCAGAGGTCTAATGCATCTGTTATTGTAATCGCTAACCCGAAAATTATAGGAAATTAATAAAAAAATTTCACCTTACAGCTTACTTTAGGCTTATGGTTTGATCTTTTAATGGCTTATCTTATCAAGTTTAAAATAAACGTCCATTTTAGGAAAAAAGAAGCCTATTGGACAAAGTATACATTTTCTACGAATGTATATAACATTTAGACATTAATTTCTGAGCGTAAAAAATTCATCTGCACTTACCATAGATGTCGGAAATTCGTCCGTAAAATGATTACGAAAGACTAACGACAGTAGCACATCGTCTCTGACGTGGTTACCGATGAAAATTAAATAAAAATAAAGCCGGTCATTCGAATACCTGTAGTCGGTTCGTCCAAGAACACAAGTGGCGAGTCTCCCAGGAGAGCTAACGCAGTGCTAATTTTCCTTTTAGTGCCGCCACTGCATTCGTGGATCTAGAATATATTAAAAATAAGGAGAATGCTTTTTGTTTAGTAAAAAATATATTACTTTTTACTAAACACAATATTCTTATTAGGTTAATTAAATTAAAAGTATTAAACGCATCGTGTAAAAAGTAACACATTTCCTAGCGAATATATTTAATTTTTTTAATAATCACAAATGCTGTTTTTCTGTTGCTGGCTGGCTGTTTTTCATCTACTTGCGTGCAATCTATTTATTTTACACATTCTAATAGGAAATTTCAATATAGACGTTATTGACGAGGGCGGAGCGCGTCGCTCTATCATATCAAGTAAAGTCAAAGTGTAAAGATGGACACGGACTCAATCTCTCAGTACATACCTTTTTGTCGTAATGTTTCGTAAAGCCGAGCATTCCCGCCAATTGCAGCGCTCTCGCTGAGCCAACTTTCACAGGGATACCACGCAGCAAACAGAATATACGAAGGGTTTCTCGGGCAGTCAAATTATCTAGTAGTGCGTCAAATTGGGGACAATAACCTAAAATTTAAATAGTAATTTATTCTGTAAGTCCAATGTAGTTTTTCATTATATTAAAGGTCGTTGTCGTCATACGGGTGATAGGAATTGAACGGATAGTATACTATGTACATCGAACCTAGAGCAATGCTAGCCATCACTTGTCTGTTTTAAGGTGTGGTGTCTTCCGTTATGGTTATTCTGTCATCTGATGGCAGTTAAGGCCATTTTCATGGCTTTTCTTATAGTGTATGGCCTCCACAGGTTGAGTGGGAGTAGTAATATGTTAAAGCGGATCGTATACATTATATCTATGATATATTTAATATATTGTACATACAGTATTGTTTTATGCGATTAGGGCAACAAAACAAACTAACAGTCCACCTGATGGCAAGTAACTACATGACATCTTAAATCATTTCAAAGAAGGTTATATATGCGTTTTAACCCATGTGGACTATAATGGAATACCACATAGCAGCCAAAATCACTGGTTTGTGTATACTTCAAACCGCAACACAAATTCAAGAGTCCATTGAAATGCCTGAAAATAATCATTGAGCCGAAATTTCTTTAATTTAACTTAAATTTCTTTAATTTAACTTCGCGTTACTAATGACTTTAAATTTTCGTAAAACATTAAATATTTTCGAAATTAAGTGTTTGTTAAATCATTAGGTTTCCACCGTTTACAATATTTAAGTAAAATTTCTTATAATGCAATTTTATTGATTTTTAAAGAGAAAAAAGTTTAAATTTCAACTGACACGGGCGGGATTCGAACCTACGACCTTCGCCGATCCGTGGCGACGCTCTTACCTCCGAGCCACCGTGTCTTACACACATCAGTTACTTACTAACTTACTTACTTATCTTCACGCACCATCCCTGAGGAGGTAGCCAGAGAGAACAGATCGCCAAGTGTCACGATCCTTACATACCTCTTTCGCTTCTTTAAGATTCATTTTTCATCGTCTTCATACACGCACGTCTTGGTATCCGAGTACTCTTGACCCTCCCTTCTTCGAGCAATTTGCTCACATGGTCTTCGAAAGTTAGTCTCTGTCTGCCTCGACACCTTTTAATATTAACTTTCGCGCTATATATTTTCTTCACCATTAGGTCTTCATTCATTCGCTCTACGTGCCCAAACAATCGAAGCACGCCCTTATAAATTTTTGTGACAAGGTCATCTTTCAAACCTGCCATATTGCGAATGTCTTCGTTTCGCTTTCGGTCGGCCATGGTAAAGCCGCACAATTTACGAAGAGAGCATCTCCACTGCATTCAACCTACTTCTATGCTTCTTCTAGCATACCCAGGTTGCGGTACCAACACTGCGTTATGTATTGCAAGGCGTGCACTTTTCACTACGCCTGGCCTTTTGACTAACGCAGTCAGTGCACCATTGACTTTGTTCCCGGCAGCGACACGCCTGTCCACATCAAAATCACATCTTCCATTCCGGCTAAACGCACTCCCCAAGTAAACTATTTCATTCACCTGTTCTAGACATTTTTGATTTACCCATATTTCACACTTCGTTCTTTCTTCGTCCCTTTCAAATACCAGAACCTTTTTTAGTTTTGTTAGCATTCAAACGGAGACCTTTAATTTCACATTCTTCTTTCATACACGTGACTAATGCCTGCAGTTCTGCCTCTGATCGTGACTGCACAGCCCTTAGCAGTCGACCATACCCCGGCATCAGTTCCCATATTTTATTTCTTACAACCTTAACAAATGCTTTCTCAAGATCCACAAAAGCACAGAAAATCTTCTAGTTAGCAGCCAGAAGCTTCTCCGTGATCATGCGGAGAGAAAACATTTGATCCGTGCATCCTCTTCCAGGTCTAAATCCGCATTGTGCCTTCTATAGAAATCTTTCTGATTTCTCTTGCATCTCACGTTTTAAAACCTTCGAATAAACTTTACTTGCTAAACTGGTCAAGCTGATCGCCCGATAGCACCCGCAGTATGTGTGTATAATGTGAACCTTTACGTTTATATAAAGGCACAATGACTGCGGATCGCCAATCATCCGGGACATTCCCAGTCCGCCAGCACAAATTGCACAGCAGATCAAAGCTGTCCCAAACGCGAGGCCCACCATACTTGACCATTTCAGCAGTAACTCTATCTAGTCCCGCAGCCTTACAACATTTAAAACTTCGAATCGCACATTCAATCGCTTTCATACTGATGACCTCAGTCTCATCGAGGTCCGAGTCTGGCGTACCAGTCACGGCGTCACCCCCGGTTCCCTCACTAAGATCATCACACGCGTACATCTCTCTATAAAATTCGCTTCATCGCTGCATGACGTCCGATTTTTCAGAGAGGACGTCATTGGTTCTCGAAAGCACTATGTTCATTCTTAAGGCCGTGGCACCACTTCGGGTCCTTCCAACCTCTTTCCAGAATAGTTTAGAGTTCTCCTTGAAGTTGTGCGACAACCTTTCTTCCGATTCCTATCTACACCTTTCACGCACTTCGTCAATCAATGCTTTCGTGTGAACTTTCTGCAGCTTATATCTTTCTTTCATCTTCTCTCTCATATCCTTATCATTACTAGAGGCCAAGTAGTCTAACCATGCTTTGCTCTTTTTATTTATTGCTCCTTTCACTTCGACATTTCACCATGCATCACCCTTTTTACTGCTACCTCTTTTCACAGTTCCACACACGTCTTCCGCTGCACTAACCATTCCATCCCTAAGGCTCTGCCATATTTTGTCCACACTTTCTTTCCTGATCTTTTCCTTTGCGGCTACCCTTGCTTGATATTTATTCCTAGTGTCCACTTCCTGAAGCTTCCAGCTTTTTTTTTATAGGAAAAGGGAGGCATACCAGCAGGTGGCTCACGTGATGGTAAGTGATTACCGCCGCCCAAAAACACCCGTAATACCAGAGGCTTAGCAGATGAGTTGCCTCCCTTAGAGTGCCCCCCTCCCCCATAATCGAGGGGGGAGGGTGTGTGGGCCACCGGTTACCTGCACTCACCAGACGAAACGCAGAAGTTTGTTAGACTTCTACTTTACGCCGGTATTCTGAGAGGTCGTGGTACTTCCCCGGTCGAGCCGGCCCATTCATGCAACAACAAAAGTTGATGCGTGGCTTTACCACTGTAGCTTCGGATGCTACCGACCGACTATGGTTCTGGTATCGCCGTCCGGTGGCGCCAACCCGCGAACAGACCCCTAAATCTAGTAATCACTAGATAGTGATCCGTTCCCAGGTCAGCACCCCTGAACACCTCGCATATCCATCACTTGTTTTCGTAGTCGGTCATCCACCAGGAATAAATCGATCATACTTCTCTTTCTCTCTTTCTCTAGTATACATATGGATTTTCTTGTGACTGAACATAGTGTTTGTCACCGGTAGACCCTTTTCCTTGCATACAGCCAGTAATAGCTTGACAGCATCGTTAACCCTTTTATCACCAAACATTCCGAGCACCAACTCGTACCCTGGCCGAGCGGTACCAACCCATCCATTCAAATTATCACATACAACAATTCTTTCGTTTCCCCTAACTCCTCCAGCTCAGCCCTGGACGACGGACGGTGCATAAACAGCCAAAAGGAATAACTTCGTCAGTCCCAATTTAAAGCGAACTCCTGAGAAGTCTTGAGTTCACAACCTTATATTCAGTCATAACATCGACCAACCGAGACGACAGCAGCACCCCCACTCCCGACAGGGAGTAGAGGTCCTGCTGTCGCCTGCCAGCGCCTGCCAAGGCGCTCTCGCTCTCCGGGACTCCGGACCATAGAGCTAACGCCCCGCCAGGGAGCTCTTCAGTACCGCTGCCCTTCCGCTTGGTCTCCGACAAACACACGACATTCTCTTTCTTTCATTATTTCGATCAACTCATTCGTCTTATCTCTCATGCCTCCTCTAACATTCCACGTGCCAACTCTGCACTCCGGCCTCCACCTTCCGCCGTGTCGGACTGTGCGTGACGGGTGGCGGTCCCCATCGCCGCTTTGCGCGCTGCATTCCACACCAACGGGGACGAGCTGGTGTGCGTCGCCTTGGGGGAACGCCCTAACCCTCGTTGGCATGGGTGCGCAGCTGTGTAGAATTGCAGCCTTGAGAAAGGCTGGCAGGGTTCGCGACGAGCACGCATTTACAATGACCACCGAGCCACCAGCGTTATCGTATTGATAATTCCTAACTGAAAAGTCAGGAATATCAAATTGTCACTTGCAAAAAGGGACAATAGATTGCGCCTATGCCAATAAACAAGGCATAAGTAATATAGGAGAATACAGATTTAAAATTTTAACTAATGCGTGTAAGACACGGTGGCTCGGAGGTAAGAGCGTCGCCACGGATCGGCGAAGGTCGTGGGTTCAAATCCCGCCCGTGTCAGTTGAAATTTTAACTTTTTTCTCTTTAATTTAATCACATAAAAGTTCAGCATAAATATGCTTTATAAATCAATAAAATTGCATAACAAAAAATAAGTTGGCGTTATCATATTGACAATTCCTAACTGAAAAGTCAGGAATATCAAATTGTCACTTGCAAAAAGGGACAATAGATGGCGCCTATGCCAATAAACAAGGCATAAGTAATATAAGAGAATACAGATTTAAAATTTCAACTGATGCGTGTAAGACACGGTGGCTCGTAGGTAAGACCGTCGCCACGGATCGGCGAAGGTCTTGGGTTCGAACCCCGCCCGTGTCAGTTCAAATTTTAACTTTTTTCTCTTTAATTTAATTACATAAATATTTCTTTTTATACATAGTAGTAATGTAGGTAATAATTCGATAGCCAAGAGTTTGGGTGATCGCAATTCGAGTCAAGGGATCCGAGTTCGATACCCAGAGCCGTATCAATGGGTTTTTTCATAAAACCTATGTACGATTCATATAGTTGGCTTGGACATAGATACGGCCGGCCGCAAGCTAACCAACTGTCACCTTGTCCCAACAAACGTCTTCGATGGATGGTGGGTTCAAAGTACAAAATTGTCTAGACTGTCTACCTTTGTTTTAGGTATGGCGTGAAGATATTTTCTTTAGTGTAGGTAAATATATATGTCGAGTATATAACTAAGAGTTGGTAGGGCAGTGCGGACCAATGTGCCGGTAGACGTGCTGCAGACGTGTCCGGAGCGGCAGGCCGTGCACGTGCGCGTGCCCAGCGGAGAGGCGCGCGTCGCCCGTCAGCATGCGGAACGTGCTCGTCTTGCCCGCGCCGTTCACGCCCAGCAGCCCGAAGCACTCGCCCCTGTGCACCGCTGCACGACAGGTTTCATTATTATAAACAAATTACCTAATTATTTATTATATTATACATTATTAAAAAGTCCCCAGATGACAGGCTCGTACTAATGAGTTTTTCAAAAACTTATGTGCGAATTACATCGTTGCTGCCCAGCTATTGAAAAGTTATTGTATCGTCATTATGAAAAATTTGTACCCGATTCATTGAGTTAATATGTATGAATGAATATTCATTTACATATATACATTATACATATTAAGTAGCCGTGTGGTAAAGGTGTAAGAATATTACCACTCCCTTTCTTACCGTGGGTGTCGTAAGAGGCGACTAAGGGAAAGAGTCTAGAATATCTTAATGGCAACCGATATGTGGGAGAACCAATTCTAAAAATGTCAGACCGAAATAATCAGACCGAAGATGGGGAGCAGCGTCTGAAGTGCGAGTGGTCTGGTACTGCGATCGCCAATCCGCCAAGCGTGGCGAATATGGCAAATCCTACCCAATGGATAGGCCTACGTCTTGCAGTGGACTTATGTATGTATATATGTATACATTAAGAAGACAATACTGATATGAAATTACAAGTGATACAGTACGTATCATAAAAATTCACCGAAGCTTACTTAGGACAACTTGACAGTCCATGTCAACAATATTTGTATTGTTTGCTTGTACTTGTACACGACATAATTGTAGAAATAAACTTAGAGCCTTCCGGGGAATTTTTTTTAAAAGAATACTAGCAATGCCGAATAACATTACTGGTATTCCTGTTAACCACTCCAATTAAGCTGCAATGCTTGTGTCTGGAGTTGGTTTACGTCAATAGTCGAATGGCGGGGCTCGAATCATCGAAGTCATGTTATGTCACGCAGTCCGCACCCCAAACCATTAGGCTATTGCCGCTATAATATATGCCGGAATCGGTCTCGTGTCCCTTCGAATTCCGATTTTCCAATCACTTGGCAATAGTAGTTTTCAACTCAATCATTTTAAAATCGAGTTAACTTAAATTACTATAAATCTTATCTTTTCATAACTTACATTCAATTAAATTATTTAGAGTCGTCGTAGTTAAGACTTAAATAAAATTCGTGGTGCGATCAGTCAAGAGAATAATGATATGAATCATGATTTGTTATACTAATTCCTAAATAGTATCAAGTTGATATCGTATAAATTTATTTGTACAAAAAACTGGTCCTTGGGAGTCTTGTTTGTGATTTTTATTAAACGAGTTCGTATACGAGATATAATAATTGTGTCTTTGGCGATATGATATCAATGAAAAAAAAAAAAAAACAAACTGTTAGTGGCTATTGCAACAGGTAAACATATTAGCATGCTATACCCAGCAATCAATTAATGTCTCAGATGAAGAATTGACTAGAGATCGAGATGGATTATTTGACAGCCTATCATTATTGAATAAGAAGTAGAATAAGTGAATTTCAATTTATCTTTTTATACAAGATATGGCATGCATATGACATGGTATAAGATACGGTGGCTCAGAGGTAATTTATAACAAAAAGCTTGAAAACATAACAAAAACATATCTTTAAAGTAATAATTTCAGTGTCTTAATACATATTTATATAAACATTTTAAATCAGCATTCATATCGGGTAGCCGCGCAACTAAATTGTTTACGGACGTATATGTATTACGTACTTAACGTATTCTATCTTAAAACCGGCGCGGAAATAATTATTCCTAACAACAGTTTTCGAATTGCTTCATAATGTACTTACCAAATGATAATCTGTTAACAGCGAGGAAGTTCTTGTAGTACTTGGTGAGATCTCTGCAGACGAGGCTCTGCTGTGCAATTTCAGGTCGTGTCAAGTTTTGTACTAGGTCTCGCTCGGCCGCAACATCGCTATCTTCGGCCGGATCTACATCTGGTGGCTTGTATGGGCTTTCTCTATAAAATATCTAAAAAATTCAAAATATTATTTAAGTATTAGTAATGAGTGATCATCAATGAAATCTGTTAAGGAAATTATTCAATTTGTAAATAATAAATAAATCAATGCATTTGTAGACAGAGACAACATGCATTGCTCAGTCTTAAACAACGTAGGTGCCACAACCACCCAAACCCGAGAAAACGTAGAAATTGTTTTCTACATTGATCCGACCGGGAATCGACCCCGGGACTTAAGAGCTGGCGACACTGAAAACCGTGTTCGCGAAGTCGTCATTCAATTCAATTTAATTGGTTAATTTACAAGTGTTTGTTTCTCTACATAGCTTTCAGTATTAAATACATTTAAATACTGTTTAATAACGAGTGTTATTGTGGAAACATATAAAGACCAATATTTTTATCAAGGATCATTAATTACAGGTGTCATACCCTAACGCAGTAAAGAAATGTTCGTCGAAAAAACATCATTATTACACTACTAATTTAACAATCCAAAATTATTTATTTATATTTATTTATCTTCACGCACAATCCCTGACGGGGTAGCCAGAGAGAACAGATCGCCAAGTGTCAAGATCCCTACATACTTCTTTCGCTTCTTTCAGATTCATCATCTTCTTCATACATGCACGTCTAGGTATCCGAGTACTCTTGACGCTCCTCTCTTCGACCAATTTGCTCACATGGTCTTCGAAAGTTAGTCTCGGTCTAGTAGTAACAATCCAAGCATTAGTATTTACCTTATTCAGAATTTCGTACTCCTTTATAAGTAGAACGGTAAATGAGATAACACCCACCAGCGCCATCATGAATAAATACCGACCGATTCCCGGTTCATTCCATTTCAAAAATGGATTGTCTTCAACTGCAAATTAAATATAGATTAGATCACATACCAACGTAGGAGCGAAGACTTATGAAAGGTCCGTTTTTCAAGTATTTTTCCTTTATAACATAGTTACACTTTGAAAAAATGATAAAGTTATAATAGCCGAGGGGCTGGGTGGTCGGAATTTCGAGTCGAGAGATTCGAGTTCGATCCCCAGGTGGCAGTACCAATGGTTTTTCAAAAACCTATATACAAATTATATCGTTGGCTTGGACATAAACACGGCGACGGGCTCACCACCTGTCACGTTGTCCCGAAAATATTTTCGGTGGAAGGTGGGTCGTAGGGACTTAATTGTCTAGACTAGACCTCTGTCTACCCCTGTATTGGGAATTGCGTGAAGATATTTATTTTATTTATTTTATACGAACTTCACCATAGAGCTCATTAAGCGTTATTATTTCTACACTATTTTCAGAGCAAAATAAAACATTATTCAGAAGTTTTCATCTATCAAAGTTTATACCTACTCGGTTTATACCTACTCGGTACTCGGTATTTACCCAAACACGCACACGTCCACCACACACACACACACACACAAACAACACATACACACACGTACACGTACACGCAAATACATATAAACACGCATAGGTACACGCAGTAGAAATTCCCTCCCCTCCCCGTATGTCGAAAGTCTTCGCTTCGTTACAGGGTTCGTGTACGTCACGACGTTATCTCTTTTCTTCTTTTTACCTGCGGCCTTCGTTCTCGCAGGTCTCCTCAGATGACGCTGCAAAGGCCTCCGGGCCAAAAGCATCCCGTGGACGGTTTTTAGTCGGTATGTTTCTCCTTCTGAGATCCGAGTCCGACACCGTTCGTTTCGGTGGCCTCCCGGTCAGGAAACGTTCGTGCGTAAAGCATTTTTCTCCACGGTTATCAACGAAAAAAAAAAGCAGCAGAGACTCACTACAACAAACAGTGGTGTTGAGTTGCGTGCAGATGGTGTGACGCGTGCAGTTGTCAATGTTCACGAACTGCTCGCACAGGCTGTCGCACGCCAGCATCGCAAATGACGACATAGTCATGTCCCTGACAAAAAAAATAATAACAAAATCTGGTCTTCGTATATGACGGGCCACAATAAAAGACATCTGAGTTTAGTTTAAATACGAAATAAATAAAAAATAATAATAATCTCTCGACGTAACTGCTGATGAGCTTATGGGAAATGATTTAGATTCAAAGTATTACAAGAGATGTTAATATACAGTAAAAACTTACAACTCCTTTTTAACTTTTTTTTTATATTAGAATGATTTGTATTAGGATGATAATTTGAAATATATACATATGTGTGTATTAGGAGTTTGTTATCGAATTAAATAAATTAAAAAATATACCAGAATATTACATTTTAGTTATATAAATACATCCAATTACACCAACCAATTTAGAGAAATAGAGAATATAAGTCTTTATGTACCTAATTATGGTTATATATTATTTAAAAATATAAATTTCATGCACATGCCAATACATTTGTAAGAATTAGCTCAATTATCAGGAGCGAATTACAAATTTTTATTAGCTATTTATTTAATATTGTCAGAAACATTCTAAATAGTATTTATTTTGAAATAGATACATATTAAAGTCGGTGGGTGTCGCTGTTTGTGGACCCAGCCATCGCCAGTCGGGGAAATATTATGAAAGATGAATAAATAGTAATATATTTATGGATGATAGCCACTGAAGACAGAATTTTTTTGAGATGGTGATTTCGTTTACAATGTACCTGAAACTCCTGCTGATGCAGTAAATGGGCAACGGAGAGAATATCCAATCAAATATATGCGCGTAGTAAGGACTGCCCACTTCAGGCAGTCTCAAAACCTCCGTTATTAGAAATGGCATGCACCCTGTAATATAATTTGACAATAAATTACCTGTACGCCCGAAAATACTGAAACATGCAGTCATGAAAATAGTAACTTACCGCAGAAAATATTCATGAAACACATTTTAGAGAATCCCGTAGCAGCGGCTTCGAAGTAAAAGGATGCCAAGTAGTGAAGTGGTATAGTTGCCAGGGAGAACACAGCTAACACAAGTAGGACTCTTCCTATAAACATATTTTTCATGTAAAAAAACTAACTCACTTATCTAACTATGAATGCAAAATAAATAAAATAAAACCATCCATAAATAGTTTCATTATGTTCCTTTTAATTAAGGTTAAATCATAAAAAAAACCAAGCGCAGGGTTTACTCACTTAAATAGAAATTCTCGGTTGCATGGTAACCACATGTTTGTTTCCATAGCTGTGTAATGTTACGATAGCCGAGTGGTTGCGTGGTTGGAATTTCGAGTCGATACTCGAGTTCGATCCCCAGGTGGTAGTCTCGTACCAAAGGTTTGGTATGGTGGTACCAATTACATTATGGCTTGGACATACAGACGGCTCACGACCTGTCACGTTATCCCAAAATATCTTCGGTGGAAGGTGGGTCAAAGGGACTTAATTGTCTAGACTAGACCTCTGTCTACCCCTGTATTGGGAATTGCGTGAAGGTATTTATTTATTTATTTATTTGTGAACATAAAATATATAATCAATATAAACAAAAGTGTCATGTATGCGTTTAATAATTGAAATAAATGCGTTTCCCTCATTCACTAATCTATATATTTTATGATCGTTCGTAAAGAAGTAAACTCAAGTAGTGCGTCGAAACTGACGCACACAATGTTCAACACAAATCGGACTGATTATAGGCTGTTATGATTACTTCACACTCATAATTACGCAAATATTCATAATACTACGCAAATAAACAAATCACTATATGATTGATTACATTATATGGACTGTATTTTATAACTTAAAGAACTTAATGAGACACGCATACACATAGAAGATTGAAATGACAGTTACCGCAGATTAAGTATAAGTAGAGAAACAGTTTCCAGGATTAATTTACCCAGTTCCTCAGGCGTGGACAGTGTATTCTCTTGGAAGCAAGCGAGGGTGAGCACAATGCACAAATACACAAGGAACAGCCACACCCAGTCCCACACGAGCGCCGTGCCCCACATCACCGCCGGTCGCACGCCCGACACGCGCTGCAGCAGTTTTGCACCGCTTATGCGCTCCTGGTATTTCAATATACATTTTATGACTAGGACGAAGGACGCAACTGAATTGTAGTTATTATAAAAAGTACATTATCCTTTTGGATTGTCAGTATCAGTTGTTGAAAGTTTAGAAAGTTCAAAAAGAAAACTAAATTTTGTAAATGCAACAATATAATTTTAACCAGTATTTTGGCAGATCTGAGTGTACGTATATTGTAAAATGTAAAAGTCACAACCTGTAAATGTTCTATCATGCAAAAACTTATTCCTATTTTAAGTGCTACTTGTTTTTATATACCAAATTTTATGAACCAAAAATTATCTAAATTGTCAACTGTTTTTACAAACCTTTATCACAAACAGTACCAGGAAAGAAGTGACGAAAGCCATGCAAAATCCGATATTGAATGAAAATTGAAATCCCATACTGCTGCCGGTTGCCAAGACTCTAACCTAAAAATAATTTATAAAAATAAATAAGATCCATAATTTTTTAAGCGAAATTTCATAGTTTTCAATTGTTGCAGAATAATTTTTAATGAATTTATTTCTTTCCATAATATTTTTTAAGTTAAAAAAGTCACGATAGCCGAGTTGTTGAGTGGTCGGAATTTCGAATCGAGAGACCCGAGTTCGATTCCCAGGTGGCAGTACCAATGAGTTTTTCAAAAACTTATGTACGAATTTCATCGTTGGCTTGGACATAAAGGCGGCGACGGGCTCACCACCTGTCACGTTGTCCCGAAAATATTTTCGGTGGAAGGTGGGTCAAAGGGACTTAATTGTCTAGACTATACCTCTGTCTACCCCTGTAATGGGAATTGCGTGAAGGTATTTATTTATTTATTTATTTGTGAACATAAAATATATAATCAATATAAACAAAAGTGTCATGTATGCGTTTAATAATTGAAATAAATGCGTTTCCCTCATTCACTAATCTATATATTTTATGATCGTTCGTAAAGAAGTAAACTCAAGTAGTGCGTCGAAACTGACGCACACAATGTTCAACACAAATCGGACTGATTATAGGCTGTTATGATTACTTCACACTCATAATTACGCAAATATTCATAATACTACGCAAATAAACAAATCACTATATGATTGATTACATTATATGGACTGTATTTTATAACTTAAAGAACTTAATGAGACACGCATACACATAGAAGATTGAAATGACAGTTACCGCAGATTAAGTATAAGTAGTGAAACAGTTTCCAGAATCAATTTACCCAGTTCCTCAGGCGTGGACAGTGTATTCTCTTGGAAGCAAGCGAGGGTGAGCACAATGCACAAATACACAAGGAACAGCCACACCCAGTCCCACACGAGCGCCGTGCCCCACATCACCGCCGGTCGCACGCCCGACACGCGCTGCAGCAGTTTTGCACCGCTTATGCGCTCCTGGTATTTCAATATACATTTTATGACTAGGACGAAGGACGCAACTGAATTGTAGTTAATATAAAAAGTACATTATCCTTTTGGATTGTCAGTATCAGTTGTTGAAAGTTTAGAAAGTTCAAAAAGAAAACTAAATTTTGTAAATGCAACAATATAATTTTAACCAGTATTTTGGCAGATCTGAGTGTACGTATATTGTAAAATGTAAAAGTCACAACCTGTAAATGTTCTATCATGCAAAAACTTATTCCTATTTTAAGTGCTACTTGTTTTTATATACCAAATTTTATGAACCAAAAATTATCTAAATTGTCAACTGTTTTTACAAACCTTTATCACAAACAGTACCAGGAAAGAAGTGACGAAAGCCATGCAAAATCCGATATTGAATGAAAATTGAAATCCCATACTGCTGCCGGTTGCCAAGACTCTAACCTAAAAATAATTTATAAAAATAAATAAGATCCATAATTTTTTAAGCGAAATTTCATAGTTTTTAATTGTTGCAGAATAATTTTTAATGAATTTATTTCTTTCCATAATATTTTTTAAGTTAAAAAAGTCACGATAGCCGAGTTGTTGAGTGGTCGGAATTTCGAATCGAGAGACCCGAGTTCGATTCCCAGGTGGCAGTACCAATGAGTTTTTCAAAAACTTATGTACGAATTTCATCGTTGGCTTGGACATAAAGGCGGCGACGGGCTCACCACCTGTCACGTTGTCCCGAAAATATCTTCGGTGGAAGGTGGGTCAAAGGGACTTAATTGTCTAGACTTGACCTCTGTCTACCCCTGTATTGGGAATTGCGTGAAGATATTTTTTATTTATATATACATAATTATTATTTTAATTTTTTTAAATAGTTTTTTTTTATAAATTGTTAAAATAAAAACTTTAAATTTGGTAACAAAATCTCTTCAAAGTACAGTGGAAGTAACTAGCCTCTGCTTCTACTAAAAAACTTTCAGTGTTTTCTCGATTTTGTAACAAAAGTTTTTGAGTCCATGGTTTGTAAGGCTATTAAAAATAATTCGTATAACGTTTAATATTTTAAACTATCTAGACTACCACTTACCAGGTTTTCTATGGAATACGGCAGGGGATAATTTATAATTTTCAACGAACTGCCGGGCGACAGAGCACGCATTATGGCATTATTAACGAGTGCGAGCGAGATGGCAGAGTCGTGGTAGCCGTAATTGCTAAACCAACCGGTGATCCGATGAGGGGCAAAAGTGGCACCGACGAGGTTCTCGTAACGCACACGAGCTAAATCTGCTTCACACTGTATGAAAATGAAGATGTATTTAGGTTAATTAAACTGGCTTAAACTATTAAATATATTAATGCCAGAATGTGAGAAGTCCACCAAACCGCAATAAAACAGCTTGGCGGGAGCTCTTCATTCAAATATTTGAAAGAGATTACATTTTGCCCGCCAGTAGACATTTACACACTGCTGCATTCCATTTTTATAAATTATAATATTTAATAATTAAAAAAAACTAATGTTGTACCATATCAGAGTTTAATTTTTACAATCAGAAAGAATAACATTTTCAAAAAATAAAATTCGTTAGGTATATATGAAACTTCGGAAACTACTTCGACATACTCACCAATTTCATATAAAACTTCCCCAAATTCATTGTTCCCAGGTCATTGATCCTCATTCCGGGATGTGTTGACATTTTGAAGTAATCTTTGTACGCTAACATAGCTCTGTTTTCTATACTACTCTCTGACAAATTGACCCCTTGCGAAATTAGAGTCTCGGTTGCTCTGAAACCACTCTCTAGACTCAACTCTAACGGCGGCAACTGCGACATAAACTTCCACGAGCGCGCTATTATAACAGATAGTGTAATATTGATGATGGGTGTAACGAATTGTATAAAGGCAGACAGTTTATTTCTCATTGTATTGTAAATTAGCTTTAGAAACATTGCCTTTATATGATTTCTTAGTAGACGGAATCCTCTCACTTTTTCTATCGGTTCCATTGGCACTGAAATTATTAGAAAGCATTATTTCAAGAGTACGTAAAATCAACACACGATATGTGAGCAAAGTCTCGATTGGGATTATGTGTCGATTAATACTAGAAACAAACATATGCTTGTATACAAATTTCATTGATTTTTTATTTAAGCTTCACAGATGACGATAGCGTGTGTTAATCGATAAACTATGCAATGAAATTCGAATGAAACATTAAAAATACTAAGCATTAATTGATTAAAATAAAACTTTTACAATGTAATGTTGTGATGCATTAATAATTAGGTAATAAGAATATACCAAAATTATTGTGTTTAATTTTTAATTCAAATTTTGATTGATTTAAAAAAAAGTATATCGTAAGTAAATCGACGACCTCCATGGACGAGTGGCGTAAACACCGGTTTTCAAGGTGTCGCCATCTTGAGGTCCCAGGTTCGATTCCCGGTCGGGTCAATGTAGAAAAAAACACTTTTGCTAACATCTTACTTTTCTCGGATCTGGGTGTTTGTGGTGCCTTCATTGTTTCCGAGACCTATACAACAAAGTGCTTTAGCATCTTACAGTTGGATCGGAGCAAAGTATGTGATGTTGTCTCTATCTATATATGTATTTATAAAAAAAAGAAATCAAGTGTGATACCTAAATTGTGTAGTTACCTAAATTGTTTTGATGAGAGTCTATAGGTACCACCGCACAGTCATTCATACCGATGTAATTGTTCTTTTTCGTCGACGCCACATCCGAATTATCTTCTATGCCAGCTCTTGAAACCAGTTACGAAGATTAATAAAAAAAAATTAAATTTTTTTTTTGCAATTTTAAAATTAATCATTAAGATGAAGCGATGCCGGATTCAAACCTGTTATATTGCTTAGGAATTGAAAGAAGGAGAACAAAAGCGCCAACAACGATACTAGATTCAAATTTAAACGTGATATTATGTACATTAGTATATATATGGAAACAAATATAGATGTACTATTAATTAGATAACAGAATAAAAATAATACAAATAGTTTTTTATAATGCAATTTTATTGATTTTTAAAGCATATTTATTTAAAGCTGATCTTTTATGTGATTAAATTAAAGAAAAAAAAAGTTAAAATTTCAACTGAACCGGTCGCGGGTTCGAATTCAAATTGAAATTTTAACTTTTTTCTCTTTAATTTAATCAAATAATTTTTAATTATGTTGTACGGAACTCTATTAAGAAACATAATTTCATTGTTGCCATTGAAAATAATCTATGCTTGAACGCATCCTGTTGTAAATGAATCATTGTAATGTATACCGGGATTGCAGATAATTATTATAATGCGTCGTTATTACGACGCATTATAATAATTATCTGAATATTTAGCAGTCTATCTCTTGCGTATTTAGCAGTCTAACTATGAATGTAAAGTAACAATATATAACATTATAGTCAATATTATAGTCACAATAGCCCAATGGTTGGGTGATCGGAATTCGAGTCGAAAGATCCGAGTTCGACTCCCAGGTGGCAAGCTCGTGCCAATGGATTTTTTCAAAACCTATGTAGGATTTACATCGTTTGCATGGACGTGATGACGGCGTCGTGCTCACCACCTGTCACGTTGTCCCAAAATTGCTTCGCGGTGGAAGGTGCGTCGCAGGGACTTAATTAACTAGACTAGACCTTTGTCTACCCCCTGTATTGGGAATGGTGTGAAGACATATAATATTATTAATAAAAACTCACTTCATAAACACCTCTTCCAGGCTGGTTACGGATAATCCGTAACTGGAAACATGCATTGACTCGCGTTTCTCTTCGAACTCCCTGAGCATATCAGGAAATTTGCTGACCTGCTCATGTGGCAAAATGTACGTTAGCTCTGATCCTGTTAAGTAATAATCAATATTTTAATTAAGAGTTCTAGAGGAAGTAATATATAAATATATAAATAAATATCTTCACGCAATTTCCAATACAGGGGTAGACTCTGTCTACTCTGTCTAGTCTATACAATAAAGTCCCGTCGACCCACCTTCCACCGAAGATATTTTCGGGACAACGCGACAGGTGGTGCGCCCGTCGCCGTCTTTATGTCCAAGCCAACGATATAATTCGTACATAAGTGTTTTTGATAAACCTATTTACACAAGCCTGCCAACTGGGGATCGAACTCGGGTCTCAAGACTCGAAATTCCGACCACCCAAACACTCGGCTATCGTGACTTTTATAGGAAGTAATGAGAAATAACCAAATTAAAACAAATAATCTTATAAAATGTAAAAGAAGCATTGTCTGTCTGTTCGTTGTTAGTGTCATTATTAGTTAGAGGGAACCGGTATAGTAATTACGAAGAAATGTTAATAAAAAAATAGTGATGCTCAGGTAAGAACATACGTACGTTAGATGATAAGCTTTTTACATTTTTATAGTGTATTTTATGGTATGAAGGCCGGTGCTGGACGGTGGCTCGGAGATAACATCGTCACCATTCGAATCCCGCCCGTGTTAATTTTGAAATTTCTCTTTTGTTTCAAAATTCAAAAAAATGCAAATTGTGCATTGATGGCATTATGGCGTTAATATTTTTATTTCTATAAATAAATAACGGATGAAAGTCCAGTACAAAATATAGGCCTCTCTCGTTTAGGTTTCCGTAATCGCTACGCTTGGCTAGCGGATTGTCGATCGCAGTACGTTCTATATTCTACTTTCCACGTTAGATACTGCTGCCCATCACCGGTGTACTGAATTTTAGTCTGATATTTTACAAGATAGTTATCCCGCCGAGACAGTTTTCGTAAGTCATGATAGCCGAATGAAATGACCCGAATTCGATATCCAGGTGGCAAGGTTCGATCCCAAGGTTGAAAAAACCTATTGTTACGAGACCAATGGGTTTTCCCAAAAACGTATGTACCATTTATATTTTTGGCTTGGATACAAAGACGGCGACGGGTTCACCACCTGTCACAAAGTAAAAAAAATTTTTTCGGTGGAAGGTGGGTTGAAAGGACTTCATTCTCTAGACCTCTGTCTACCCCTGCATTGGGAATGGGATGAAGATATTTAGTATAATTCCCCTTAGTCGCCTCTTACGACACCTACGGGAAGAAAGGAAGTGGTATATTCTTACATTTGCAGTTTCAAAAATATTAATTCTCTACAAACCTACGTTCGTGTTTTCTTTAATATCCGGAACATAACCCTTAAAGAAAGCCGTTACACTGTCGACGTTGCACTCTTCTTTTTTCACAATGGTCAACTTGTAGCCGATGCCATAATGTTTCTTGAGGAAGTACGGAGTGCCAATGCACTGCAAACGTCCGCCAGACATAATGGCTATTCTATCTCCTAATACGTCTGCTTCATCCATGAAATGCGTGGTAAGGATCATTGTACGACCTGTTATATGTATAGAAAAAATAAAATAGAAAAAGAGTTTTTTTTTTGCAACCATAATACAAACATTACATTAATATATTACAAGAAGTTCACGTAATCACTTGTGTCTATGATTGAAGACGATTTGTTTACATGACATGATATATGTAATAATAATACTAAATATACTGTTATGATATTCTCCTTATAGTTTTAAAACAGATGATGAACAAAAAAATAGAAATGTGGCGACATGTATGTCTCCACATTGGAAGTTCGCTAGTGGCGGATTCAGGAAACACATCGAAATCCTACATCGCACTATAGAAGTTCGCACGAGTACAAGAATATATACGATTACCGATAGCGCACACTAGAGGAGGAGACATCTTCCCTAGGTCACGATCACTCGACCTGGCGGGTAGCTACCCTTTTCCTGCAGCACATCATCCGCTACCGAAATTATTATTTAATATCAAGAATTGTAAGTGCAGACTAATACATACATATACATACGCGCTTACATATATATATATATATATATATATATATATATATATATATATATATATATATATATATATATATATATATATATATATATATATATATATATATATATATATATATATATATATATATATATATATATATATATATATATATATATATATATATATACACACATACATACATACATATATACATAATCATAGCAGCATAAAAATTTCTAAATAAGTACGATCAATCCTTCACTGTCTTATTTTTTATGTTACAGTATCTGATTACAGTGTATACTGTAATACTACAGTATATACAACATTTATATCTATGTGCCACAGAGACTGTCCAAATCGCTGAGCGTAACTGGTTTTTTTACAGACGGTGCAGGTAAACGATATCCGCCGTATCTCTATTGCTGCATATTCTACAGAAGCTAATACCGATTTATGCGCAGCAATTTTAGTACAAAAAGGAGACTCACGCTGAGAACTTTTATAGTGGATTATCTATAAGTCTTATTTAACATAACCTTCAGGACGAAGCGTTGTACTCTCACAATTTGGATTAGAAAGTAAATAAATTTAATAAATATCTTCACGTCATTCCCAATACAGGAGTTTTCGACCCCCATTCCACCGAAGATATTTTTGGGACAACGTGACAGGTGGTGAACCCATCGCCGTCCTGAAGTCCAAGCCAACGATATAATTCGTACATAAGTTTTTGAAAAAACCCATTGGTACGAGCCCGCCTTCTGGGGATCGAAGTCGGATCTCTTGACTACTCGAATTCCGACCACCCAACCACTCGGCTATCGTGACTTCTGGATTAGAAAGGATTTTGTTATATGTAAAATTTCACTTGTCAACATAAAACTAAATCAATTCGCTTTATTAAAATTCTCATTCATCTTTCATCACACATCATACACAATGGATATCATACGCAAAAGCAATGCTTACCTTTCTTTTCCTTTTGCAGTAAGTCCCATAAGGATCTCCTTGCGGCTGGATCCAGTCCTGACGTGGGTTCATCTAGTAGCACTACTCTGGACGAACCGCACATTGCTGCACCAACCGATAACCGACGCTTTTGACCCCCGGATAGATTCTGAGACACCACATCCCTCTATAACATGAACGAAATATCTAGATTGTAAAGAATATCAGAAAACAGAAAATAAATACCAAAAAAAAAAAAAATAAACTACAGACCTTTTCCTCCAGCTCGAGCAACTTGACAAAATGGTTAACCTCATCTTGTATTTTGTTATTGTGCACTCCTTTCAATCGCGAATAGAATATAATGTGTTCCGCGACCGTGAGATCCGGAAAAAGGACGTTGTGCTGTGGACAGATACCTAGGGATTTGCGAGCTTGTTCGGTTTCTGTTACTATATTGTATCCGTTAATTGTCGCCGACCCTGATGTGGGCGGGATCATACCTAAAAGACAAAAATTTTCAAAATGGAATCTTTATGATTGTGACGACCTTCGTGGATGAGTGGAGTAAACACTGGTTTTCAAGGTGTCGCCATTTCGAGGTCCCGGGTTCGATTCTCGGACGAGTCAATGTAGAAAAACCACTTTTTCTAGATTTTCTCGGGTCTCATGTATTTATTTATTATTATTATTTATTATGATTGGATCAGTAGCGACATCTTCAACAAAGGTAAGTGTTGAGGATTTAATGTATATATTGCTTAGACATTTGATGATGCCTTTACAGGCGAAACCGGTCTTCTTTGTTATAAATAATAACTAAATACGTCGAAGACTACAAGTCCTTGTGTTCCTTAAATTTTACACATTTATTATACGCGTCGTCTTATTAAATGGAAAAGACATTTGAAGAGATATTGACCTTATCTCGAAGAAGTAGGTTTACTGCATAATTTAAAAAACAACAAGAAATTTGAATAATTTATATACAAAATATTAAATATAAACACTACGAATAATTTATTTAATAATTTAATTACTACGTGTACCTGTCAGCATCGATATGGTAGTCGTTTTGCCAGCACCATTGTGACCTAATAATACTGTAATCTCGTTCTCGTACATTCTGAGATTCAAATTGTCGACGGCTCTCTTACGACCTTCGTATATTTTAGTGAGATTCTGAAATGTATGATCATACATTCCATACAAGCCATTAAGTAAATATGAATAAAGTCGCTATACTTTTCGGGTTAAATTAAGCTTTATGTTAAGCTTTCTCCTAACCAAATTTAAATGTATTCGATTGAAGCCTGACCTGATGTATTCACAAACTTTAGCATTTAAGATAACTGTTGGTCGCAGATTATTCCCCTAGACAAAAAGTACCTATTCTAAATCTATCCCGCTAGAACCGTGGAGAAAGACATATTTTTGGTTTTTCTACTTACAATTTCATCGAATATAGACAGACAGACAGCTACTACAATGATGACCGATGGCTTATAAAAACATCTTCACGTCATTCCCAATATAGTACCCCTATATTGGGAATGGCGTGAAAATATTTTTTAAGCCACAATTAAGTTTTTTTGTCCCATATTCCGAAGACATTTTTGGGGACCGATAACTTTTACATTTATAATATAAATATCGATACCATGTATATTTATGTGATAGGTATATACGTGTGATGGATTACAAGGGAGTCCTCAGCCAAAACTGATCATGAATCTATCATGAAAAATCCACAAGCAATTAACGCTTAAATGCATAAAGTACATGTCTTTATAATTAGGTCCGTGTTAAACTATTTGTTCATGTATTTAACTCTTTTTAATTGCAAATTAAGTTGATGAAAAGTGCGACTGAATTGCCAAATCTTTCGAAGCGCAACTGAATTACTGACAGGCGGTTGAGATTCTTTTTAGAAAGAACCTTGTTAAAACCAGCTTTGTTCGTGGATTAGTTGAAGTAAAAAGTAGCTAAACGGCAGAAAAATAATTCAACACATTTAAACCTGCAAGCAGAATTACGATTATATTTAATTTCTCTCGAACAGGAACTACGCGTAACTCGCAATCATTATTTACATATATACACGTATATCTAGATCCTACACACATACAACTGGTCACATGACACAATTGTGAAAGCAAATCATTGATGATTCATGGTTACTGCAACAAAGCTTTTTGTTGCTAATATAAATATTATTTAAATATTAATGAGTGAAGACCGAATGGTCGAAAAGGTGTCGAGGTAGACCGAGTGTGGATGAAGAGCAAATTGCTCGAAGAGGATACTTAGACGTGCAAGTATGAAGAGAATGATGAAATTGAAAGAAGCGAAGGAGGTATGTTGGGATCGTGAAAATTGGCGATCTGTTCTTTCTGGCTACTCCGTCAAAGCGGTCCCGGAATTTTCGTTAAATTACCGCTTTATTTAATTAGGCTTTAATTAAGCTTACCGACGGAAGGTATTCATTACATTTTGAAGAACACATATAACAATCTCCACGATTAGTAAGCATATTGCGATAGCAATACCTAGCACATTACACGTTGCACCATGCCACCGGTCGAATTAATTGTTACTTATATTGATTATTAATTGTGATCGGGCGTTATTCAAGGCTTGAGTCACCTCTTACGACGTCCACGAGAAGAAAAAAAGGTGACATTTTACGCTGTTACCAGGTAGATAAGATTACAATTAAGCGTATGTTATTTCACTTATAGTTGAGAGAGAGTTATGAGACGTAAACGTCAATTGGTCACAATTAATCGTGCCGTCACATGAACTACGATTAATCCATTCCTATATATGAACAAATGCCGCTCGGAGTAATATTACAAACCAATTAATTCAAAAACAAGCCACATCCTCGGATTTTTCCTTAATGACGCTGTAGAAACATATAAGGTTTAGTCCGCGATTGCTGTTATAAAAAAGATAAAAAACTAAGCAACGATTGAATGGTCTATAACAAGGTTAATTTGGCGAACAGATGTTGTTGCGCGACCAAAGCCAATACAATCACGTCATGGCATTTCATTTCATAAAACCCTAATTTCCGTATTTAAAAAAAAATTAAGTCGTTAGTTTCGAATATGAGGGCGGGGGATACGGAATAAATGTTTATAAATACATATGCACATCCATAAATAGAATTCATACATTCTTTTTCATCACAAAAATGCTTGCTTCTAGTGGAATGGACCTGCAACGCTCAGCTTCGAACGCAGGGTAGCTATCAACTGAGATGACGGATCGACGTCGTATAATAGAATAAAATACGAAAAGCACGGAGCGATTTTTTAATGTTATATTCGAAGGAAGTTTATATTTAACAGATTATTTTCTAGACACATTTCTTCTAAGAAACAAAATTAAAATAAATTAAATTAAACTCTTCCCAGATTCGCGAATGTGTTCAATGTTCGCTCTTAGCAATACAAATTATTTTATTTCGTATATAATTCGATACTTTTGTAATAAAAACTAAATATCAAACTAAGTAGTGTACTCACCTCTATACAGATACCCAAAGGAACACCTTTAGGTTCTTCATCATGGACAACTTGCAAAAGAGCATCATTATACTCCGTGTCAATACCTTCTTCTTTAGTTATTTCTGTAATTAAATCTATGAGTTAAAACTAATTTTATAAAAAAGTTTAAAGAAAATTTCTAGATTTGTTGCATGGATGATATAAATATGTTAATTTTAGCAAAAATAGATGGGGACCGCCGCCCATCACGCACTGCCCGACACGGCTGAAAGTGACAGACGGAATGCTAATTTGGCAATCTCTGCGCTCTGACTACCCTGCCAGGGATAATTAGGGAAAACAAAATACATAAAAATAGTTTATATTATTTAAAAAAAATATATATCCAGATAAACTTCGAATATAAAAATAACTGTTGACAAAATTTTTGGTCAAAAAATATTGAGTAGTTTCCAAAAATTAATTACATATTACAATTATTAGCCTTTGTAAAGTATTAAAAAAATTAAATATATCTTTTCGGTTGAAAAAAAACCTTACTTGCAGTTCTCTTTTTGTTGGGCCACCAAAAACTTTTAGTGAAAGGAAAGTACCATGGTAATGGCACTCCATATAGACCGGGCCTTATTTTCTCTACATACATAGCAATCAGCATGTACAGGATTGTGTCTAGTATCAACATGAGAGCTACATGACCTGGTTGAAATTGGTCATGGTACGATATTGACGTAAAAAATTCATTCCACTGCAGCCCTATAAAATAAATATTATTTAAAATAAGTGCTCTCCTTTCTGTTATTGCATAAACAGAGGTGCACGAACTGGGAATATGTTTTCTAAGCAAAAATTAAAGCAGTGACAGATTTAAATATGGGTCATGATGGTTATGGGTTTAACGTTTAGATGTTTTTAGGCAGTAGAAGGCAAAAATAAGGCAGCAGAATGTACTGATTAAAACCTTGCCTGGCATACGCAACGTTGCTTGCTCTTAGGCTCTAGCTTTGGCATTGCTGAACACTTTTTTAACTGTACACTAAAAATAATGACGTAAATTGGCTTTGAACTAAATTGAAATTTACTCTTTCTTCTAATCTAATTTATTAAAAATAGGAGTCACGATAGCCGAGTGGTTGGGTGTTCGTAATAAGAGTCAAGAAACACGACTTCGACCCCCAAGAGGATGGCTTGTACCAATAATATTTTTAAAAACTATGTACGATTTATATCGTTGGCTTTGACAAAAAAAAAACTTAACGTTATTCAAAATAAGCTCCGGTAAAATGTGGGTCGAAAGGACTAAATTGTCTATACCACTGGCTACAGATGTAATGCGTGAAATAAAAAAAA
Source organism: Sericinus montela (assembly GCA_029286605.1). Taxonomy (NCBI): domain Eukaryota; kingdom Metazoa; phylum Arthropoda; class Insecta; order Lepidoptera; family Papilionidae; genus Sericinus; species Sericinus montela. Next base: position 3,706,659 of record JAGSMR010000029.1, on the reverse strand, counting down.
AATAAGAAAAATATTAGTTGGGACATGATCAAGTCAAATGCAGGTGTTCCTAAAACGCAAAGAAAATTTTTTAAACGCTAACCGCTATTAAAATGATTAAAATCTTTACTTTGGCTATGTTTGTGTTGGCTTAGGTGAAATATTAGTTGCCGCTGAATGTTTCTTTCGTCAACGAGGCCACGGCAAGTCAACATTTAAAATTGTAATTAGCGAACTTAGTAGCGTCAGCAACAGCGCTCCCTGACATTAATGCTATTTATTAATAACTTCTATTCGTGATTATTACGGAAATTGATTAGAAAAAATGATTCGCATCTGATAAAGTTTTATCTCCATAGCTTCACCTTTATTAGTAATATTAGCATAATCAGAAAAAAAATTTTTGAATATATTTTGCCTGTTTGGCACAGTTTAGTTTATATGAGCTCGTTTCCGCAACAGAAAAAGAAAAAAAAATAAGGTTTGACTTGAAATGCTGAAATAATATATAGTATATAATATTGAATATATAGGCGGCATGCGTATGAATATTTTAACATTCGTGAGTACCATATCTAGAATTAAATTACCCTTAGATGTGCCTTCACATATAATTAGCATCTGAAATGCGTATCCCATGGCCGTATTTGATATTAAACTCAACATAAGCTTAGTAGACAGACTAATATCTTCATACAAAACCTGAGTCAGCATAAACACAGAGTAGGTAGAAAACCACGCAAGTCCCATAAATGACGCAGCGGTATTGGCTGTAATCAACAATGATTATGTGTCATTGCACTGAGTAATTTGTAGGTCTACATCAATAAACTCCATCGTACAAGTAATTGATATCGATTACTGTAGCCTACATTGTTACGAATAAGTGTTCGCTTAATATACGAATAATACTTGTTTTTTTTATTCACTAAACATAATGTGATTGACAATTTTAACAACGCAAAGGCTTCTCAAATATTCAAGTGATATTGTAGCATCGACACGCCAGACAACTCCATTTCGTGTCAGGGAACTACAATTTCTTAGAGGGGCTAGTTTCCTCATGATGTTTTCCTTCAACGCAGAGCTCGTGGTAAATTCGGCACTTGACATTTTAAAAGCAATTTTCAAAATTTATGTCATGATCAGGAGTCGATCCCAGCCCAGCGCTAGCAGCTGACGTGAGCTATTCCATGCTACCATGGCTCACAAACAATAAGTAATAATGGGTTACACATATACATAAATAGGCACAACATCACACACATTGCTCCCAATGCTTTACACTTTCTATGAAATCGGAAACAAATAAAGCACCACAAATACCCAGACCCGAGACGATGTAGAAAAGTTGTTCTCTACATTGACCCGTCCGGGAATCCGACAGAACCCGCGACCAAAGAGCTAGCGACAACATGAAAACTGATGTGTAAGCTACTGGACCACGGGAGGTCATAACAAACATAATAAAAGAAGGAGATATGCGTGAAAAACGTAATGAGCCATAATAGCAGAGCGGATGACGATCGGAATATCTGGACCTCGAAGCTACCCCAGTATTGGGAATAAAAAATATATAATAAATATCTTCACGCAATTCCCAATACTGGGGTAGACAGAGGTCTTGTCTAGACAATTAAGTCCCTTTGACCCCACCTTCCACCGAAGATATTTTCGGGACAACGTGACAGGCGGCGAGCCCGCCGCCGTCTTTATGTCCAAGCCAACGATATAATTCGTACATAAGTTTTTGAAAAACCCATTGATACGAGCTTGCCACCTGGGGATCGAACTCGAGTCTCCCGACTCGAAATTCCGACCATCCTACCACTCGACTATCGTGACTTTTAATTAATTATCGTATTGGGAATGCATCAAGATATGTAAAACAATGCTTGACTGCGGGACTAAGATAGGCACCACCATCTAAGTCAGTCATATGCATTTAGGAGGGTTAAATAGGCTCTTACAGAGTATGTCAAGCAAGCAAACTTAGTGTGGGTGGCCTTGTATTGTGAGTAATCCACATCAAGGTCGATGAATAACGGTGAACGATTTATAATAACTAGTAAGAGAAAATGTGCAAGATTTGCGATTGCAGTAATAGTTTTATGAATAACTGCTTTTTTATTATATTGAATTAACCTTCTTTTGTACTATATATGTAGGCACGATAGCCGAGTGGATGGGTGGTGGGAATTTCGAGTCGCGAGACAAGAGTTCGATCCCCAAGTGGCAGGCTCATACCAATGGGTTTTTTCAAAACCTATGTACGATTCATATCGTTGGCTTGGACATAAAGACGGCGACGGGCTCACCACCTGTCACGTTGTCCCGAAAATATCTTCGGTGGAAGGTGGGTCAAAGGGACTTAATTGTCTAGGCTAGACCTCTGTCTACCCCTGTATTGGGAATTGCGTGAAAATATTTATATTATTTATTTATTTTTGTACTATATATATTGCGATAGACTGTAACAATATTACAATATTAGTTGAGGAACTTTGAGCTTCTCCATAGGATTAGCAGTGAAAGACCACTCTCGGTTTAGTATGTCATTACAGGCCACACATATTGGTTGTACATTTTTTGTCTTAAGTTTTTAAAGCACATTGAGCCAGAACGTGAGGCGTGGTTTCCCGAATGCTATCCATTCAAGTTGGATTCGCAGATTGACCTCGAATCGAAGCCAGGCCTAGATAGTCTGACAATATGTTCATGGTTTTTCAGGGTGCTGAATACGAAAACAGCAATCATTTACTAAACATCAATCAAAGGTAACTCACATTCAGTTTTGAAAATATGTTACTCCTAAAATACACTGTTGTAAAAAATAAAAAAAAAATTGAAATCAATTTTTGTAATCAGCACTTTCAAGAACTCCGGAAATGACACCATCCTGTTTACATCTGCCCTTTCGGATTTGAAAATAAATCGCAGTTATGTAATCCAATAAAATTTTATCCTTCAATATTGATTAAAAATTTGACTTTTTGAAATGTATAATATTATGTAAGTATATGATTTGGATATTACTACGATATTACAATGTACCCTTTTGTTTGGATTTTTTCGAGACAAATCTCTTAATCTATGCAATATTCCTCTTAAGTTTTTCCTTTAGTCACTTCTTATGACACACAAGAAGAAACTCCAGTAGATACATACTCCGATAACCAATATCATGAGATAAAATAATAATAAAAAAATTTAATACTTTACCTCTTGAGAAGAAAACACTGACCATGAAGCTGAATGCTAATGAGGCTATTACAAATAGCACCATAAAAAATAGTAAAACTGACCACGGAGTAAAAGTCAGAACAGAATATTTGTCACCCGCTGCTGTTGAGTTGAATGGTGTCTAAAAATATAAGTATTTGTTGTACCCATCAATAAATGAAGAGATAGATAATTAATAAGTTTTCCGTGCGATATTTTGCATATGTGTCCACTATATTATAGTATATGGATGCTACATGTAAGTGGACTTTACAGAAACTAAAAATAATTATTCAGACATAAATTTTGCCTTACACCATATCAAAATCTAAAATGTTTTGTTATCAACACAGAAGTGTAGATTGTAAGAAATCCTTAGAAAACTCTCAAAAGGATATCATCCTGTACCTTAGCCTGTTATGTCATAAATGTTATACATACATTGTTCCAATAATGGTATATATATATAAATAAATATATGGAATATATATGGTATGTCGTTATAGTAGTGCAATTTTAAATATTTTATAAGAATTAAAATATCCATTAGTCATTTAGCCAAAAACCAACCTTAAACAAAATGACCATAAGGGTAACTGATACAAAAAGGAATGAGAACTGTTTGATAAACCAAGCCAACCAGTGCAGCCAAGAAGGGAGCCCCATAACAGTCATTGTTTCCTGCAATGAAATAATTCTTCAATATAGGACCTCTGTAATTAAAGTTACTACACAATAATAGAAAAATATTTTTAGAATAAAACGCAAATCATACTTTTCAGCATACCTTCAGTTGCAATTCCTTTTCTGCTGTTACAACTCTAACTGTATTCACAAAAGTGTATGCAAAACATAGCATAATTATCATAGAAATAAATCTTTCCAGGGCTATTGACAAGTCATCATCTCTATATGCAATCTGAGGAAGACGTTGAAGGTAAACTTTTGTATTGATTGTTTTTCCAGATTTTTGTTTTATTATTTCCTGTGATACGGCATGTTGTACTGCCAAGAACATCTCTGGAGAATAACCTTAAAGAATATCACACTATGAACACAATACTGACAGGATAGCATTGATAGACTTCACAGCAAAGATGTTTTCATTGCTCATATGCACAAGTACTACTTAAATGCTTTAAAAACTATGTAAATAGTATACACTTTAACAAGAATAAAAGTTAAAGCAGTTCTAGAAGTAACAATGTGGTAGATAGGTTTGTACAAGGAAATTTTAATCTACAACCCATGGGATTTGCTTCTTCTATCTAATCATTTCATCATTTTGGGAAAAATGGTAAAATTAAAAATGGACAAAACATCTCAATCAATGTTGCAGGATGATGAATGCAGGACAATCATACATAAAAATTATTATAAGCAATCTTAAAAAATAACCTGGAGTTTTCCCTCCATATAAATCATTTGGTTCTCTTGGTCCTGGCCGGGGAAACAAAGGAAATAATAGATTAGTCCTCCAGCTTGCTCTCAGTGGATGTTCTATCATTGGAGTTCTCATAACTGCAGGAAATCTTAGTGTTACTGATATTTCATCTGGCCAACTTGTTGCATCTAAAAATGACTATTGTTTAAAAATTTGTTACACACATGTTTATACCTTTATTGTCATATCATATTATAAATCTTAATTTAAATTCAAGCCCCGATGGCCAAGTGGTTAGGTGGTTGGAACAATTTACTTCATTGGCGTGGACATAAAGATGGCGATGGGTTCACTTGTCATGTTGTCCCAAAAAATGCCTTTGGTGGATGGTGGGTGGAAAGGACTTAATTGTAAAGGATGTAATTGTGTCTTAATTGACTCTGTCTGTGGTAGACAGAGATCTAGACAATTTAGTCTATTTTTGTATTAGGAATGGCATGAAGAATTTTAATATTTATGTATTTAAATTCATAGTAAATAGACTGTTTTGTATTTATATAAAATGAATGCTTGATTTTCAAAATTTTGGTGATGAAATCAGTTCATATATTGGTAAATAAAGGTTTATAATTTTAAAAGTTTATAAAAAAATACACTTAGCATAAACTTAAAAAGAAAAGTATATCAGATCATACTCACTTGCCATATTATCATCAAACTGGATACCAACAAGAATATGGTTCATAACATTTGGTTGTGTGAGAGCTTTTTCTAATTCACTGGAGTTATTATAGCCTTTGGGCTGTGGCAGCATTTTTGTATCAAAAAGAAGAGCCAACAGCCCATTGAGATTATCAAGTGCAACCATAGCCATTGCATCTTCAGTTACTTTTCTTGTAAGAGGATTTTCGGGAGAAAATGCTAGAGTACCCTCACGTTTTGCTGTTGTAAGATTTCCTCTAGGAAATAATAGATTATTAATAAATTATTTCTAAATGAATAAATGTTATAGAATCAAAAATAAATCTATTTATTAAAATATCATTAAAATAATTGATAATATTATATGTTGCTAGTGATAAAAAATATTAAAATATCCTTTAGAACCTTAATCAACACAGTTAATGCACTGGTACTTACAGAGTTCTTCCACTTATATTGAAATATGTGGGTGAAAATGGTTGATACACAATATCTGGTTTTGAATTTGGGTCCACAAGACATCGTATTAATATTAAAAATAACGAAAATATCACAGGTGAGGCTATTTCAAAAATAGTTTGCCATTTGTGTCTTCTTTGTAATAAAAAGTTTTTCCAGATTAGAAGTTTTAATTTTTCAAAAGAAGACATTTTTTCTGTAAAAATATTCCCTTTTAAATTTTTCTTTCAAAATACACAAAATAATTAATTCGCTAATAATTTCTCTGTAAATAATTAAATACAACATTTAAATGTTATAGTATTGAACATAAATATCAAATAACAATTCTCTTTTACATATAAATTATGCTTTTTCACTTACAATTTATAACTGAAAAGAAAATTCGATAGGGGTTTTCCCAATAATTAAATGAAAGCTTACCTATTCATCGCACTTTTATTTAAACTCTTATATATGTTCTGCAGTAATTTCTTGAGACGTAGAACGAAAGTTAAATTATTAATAGTACCAAGCTTTAGTTAAAAAATACAAAGGCAACTAAACGTAATTTCAGTAATTGTAATTCTTGAAATTTAATTGGATTGGATCTTGGTTTTGGGTCGGGTGATTGACATATTACTCAATGTCATTGTCACTGTCAATGTGTCAGTTGTGAATTCCATAGTAATACCCATCTTAAATTTTGTAAGCTACTAAAATCTTTACAATATAGAAAAATCTTGACAGGACCATATTTTGACCGCGGGTGCTATTGGGCGATAAGCTTGACCAGTTTAGTAAGTAACGTTTACTCGAAGGTTCGAAACCTTAACTAAACATAGGATGCAAGAGAAATCGGAAAGATTTCTATGGGAGGCACAAGGCGGATTTAGACCTGGAAGAGGATGCACGGATCAACAATAATTCAAACGGAGACCTTTAATTTCACATTCTTCTTTCATACACGGGACTAATGTCTGCAGTTCTGCCTCTGATGGTGCAATAAGCACTACATCGTCATCATTGGGGGTAATTGAAGAAGCGTGCTCGTCGAGACCCTGCTAGCCCTTTTCAGGGCTGCAATTCTACTGCTGCTGCTGCCGCTGCGCACCCATGCCAACGGGGGTTAGGGCGTCTCTCTAAGGCGACGCATACCAGCTCGTCCCCATTGGCGTGAAATGCAGCACGCATAGCCCGACAAGGCAGAAGGTGGAGGACAGAGTGCAGAGTTGGCTCGAGGAATATTAGAGAAGGAATGAGAGATAAGACGAATGAGTTGATCGAAATAATGAAAGAAAGAGGATTAGATGTTGTAATGCGTCGTACTGAAGAGCTCCCTGGCGGGGGTTAGTTCTATGGTCCGGAGTCTCGGAGAGTGAGAGCGCCTGCCAGGGAGTGGGGGGTGCTGCTGTAGTCTCGATTGGTCGATGTTATGACTGAATATAAGGTTGTGAACTCAAGACTTCTCTGGGTCCGCATTAAATTGAGACTGACGAAGTTATTCCTTTTGGCTTTTTATGCGCCAGTAGCTTCGTCGTCCAGGCCTGAGCTGGAGGAGTTTTGGGAAAATGTAAGAGAAGTTCTAGATTTGGTTAGGAGAAACGAAAGAATTGTTGTATCCTGAAGCTTCCAGCTTCAGATGCGACAGACCAACTTTGATTTTGTTACCGCCGTACGGTAACGCCAACCCGCGAACAGACAATAAAAGACAGTATTGCCTTATTTATATTCCATCTATCAGAAAAGAATCTAAAATGTGTTGTGGATATTTAACTGGGATTTTATTCTAGATTATATGCTAAATCCCGAATGATCTTTGAATTTACTGTAGTAAAATCTGGAATTACACTTAATTTCAGATTTTTCCGTGATAAATTTATCCAAATAATAAACTATCATAGTGAAAAATTTAATCAAATCCTTTCGCATTTATCACAGCTTCCTCTCATCATTTAATTATATATTCTAATTTTGCACGAGATTTTCAAATATAAAACAATAGACAAACAAAAGATCTCGCATTTCATAATCTTTTGACGACCTCTGTGGACAAGTGGCGTATACACCAGTTTGTATGATGTCAGCAGCCGTCGGGTTCGAATTATGGACCATTTAATGTAAAAAAAACAGTGTTTCTCCATTTTCTTAGGTCTGTTTGTTTTTGTTAAAATATTTGTTTCTGAATTTATTATACAAGTGCTTCAACTACTTATTTTGGCATCAGAGTAATGTACGTCATATTGTCCCTATTTATCAATGTATATATTTTTTATTATTATTTAATTTCTTTCAATTCAATTCGTTTGATTCAAATAGATAGAAAGTAATGTCTGATACATTAATTACAATTTCTAATGTTTTTACCAATTGTTTGCTTATGAATTATATATTGTGGTAACACTACCGTGCATCACGCATTATGACATAACATTGTAATATCAACAATTTTTATGCTTGGATAAAATATTAATTTTTTCGGAGGTTTTGCAAGACGTTTTTTTAATTTTATATATTTATATTTTTATATAAAAAAAAATGTGAGCCGTCATGGAACGCCTGGCAGATGTGAAATATCGTGTGTGTACAAGTAATATGCATAAAAGATAATATTATTACAGGAATGAAAAAATGAAGTACTTAGAAAATACTAATGAAAAAATGAAGTATTACGAATTTCTTACAGAAAATGGTAACTTTATGTAATAAGCATTTATTTACATTTGATATAAAAATTCGATATTAATATTAAGTGGCCACAATTTAAATATTTTCTCTGTCTCTCTGTGACTTCAGTTATAGTTATATTCGATGTTTCCTCTGCCGGTATTACTGTGACGATTGGTCGATGATAACTAAACTACGTTACAAAAGTCCCGTAGTAGTAAAGTCCCGTTGTCCCGAAAATATCTTCGGTGGAAGGTGGGTCATAGGGACTTAATTGTCTAGACTTGACCTCTGTCTACCCCTGTATTGGGAATTGCGTGAAGATATTTATATATTTATTTATTACGTTACAAAAGTATTGGATGAAACATTATCAAGATAACTCACAATTACAGCATCTATAGTTGTTCCATATTTGGTAGTAGATTCTTTTGGATTGTTGTTGATTTGCAATTGAAATTCTTTATGAAGAAATGTCATTAATGGCATTGATTCAGCTCTTGCAAATTTACATTAAAATCTCCAGCTAATTTTAATGGTAGTTTATATTTATTCGTTTTAAAAATTATTGAACCTTTTTGACTATAAGGAAATGACTTTTCATGTAAAAATGAAATCTTAATATAATTTACATAGTCACTAATATGAATAATATGAATATAATTAATTAAATATAAAAAAGGGATTTCAGTGTTTAATTATAAACCTTAATTCTCAGATAATAGGGTGTAAATTAGTATACCTTTGTATAGCCACGGCATGCGTCGCCACGCCAGAAATCGGTTTTACGTGCGGCTATAGATGTTTCACATCAAAATATCTTGTATATCCATATTTATATTTCCGATATTTTTTGAATTGTTGCGAGTACTGGTATTTATATTATTAACTTCACAATTCATTGCGATCTGACAATTAATAATTTGAAAAACTGTGTATTTCAAATTATTAATTCTCATTTAAACTATACGTTTAGGCAAGGTTATTCCGAAAGGAAAAATGCGATGTGAGAAGACGAATGAAAACGGTACCGTACTTTGTATAATGAATTAAAAACTGTCCAATTCACTATAGTATTCTACTGTAGTATTAACCTCAGTTAGACTTGACTAGTCTATCCGGGTATTTTTATTTCTTAGATTTGATACACCAGAGACAAAAAATTTCAAATCACTACGTTTTATGATAGTTATACTATTGTACTACAACGTAGTAATTATAATCTCTTGGTATTTGCGCAACAAAGAGCAAATTTGCTAACGATGATGATTGGAATATTTAATATTAATTATTAACAATGAACTGTATTCTAAATTGCAAGGTTGTATGTAAATAGTTTTTACCATATGGTGCTATGGCATTAAACTACATGAAATACAATTATATATAACATTTTATACTGGGTTCCATCGCGTGGCAGAGTAGCGTCTGCTTCTAACATTTCCAGTTCTGATTTTTAAGTCGCCTTTCCATTCTCGTTTGTTGCGCTTTCCATATCATATTTTGCGAAACTACTCGATGAAACTTTGTTGGGATTTTGTTACCACCACCACCTTATAAATAAAGGGATCCAATGAGGGGATTAAATGCCTTGCGGTATTCTCTACCAGTTGACTTTTTTAGGGAATATTTTCACGCCTTATATTAAAGTAATTAATTCCTGACCATATCAAGAACACGTAAAATCTTTATTTTCAACCGAACTTCAAAAAAAGAGGTTCAGTGTTTGCCTGCATTTTTTATCTATGTTAATGTAAATAACTTCGTGTATTGGGTACCGATATGGAAAACTATCATGTCATAAGTATTAATCACGTCTGTCAGTCAGTCAGTCAATCAGTCTTATATGGCATCTTAAGAAAATCTTAAGAATAAAGTGTTTATGCTCTTTTCTTTTGTATTTTACTCCGGGAGTCACGATTTATTGTCGCTGAGTTGTTGATGGAAGCCAGTGTACTCCTTAATTGTTCCAAGTTATTCAAAAGTACTGCGATTTGTCGATAGAAAAATCGGTACATTGTTTTTGGTCGTTATTGGGCATTTCCTTTGTATATATTTATTTTTTTTAATTAAAATACTCATTATTTATTACTTGAAAAAAATATCTTTTCCAATGCAAGAGTAGACAGAGGTCTAGATAATTAAGTCGTTTCGACCCTCCTTCCACCGTAGATATTTTTGGGATAGCGTGACAAGTGGTGAGCCCATCGTCGTCTTAAAGTCCAAGCCAACGATATAATTCGTTAATATTTTTTTTAAAAACTCTTATTGGTTTGAGCCTGCCACCTGGGCTCGAAATCGGGTCTATGGATTCGAATTCCGACCACCCAACCACTCGGCTATCGTGACTTCTATAATTTATAACTTTTTTGTTAATAAATAAATAAATACATATATAGATAAGGACAACATCCCATAAATTGCTCCGATTCCAATGTAAGATGCTAAAGCACTTGAGGTATGGGAATCGGAAAAAACGAACGCACCACGAACACCCAGACCAAAGAAAATGTAGAAAAAGTGATTTTTTCTACATTGATCCGACTGGGAATCGAACCCGAGACCTAGAGATGGCGACACTTTGAAAACCGGTGTTTAAGCTACTCATCCACGGAGGTCGTTAACTTTAAACTATTCATTTCATAATCACCATCATCTCGTTCACCAAACTCATCGTGTACTAGCTATACGCCGTTTATGCTAAATAGTATTATCTTTTCCTTAAAATATCTTTTGTCTGTCTGTTAGAATAGCATTAAAATTCGCGGGATGTGCTTAAAAATAAATAGGCTGAAAAGAATTTTGAGTCGCTGAATTATTTCCTACCTCTCTTTTTAAATGTCACGATAGCTGAGTGGTTGGGTGGTCGAAATTTCGAGTCAAGAGACCCGAGTTCGATCCCCAGGAGGCAGGCTCGTACCAATAGGTTTTTCCAAAAACTTATGTACGAATTTATCGTTGGCTTGGACATAAATACGTTATCCCGAAAATATCTTCGGTGGAAGGTGGGTCGAGAAGACCTTATTGTCCTAGACCTCTGTCTACCTCTGTATTGGGAATGGCGTGAAGATATTTACTTATTATTTTATATTTTATTTATGCTATACAGCCTGATACGACATATGTTTGTGTATAGGGCTTCCGTGGTCGATTTTGTACGAATTTATCGTTGGCTTGGACATTGAGACGGCGACGGGCTCTCCATCTGTCACATTGTCCCGAAAGTATCTTCAGTGGAAGGTGGGTCGAAGGGACTTAATTGTCTAGACTAGACCTCTGTCTACCCCTGTATTGTGAATTGCGTGAAGATATTTAATTTTTATTTTTTTCTCTCTTTTAACTTACCCGCTTCCTATTTTAATTAATTATATTCAATGTATTGTTAGACCGGACCCTACTGTCATATTAAATTTATAGAATACTAGCTTACTTACTGCCTAAGCACATTATAGCTGCTATTGACAAGTTTTCATGTTTAAGTCAACTATACAAACATACCAAAAACTATATTCTAGCGGTTGCCTGTCCAATGAAACTTCAAACAAAATAAACTTCATAGTGGTAGAGCCACGCATCAGCTTTTGTTGTTGCATGAATGGGCCGGCTCGACCGGGGAAGTACCACGACCTCACAGAATACCGGCGTGAAGTAGAAGTCTAACAAACTTTTGCGTTTCGTCTGTTAGTGCAGGTAACCGGTGGCCCACATACCCCCCTCCCCCAATTCTGGGGGGGGGGGAACTTTAAGGGAGGCAACGCATCTGCTCTGCCTCTGGTATTGCGGGTGTTCATGGGCGGCGGTAATCACTTACCATCACGTGAGCCACCTGCTCGTTTGCCTCCCTTTTCTATAAAAAAAAAGTATTTATATTTGAAAGTGCAACGTGGTAAAAATAAATATTGAGTAAAAAGAAAGAAAGAGTAGATCTCGATAATATCTACGACATAGGTCCACAACTGCCCTAACTGTCAATTTAGAACAACTTCTGTAAATTGTTCTAAATTGATCTACTCTTTCTTTCTTTCTACTCTTTCTTTAAGGGAAAAATTTCATTAAAACTGGGTGAGTAGTTTCGGAGTCCTACGCGGACAAACAAAGTCAAAGGCTCGTACAAATGAGCTTTGTCGAAATTTTCTATACAATAGTCACGATAGCCGAGTGGTTGGTTGATCTGAATTCGAGTCAAGAGACCCGAGTTCGGGTGGGGACTGGGGATTCATAGCTATGAGTTTTTTCAAAATGATTACATGTACGATTTATATCGTTAGGTTGGACATATTTATCTGGCATAAAGACGACGAATGGCTCACCACCTGTCTATAATGTTTGAGGAATCCCCTTAATTTATTAAGTTTCCGTTATCAGATCCCGACTTGGGATCCAAATTAAGGATTGAATTTTCCTCATCGGTTCACATTTGACGAATAATAGGTTTCACAGAGAAATATTGGTTCTCCTTTTATGATGTTTGGTTAAAAATAAAGAACCATCATGATTTTATTTGTTTATATATTGGGGTTGTGTTTGTTTGATTCACAAAAAAATTATTAATGTACAGAGAAAAAGAATTTGCAATTATACATAAAAATGTGGTATTTTAACTGAGGAAATAAATTAATAAAAAACGTAAACTTAAAAACAGAAAAACGAGTGTACCATGTAAAATTGAGTTGAAAATTAGTATAAAAATCGTAACAAAGCCTGGATGGTGAAAAAAATATTTAAATAAAAACAATATATAAAATAAGATATTATTTTTATTTAAGATATCGTGACGATAGCCGATTGGTTGAGTAGTCGGAATTTCGAGTCAAGAGACCCGAGTTCGATCCCCAGGTAGCAGGCTCGTACCAATGGGTTTTTCAAAAACTTATGTACGAATTATATCATTGGCTTGGACATAAATACGGCGACGAGCTCATCATCTGTCACGTTGTCCCTTCTATAAATACCTTTTATAAATACTATTTCGGTGGAAGGTGGGTCGAAGAAACTTGATTGTCTAGACTGGACCTCTGCGTACTCCTGTATTGGGAATTGCGTGAAGATGTTTATGTTTGTTTTATATTTGTAATAACATTTTTAATATTCCTGTTATCCATTCCAACTAAGCTGCAATTAACACTGATTCATGACAACCATGAGTACGTTCTCTTTTTTACATCTAAGTCTTGTTACACCTCAAAATGAACTTAAAGACAGTTACTGCGTTAATTGGTGTTTGCCTGTTGTGTTGGAAAATTTTCGTCAGTAATGCCCTCGAAGCATGATCCTCCTTCAACAAGAAAACGTATCAATTAAACTTATAAATTAAACGAGTTATTTGCTTTACGACCCTAAAGTTACTGTGAGTGCATTCATTCGTAAATGCTTTAGTAGAAGTGCTATAATACATAATAGAAGTGCCATAGTGCTACGGAAGAACGGGCCCACTGCTTTTCGAAGTGGTTCCATCGAATGCGACGATGTACAGAGGGGAACAGAGACTACCACTTGCCTATCGTGACTAAATAATAATTGTAATTTACGTTACACAATGAAGGTTTAAATCATACGTGTTTGAATACATGATATACATGGCGGCCTGTAATTGGCCACTTTTGAACATAGGCCTCTCCCGTAATAGGGTATGCTAATATATTACATGGCTTTTCTCCTAGTCACCTCTTACGACACTCAAGAGAAGTAGGGGGTGGCATATTTTAGGGCTGATTACACCCCGCCTACTTATTTATAAGATTTCATAATAAATATGCGAATTAATCATTTTAGATCATGTTGTATTTTTAATGAATAGTTTCAGATTACAAATAAGAAAACAGACCTCTCCTGAATGCAAAATTAGTTTTTGTTACAATAATAAACTTATTTACAACAATATTTGATAAATGGCAATGTTTTTCTTTAATAACAATGATTTTATTTGTAACTTTTGATGTACATATTTTCTTATTTCCATCCATTGGTTTTCACTCACTCCTTTGACTACACTTTTATTTCATTCAGTGATTCTCACGAAAATTGTCAGTTTTCAAATAATTTCCATTTGCGTTTTGTAATTATTTTAAAGGTTTTAATTTAAAGGGTGTATATTAGTAAAATAAATAAAACAAAGCAATGGATTGTTTACTGCATTTAACTTTCATGAATGCTTATTATAACGTTCTTACTTAGGATTTTTTTCCATTTAAAAGTAAAGACTGGTATAGTTGTCGTTGTGTCGGGCGTACATTTTTTACACCATACCTCTGTTACCTACCCCATACCTTTGTTCTAACGCGGATAAAGTACCCTTAACCTTGTCACTAGCAGTCACACATCTATCCGATCGATATTAGTTCTAAAAATGTTTACAATTTCTGTTATCTAACTGATAATTCAGGCGGCAAGGGACGTGGTTATTCCAGCTATTGGGAAATTGTAGTTGAATTCAGAAGTTTTACGGTAAGAATAATAAATAAGAAATGTAATTTAAATAGTCACGATAGCCGAGTGGTTGGGTGGTCGGAATTTCGAGTCAATAGACCTGAGTTCGATCCCCAGTTGGTAGGCTCGTACCAATCGGTTTTTCAAAAACTTATGTATGTGGCTTGGACATAAAGACGGCGACGGGCTCACCACCTGTCACGTTGTCCCGAAAATATTTTCGGTGGAAGGTGGGTCGAAGGGACTTAATTGTCTAGACTCGACCTCTGTCTACCCCTGTACTGGGAATTGCGTGAAGATATATTTTTTTTTAATTTAAATACGAAGAATTTTTACAGCTCGTAATATCTACGAAAGCTTTAGCCACAACATATTTCCCTTTGTTGCCTTAATGATGAAAAATTATAAATATAATAAAATTATCGTACAATACAAACAATCGGTTTATGAATACAACTTGAAACTACCTTAAAAGAAAATGCTGGAATTTTCTATATAGCTTCTATAGAAAGAAATATACATTATAGTAATCTGTGGCAAATATTACTTTGAATAAGAAAGGGGTATCGTATTTAATGAGAATAAGTACCAAATGTATCAAATAATAGACATCAAATACGATAAGAGAAGGAAAAGATAAGTAAAGAATGAAGTACAATATTTTCTTATATTTACGTAGGAAATACAATAGTAGTATGATGAATACAATAGTAGTTCAAGATGAATTTATCCATGACCATAATCATAAGCTTTTTATCTATATTATCTAGACGTTTTAGGGTCAAATAGAATACTAGTATCAGTATGTTCTATGCATATGTATATGACAAGCATTACTTTATCCAATTTGTAATGATAATCTCTTTCAATTAATGTAAAATAGAAATGTTAAACGCAAAGCATGTTTTTAGTTTTATTCCCATTGTTGTTTAATATACGCATGTACGTAATCACCCAAATTATAAGTTGTAAGCCAGTTGTTAATGTCCATGGTAATGGTTATGAATCTTTTCAATGAAACATTAAAAAATGCTATTAAATTTAGATTGTTATCGACGAAGCTTGTGGAAAGCTCTAAGTTGTCTGTTATCGTCGTCAACGAAACGAGTCATTGAACGTGGGGCGGGCGGCGCGCATGCGCTTAATTATCTTCTTGTGTGTGTGTTGCAAGATGTTTAAAAAAAGACCATTTTATGTAGATTTTCACTAAGCTTTCACTAAGGAAATAATTTAACCGCTATATTATTAAAAATTTGTTTTAGTTAGATACTTTGTTCGCGCATTTTATACAAATTTCATGATCAAAGAATATGATATGATCAAAGAATTTTACTTATAAATAAAATAAATAAATATATAAATAAATATGACATGATATAATAATATTAACAATAATAATAATAAAAAAATAAAAACGTATATAGATAGGGAAAACATCACATACATTGCTCCGATCCCATTGTAAGATGCTAAAGCACTTGAGGTATCGGAATTGGAAACAACCACAAACCACAAACCAAGAACCACAAACACCCAGGCCCGAGAAAATATAGAAAAACTTATTTTTCTACATTGTCCCGACCGGGAATCTTACCTGGGACCTCAAGATGGCGATACCTTGAAAACCAGAGTTTAAACCACTCGTCCAGGGAGGTCGAATAAATTATACATATAGAGCGTTAAATTTGTTAAGTCATTCAATGATGTAAAGTTATAATATAGACTTTCTGAGGTATGATATCGTTCGTTCTGAAGAAATAGAAGCGCTAGGAATAGCCTTACACTGCTCTTTGTGATTCCCGATTTTGTGGCATCACAAGCAATAATAAGCGAAACAGAAGCTGTGTGACTACAATTAAACTGAGTAAAATCTACATGAAAATCTTTGTTATTTAGAATATTCATTGTGGCACGAATATATTTGAAAGTACACATAGTATTCCACTATGTTCTAGCAAGTTACTGCTGTTTTAAGATAAAAGCGAAAACAATAAATAGTAGGAAAACAATATAAAGTGTTCGCCACCCAAATCGTTGACTAAGTTTATCCAGTCGACTTGACTGCTGTCATTTCATTGTACGTCAGTGTGCGAAGGTCTTGTGTTGTGACGCGGTCTCAGCGCGAGGGGATGCCGCGGCCCTGGTGACCGAATATCGCGCTCTGTAGTGTTGTGCCTCTTTTGATGCTCATTCATGCTAGTGCAGTGCCGGCACTATGCGTTGGCGCGCGCGCGCGGCTCCTTCCCGCGCTAAAGAGCGCGCCAACATAAGCTTCTTTATCTTTATCATGTTCTTTGCTGTATTCGGAGTGATAGTTCTCACAGAGTTACTTTTACTCGAACGTCCTAACACGCCTGGATCTTCAAGATCTCGATACAATGAGGAATTACAGGTAAGATTATTTACAGATACCAATAACAAAATAAAAGCACAGAAATAACAAAGTACGTAATTTTGAGATCGGAGATCTGATATTTACAACAAACAGGTTTAGTCTTTTTACTTTGTGTTTTGTACATATTTATATATATCATAAAAGGAATTTTCGTAGACTGATGTACCGATGGCTACGAATAAATTTTCGTGATATGAATATATTGATTAGAAATAAAAATTATTATACGTTTTCGATTTAATAGACAAGGAGTGATGTAACAAGCTGGTTTTACACTGGACTTTTTACATATCAATTCAATGAATATGTATAAAATAATTCGCAAAATTAGAGTTCCTGTATCTTGGAAACTGAATGGTGATAAGGTACACATACATATGTATATCTACGCAGATAAATAATTATGAACCATATGTAAACAATGTACATTTTTATCATTATTTATTATTTTAACGTGTTAAAGTTGATGTAAACTCACACGTATCTTGCATTTAAAGGTAAAGCAAATTTAATCAACGCATTTGACACCTCATTATGATTATAGTTCAGTATCGTTGGAAGTTTTATAGGTAATATTCAATGTATTTTCTAGTTAAGAGAAATATTTTGGGTGTTTTTCTTGTCTTATAGTTTTGTAAATTAACGAGAGAAGAAATAGTAATTCATTGAAAATAAACTACTGCATAGTTTAAGTATAATCTAATGTTATTCACAATGAATACGAATCTAATAAACTATCTACCACAGTAGGTTCTTAAAGAATGTTCTAATAACAATATGGTTAAATGGCAGAAAAAACACGTGCTACGATTTGTCGAGTCACCTGTCGCCAGCTTTATTATTAAACAGTTCCAACTCAGAAACCTTTTAGAAGAGAACTTATTCTTTCCTTAAAAGTCCATAACTCACCTGCTGCTTCCATGGTCATTGGTGGTCACTTAACATCAGGTTAGCCGAATGCTTCTTTCATCACATCAAAACATAGAACATACACAGAAACATAGGATATATTTCAAGCTAAAACTAATAGGATCGGCAGAATATTGAAAAAGTTTTCGAAAACAGGGAGCAAACTTTCTCTTTTGAAACCTTTCGTGACGTAAGCTGCCTAAATAGTTAACGTAACTGGATATTAATAATAGTTAACGTTGCCTTAAGAAATAGGTGACACCTCGGATCACAACAACTATTTATATATTTCAATTATTAATTAAAAATATAACATGATATGAAATCCTGCTTTCTACTATTTCTTATCCTTATTAAAATAAGTATATTATTTACTTTCGATATAAATTGTAGATTAAAAATATCCTATTAGAATTATTTACTTATTATGATTTAAACAGATAATTTACAAGATATAATTTAATTAAGCGCACCACTTTGGAAAAGTATGTGTATGTTTTCGTTTGTAATGAATAAACTAATAATCTTTAGCTACTAACATTTATCTTTAAACTATTTAATCTAAATGAATATCTTAGAAAATAACATAGGTACTAAAATATAAGGGTTTTACCAAACAAAAAAAATATCCTACTATTTGGCTTAAATCAAGCAATGGTAGGAGATAGAAAATAAGAAACCATTATTAATGACGATCGGAAGCGTATAGCTCGAATGTTGGGAATTACGACCTGATATAGGTGGTAACTTGCAGTGCGCCTGCTATTTCGTTAGAAGAATGGTGTTGGCGGTATAATATTATAGAGCTCATCAGGATACTCCCCAAAGTGAAGTCCGTAGAACACGGACAGACAAGCGACTATCCGTCGGTGACTAAGGCTATTAGGAATCAATCATATTATTACAAATCAGTCGCTTGGCTCTGCGTTCCTCCGAGTCAAGTGTCGCAAGCTGGTATCTGACTCATTCCACAGGTGACTGCACACTCCATGTAACACCGGATCTGAGTTTTATATAGTGTCAGAAGCTCCAGGCGTATAGTACTTGTGTAGACAGCGGACGCAAGGAAAGGTTCTAGAAGAGAAATTTTATTGCCAGTTTTAGAAACCATATGTAACATAGCCTATATTTCTTTGCGATAATTGCAATATAAAAACAATTTTTAAAATAAGAAACAAACAAGAAACAAAGCTAACCTGCTAAATAATTGGTATAGATACAGATAGATCATCTATTTGTACTTTTCACGTCAAGTTAAGTCACTCACGAAAAGAGCGTGTAGAAAAATGTGTTGTAATGTTAGATTGTTTTATTATTTCGTGAAAATGTGAACCTTTCACCCCTGCAAGTAGAGCGTGAGCAGAATTTAAGTGTTGTGTTTGATCCTTTACAATCTACGCAAAAAAAAAAAAAAAAAAACGGAAAACGAGCAGGTAGTTTCAGAGATTACACATTACAAACAAATAAATAATAGTTTAAAAAAAACTAAAAAACACGCTTTTTATAGAAAACCGAACTAAAAACAAGAAAATAAATTTTAATTAACAATAGTGTTAAAAATTTCAATAAATATAAATTAATTTTTTTTATTGAAAAAAGTAAAATAAATAAATATCTTCACGTAATTCCCAAAACAGGGGTAGACAGAGGTCTAGTCTAGACAATTAAGTCCCTTCGACCCCACTTCCACCGTAGATATTTTCTGCTTGCTGTTTTAAGTTCTCTTAACATATCTCCTGGGGTAATTGGCTGGTTTCATAGTTACTTGCATGGACGCAGGCAGCGTATACGAATACATGATACGTTTTCTGACTGGTCTGCTGTCATCGTTGGCGTTCCGCAAGGTGGCGTGTTTTCTCCTCTATTATTCTCTATTTTCATCAATTCGATTTGTCCACGTATTACTTCTTTCTACCACCTATATGCAGACGATTTACAAATTTACTCGCAATGTAAGTTACAGGATTTACCTAACACGATTGGTTTAGTTAATACAGATCTAATCAGTATCTCTAATTGGTGTAATTCGTTTAGACTTAAAGTAAACCCTTTGAAGACCCAAGTCATTATCATTGGAGGCAGTAAACTAATATCGCGTATAACTTTGCCGCAGCTTCCGCCAGTACTATTTGAAGGGATCGTCATACCATATAGTGACAAGGTTAAAAATTTAGGTATTTCATTTGATAAAACATTATCTTGGGTACCACAAATGAGTGAGCTAAGCAGAAAGATGTTTGTCGCAATAGGTTCTCTCCGAAGATTGCGCAACATACTCCCCATTCCTACTAAAATTGTGCTGGCTCAGTCTCTCCTCCTACCGATCCTTGATTACGCGGACACTTGTTATTTTGATCTAACCGAGGCGCAACTTAACAAACTTGAGCGGCTTCAGAATTATTGCATAAGTTTTATATTTGGGTTGCGAAAGTATGACCACATCTCCGAATTCCGCCTTAAGCTCAAGTGGCTTCCAATTCGCCTTCGCAGGAATACTCATATTCTTCATCTTCTTTACTGCATTCTGTTCAATCCCAATGCTCCACATTACTTGAAGGATAGATTTGAATATCTAAGTAGTTTACATTCTTTTCCACTCCGCTCTCAAAATAATTTTCTCCTAAGTACTCCAAAACACTCTTCTTCCTTCTATGCTAACTCTTTCACTGTAACCGCTATACGACTTTGGAATTCTCTTCCCTTGTATATTAAACAATCTCAATCTCTATCTATCTTTAAAACTAAATTAAAACTTCATTACCTATCCACTTAATTATCTGTCGTCTATTGCTTATCAAAAATTTTTTCCCTTTACCTTCTAATCCTTTGTATATAAATTCTCTCTCTTTATGTGATATATATATATATATATATATATATATATATATATATATATATATATATATATATATATATATACATATATATATATACATATATATATATATATATATATATATATATATATATATATATATATATATATATATATATATATATATATATATATATATATATATATATATATATATATATATATATATATATATATGTATATGTATGTGTATGTATATATTATATTATTTGTATTATTTATTCCATTAAACAACATTCCATTTAACTTCAACTTATATATATATATATATATATATATATATATATATATATATATATATATATATATATATATATATATATATATATATATATATATATATATATATATATATATATATATATATATATATATATATATATATATATATATATATATATATATATATATATATATATATATATATATATATATATATATATATATATATATATATATATATATATATATATATATATATATATATATATACATATACGTATTATTTTGTACACCCTTTCCGCTTTCTTTAGAAGAATCCTTTTCCCTAAGGTTGCCTGGAAGAGATCGCTGTTTAAGCGATAAGGCCGCCTTTTGTACTAATGTCCATTGTAATTGTAATTTCTATGTCACTCTTGGTGTACAATAAAGCATATTTTACTTTTACTTTACAATTCTTAATTAAAATTTATTAAAATTTATTTTCTATTTTTAGTTCGGTTTTCCATAAAAAGCGTGTTTTTAGTGTTTTTAAACTATTATTTATTCTTTACTTTTTAGATTTTTTATCAAATTAGTGTATTGTCATTGGTCCTCGATAAATCTACAAAGTTTGAACGAATTCTGGCTGTTTAAAGTTGGTCTAAATCGCGCCCAAAGGAGTCGGTTACAAACATACAATTCAATTCAAAAGGGAGGCAACGCATCTGCTATGCCCAAGTCTAGTGGTTATGCTGACTCTTACGGGAGAGTATATCTTGCAGTGGACTTTTATTCAGTTAAGTAGTTGTAATAGGGGAATGTTATTTATGAAAACCACAAACACAATTTCTAAAAAAAAACACAATTTCTTATTGGGCCACACCTATATAAACAGAGGCTTCTGACAGGAGTAATTGATTGGAAAAGTAACGACGGGCGGTAAACATCTAGAAGTTGCATTTTGTAGCATTGAATGTATTCTATTGTATGTTCCAGAACAAACACAAGGAACATTTTAAAGTAGTATGTTTAATGCATTACGTTTCTGAGTGTGCACGAATGACACAAAATCAGGTTGTCATTCATCTCTCATTTTCAGTTTTTATTACGAGATAAAAACAAAAAAAAATGCAATTATTAAATCTGCAGCTCTGAAAGAAATTAAATATTTGAATTAATTTCTATTGTAGCAGCTAAAAATAAGTTTCCATTTTCTTACTCTTCATTAACAGACGGAGAGTTAGAGTTAATATTTATTTATGTGTAATAAATCGACTCTAAATTGCACAGGTACCCTAGTTGGTAGTGACTTTACTTTCGATGCCAAGGGTTGCGGGTTCGTCCCTATCGGGAGGACCATTTGTATTCGGTCGAACATTAATGTGATGAATATGAATAATTGTACTCATACCATGGACGTCTATGTATATCAATATATTGTTTTCTTGGGTCGAAAGGAATGAATTTTCTAGACTTCTGTCCACTCCAGTATTGGGCGTGAAAGCTAATAAATTGCTTACTCAAATAAAAATTGTCCGTGCGTTCAAGACAGTGTAATTAAAGATGTTACATACATACATACTACCGAATGGCCTATAAAACCTCGCATCATAGTCGCTGCTGTCCGTCAAAGGGGCCTGCAGACTTTTCTTTTACATAAGTAATTGGTGCAGGGATATTTTACTTTATAAAAAAATAGTAACTAAGTGTCTAGTAAAGACAGAAATAACGAGCAACCCGATCGAAACAATACTGACTTTTTATTATTTATTATTATATTTACCAGAAGCTGAAAGTCACGATAGCCGAGTGGTTGGGTGGTCGGAATTTCAAGTCAAGAGACCCGAGTTCGATCCCCAGGTGGCAGTACCAATGAGTTTTTCAAAAACTTATGTACGAATTACATCGTTGGCTTGGACATAAAGACGGCGATGGGCTGATCACCTGTCACGTTGTCCCGAAAATATCTTCGGTGGAAGGTGGGTCAAAGGGACTTAATTGTCTAGACTAGACCTCTGTCTACCCCTGTATTGGTAATTGCGTGAAGATATTTATATTTATTTATTTAGAAGCTGAAAGTCACGATAGCCGAGTGGTTGGGTGGTCGGAATTTCAAGTCAAGAGACCTGAGTTCGATCCCCAGGTGGCAGTACCAATGAGTTTTTCAAAAACTTATGTACGAATTACATCGTTGGCTTGGACATAAAGACGGCGATGGGCTGATCACCTGTCACGTTGTCCCGAAAATATCTTCGGTGGAAGGTGGGTCAAAGGGACTTAATTGTCTAGACTAGACCTCTGTCTACCCCTGTATTGGTAATTGCGTGAAGATATTTATATTTATTTTTTACTTTTTAGATTTTTATCAAATTAGTGTATTGTCATTGGTCCTCGATAAATCTACAAAGTTTGAACGAATTCTGGCTGTTTAAAGTTGGTCTAAATCGCGCCCAAAGGAGTCGGTTACAAACATACAATTCAATTCAAAGGGAGGCAACGCATCTGCTATGCCCAAGTCTAGTGGTTATGCTGACTCTTACGGGAGAGTATATCTTGCAGTGGACTTTTATTCAGTTAAGTAGTTGTAATAGGGGAATGTTATTTATGAAAACCACAAACACAATTTCTAAAAATTTTTCCTTTTCCAATTTCTTATTGGGCCACACCTATATAAACAAAGGCTTCTGACAGGAGTAATTGATTGGAAAAGTAACGACGGGCGGTAAACATCTAGAAGTTGCATTTTGTAGCATTGAATGTATTCTATTGTATGTTCCAGAACAAACACAAGGAACATTTTAAAGTAGTATGTTTAATGCATTACGTTTCTGAGTGTTCACGAATGACACAAAATCAGGTTGTCATTCATCTCTCATTTTCAGTTTTTATTACGAGATAAAAACAAAAAAAAATGCAATTATTAAATCTGCAGCTCTGAAAGAAATTAAATATTTGAATTAATTTCTATTGTAGCAGCTAAAATAAGTTTCCATTTTCTTACTCTTCATTAACAGACGGAGAGTTAGAGTTAAAATTTATTAAAATTTATTAAAATTTATTAAAATTTATTAAAATTTATTAAAATTTATTAAAATTTATTAAAATTTATTAAAATTTATTAAAATTTATTAAAATTTATTAAAATTTATTAAAATTTATTAAAATTTATTAAAATTTATTAAAATTTATTAAAATTTATTAAAATTTATTAAAATTTATTAAAATTTATTAAAATTTATTAAAATTTATTAAAATTTATTAAAATTTATTAAAATTTATTAAAATTTATTAAAATTTATTAAAATTTATTAAAATTTATTAAAATTTATTAAAATTTATTAAAATTTATTAAAATTTATTAAAATTTATTAAAATTTATTAAAATTTATTAAAATTTATTAAAATTTATTAAAATTTATTAAAATTTATTAAAATTTATTAAAATTTATTAAAATTTATTAAAATTTATTAAAATTTATTAAAATTTATTAAAATTTATTAAAATTTATTAAAATTTATTAAAATTTATTAAAATTTATTAAAATTTATTAAAATTTATTAAAATTTATTAAAATTTATTAAAATTTATTAAAATTTATTAAAATTTATTAAAATTTATTAAAATTTATTAAAATTTATTAAAATTTATTAAAATTTATTAAAATTTATTAAAATTTATTAAAATTTATTAAAATTTATTAAAATTTATTAAAATTTATTAAAATTTATTAAAATTTATTAAAATTTATTAAAATTTATTAAAATTTATTAAAATTTATTAAAATTTATTAAAATTTATTAAAATTTATTAAAATTTATTAAAATTTATTAAAATTTATTAAAATTTATTAAAATTTATTAAAATTTATTAAAATTTATTAAAATTTATTAAAATTTATTAAAATTTATTAAAATTTATTAAAATTTATTAAAATTTATTAAAATTTATTAAAATTTATTAAAATTTATTAAAATTTATTAAAATTTATTAAAATTTATTAAAATTTATTAAAATTTATTAAAATTTATTAAAATTTATTAAAATTTATTAAAATTTATTAAAATTTATTAAAATTTATTAAAATTTATTAAAATTTATTAAAATTTATTAAAATTTATTAAAATTTATTAAAATTTATTAAAATTTATTAAAATTTATTAAAATTTATTAAAATTTATTTTCTATTTTTAGTTCGGTTTTCCATAAAAAGCGTGTTTTTTAGTGTTTTTAAACTATTATTTATTCTTTACTTTTTAGATTTTTTATCAAATTAGTGTATTGTCATTGGTCCTCGATAAATCTACAAAGTTTGAACGAATTCTGGCTGTTTAAAGTTGGTCTAAATCGCGCCCAAAGGAGTCGGTTACAAACATACAATTCAATTCAAAAGGGAGGCAACGCATCTGCTATGCCCAAGTCTAGTGGTTATGCTGACTCTTACGGGAGAGTATATCTTGCAGTGGACTTTTATTCAGTTAAGTAGTTGTAATAGGGGAATGTTATTTATGAAAACCACAAACACAATTTCTTATTGGGCCACACCTATATAAACAGAGGCTTCTGACAGGAGTAATTGATTGGAAAAGTAACGACGGCGGTAAACATCTAGAAGTTGCATTTTGTAGCATTGAATGTATTCTATTGTATGTTCCAGAACAAACACAAGGAACATTTTAAAGTAGTATGTTTAATGCATTACGTTTCTGAGTGTTCACGAATGACACAAAATCAGGTTGTCATTCATCTCTCATTTTCAGTTTTTATTACGAGATAAAAACAAAAAAATGCAATTATTAAATCTGCAGCTCTGAAAGAAATTAAATATTTGAATTAATTTCTATTGTAGCAGCTAAAAATAAGTTTCCATTTTCACTCTTCATTAACAGACGGAGAAAGCGAGCATTATTTATTTATGTGTAATAACCGACTCAAATTGCACAGGTACCCAGTTGGTAGTGACTTTACTTTCGATGCCTTGGGTTACAGGGTTGTCTGTCCCTTATCGGGATGACCATTTGTATTCGGTCGAACATTAATGTGATGAATATGAATAATTGTACTCATACCATGGACGTCTATGTATATCAATATATTGTTTTCTTGGGTCGAAAGGAATGATTTTTCTAGACTTCTGTCCACCCAGTATTGGGGCGAAAGCTAATAAATTGCTTACTCAAATAAAAATTGTCCGTGCGTTCAAGACAGTGTAATTAAAGATACATACATACATACTACCGAATGGCCTATAAAACCTGCATCATAGTCGCTGCTGTCCGTCAAAGGCCTGCAGACTTTTCTTTTACATAAGTAATTGGTGCAGGGATATTTTACTTTATAAAAAAATAGTAACTAAGTGTCTAGTAAAGACAGAAATAACGAGCAACCCGATCGAAACAATACTGACTTTTTATTATTTATTATATTAGCATTTTATTATTATTTATTATTATATTTACCAGAAGCTGAAAGTCACGATAGCCGAGTGGTTGGGTGGTCGGAATTTCAAGTCAAGAGACCCGAGTTCGATCCCCAGGTGGCAGTACCAATGAGTTTTTCAAAAACTTATGTACGAATTACATCGTTGGCTTGGACATAAAGACGGCGATGGGCTGATCACCTGTCACGTTGTCCCGAAAATATCTTCGGTGGAAGGTGGGTCAAAGGGACTTAATTGTCTAGACTAGACCTCTGTCTACCCCTGTATTGGTAATTGCGTGAAGATATTTATATTTATTTATTTATTTAGAAGCTGAAAGAGAGAAGAATACACGGTGTTAAAACTAACACCGTAATACTTTTTTTATATGTACAACATAAATGTGTACATGTTGTACATATAAAAATTATTTGCATCATTGATGATATCATAACATCTGTGATTCTCGATTCATTAAATATTAACAGAAAAACATGGATATTTTTTAAAAAAATATGTGACAACGTGCCTTTTCTTCCTGTCTATGCTATAAAATATATATTAATACATTTTTTTTAAAATGTCTATTAATGCTGCCATGAAGAGTTTCGGGATTCTATACTCCGGATACACATTCTTCCATAAAACATCATATAATGTTACAAAACACGACGTGTATATGTATATTTTCGGTATTTATAGAGATGTTTACGACGACAATAGGACGGATTTGCGTTTCGTGATTGAACGGATTGCTGTTCATAGCTAATCACAAGCGGATGTTTTAGTCGAGTTTGGACACTTTGATTAAGCGGCCGTATTATTGTTCCTTATCTTTCATGCATAATCATTTCAGGCAGCATTTCAGGAAATACTTGTACATGTCTGCCTTCGCAGGGGCAAGGATAAGAGACATTAGATTTATATGTACAACATGTACACATTTATGTTGTACATATAAAAAGTATTACGGTGTTAGTTTTAACACCGTGTATTCTTCTCTCTTTCAGCTTCTAAATAAATAAATAAATATAAATATCTTCACGCAATTACCAATACAGGGGTAGACAGAGGTCTAGTCTAGACAATTAAGTCCCTTTGACCCACCTTCCACCGAAGATATTTTCGGGACAACGTGACAGGTGATGAGCCCATCGCCGTCTTTATGTCCAAGCCAACGATGTAATTCGTACATAAGTTTTTGAAAAACTCATTGGTACTGCCACCTGGGGATCGAACTCGACCCGAGTAATACTTTTTATATGTACAACATAAATGTGTACATGTTGTACATATAAAAATTATTTGCATCATTGATGATATCATAACATCTGTGATTCTCGATTCATTAAATATTAACAGAAAAACATGGACATTTTTTAAAAAAATATGTGACAACGTGCCTTTTCTTCCTGTCTATGCTATAAAATATATATTAATACATTTTTTTAAAATGTCTATTAATGCTGCCATGAAGAGTTTCGGGATTATATACTCCGGATACACATTCTTCCATAAAACATCATATAATGTTACAAAACACGACGTGTATATGTATATTTTCGGTATTTATAGAGATGTTTACGACGACAATAGGACGGATTTGCGTTTCGTGATTGAACGGATTGCTGTTCATAGCTAATCACAAGCGGATGTTTTAGTCGAGTTTGGACACTTTGATTAAGCGGCCGTATTATTGTTCCTTATCTTTCATGCATAATCATTTCAGGCAGCATTTCAGGAAATACTTGTACATGTCTGCCTTCGCAGGGGCAAGGATAAGAGACATTAGATTTATATGTACAACATGTACACATTTATGTTGTACATATAAAAAGTATTACTCGGGTCGAGTTCGATCCCCAGGTGGCAGTACCAATGAGTTTTTCAAAAACTTATGTACGAATTACATCGTTGGCTTGGACATAAAGACGGCGATGGGCTCATCACCTGTCACGTTGTCCCGAAAATATCTTCGGTGGAAGGTGGGTCAAAGGGACTTAATTGTCTAGACTAGACCTCTGTCTACCCCTGTATTGGTAATTGCGTGAAGATATTTATATTTATTTATTTATTTAGAAGCTGAAAGAGAGAAGAATACACGGTGTTAAAACTAACACCGTAATACTTTTTATATGTACAACATAAATGTGTACATGTTGTACATATAAAAATTATTTGCATCATTGATGATATCATAACATCTGTGATTCTCGATTCATTAAATATTAACAGAAAAACATGGACATTTTTTAAAAAAATATGTGACAACGTGCCTTTTCTTCCTGTCTATGCTATAAAATATATATTAATACATTTTTTTAAAATGTCTATTAATGCTGCCATGAAGAGTTTCGGGATTCTATACTCCGGATACACATTCTTCCATAAAACATCATATAATGTTACAAAACACGACGTGTATATGTATATTTTCGGTATTTATAGAGATGTTTACGACGACAATAGGACGGATTTGCGTTTGGTGATTGAACGGATTGCTGTTCATAGCTAATCACAAGCGGATGTTTTAGTCGAGTTTGGACACTTTGATTAAGCGGCCGTATTATTGTTCCTTATCTTTCATGCATAATCATTTTCGCAAATATACAACGATAAACTTAAGGCGTTTGCTTAATACATTGGTGCACGGTAACCAAAGAGAATATTAACAGTATGTAACTGTTGCTGTTAATTGGCAAATGAAACGAGTTTTGTTACACATTGAACCACAGAAAAGCGAGTCCAGGTTTATTTCGTGGCTTATTAATGTACACGTACATATATCTTTGTTTTTTTTTTTAAATTTTAACCCTATGCATAAGAATAAGGGCTTGATTGTTTATGTGGCAAGTTTGTGCCTTTTGAAAGAAGGGTTTTATATAAATTTTACGAGACTACGACAGAAAAACATGGACATTTTTAAAAAATATGTGACAACGTGCCTTTTCTTCCTGTCTATGCTATAAAATATATATTAATACATTTTTTTAAAATGTCTATTAATGCTGCCATGAAGAGTTTCGGGATTCTATACTCCGGATACACATTCTTCCATAAAACATCATATAATGTTACAAAACACGACGTGTATATGTATATTTTCGGTATTTATAGAGATGTTTACGACGACAATAGGACGGATTTGCGTTTGGTGATTGAACGGATTGCTGTTCATAGCTAATCACAAGCGGATGTTTTAGTCGAGTTTGGACACTTTGATTAAGCGGCCGTATTATTGTTCCTTATCTTTCATGCATAATCATTTTCGCAAATATACAACGATAAACTTAAGGCGTTTGCTTAATACATTGGTGCACGGTAACCAAAGAGAATATTAACAGTATGTAACTGTTGCTGTTAATTGGCAAATGAAACGAGTTTTGTTACACATTGAACCACAGAAAAGCGAGTCCAGGTTTATTTCGTGGCTTATTAATGTACACGTACATATATCGTTGTTTTTTTTTTTTTTTTAATTTTAACCCTATGCATAAGAATAAGGGCTTGTTTGTTTATGTGGCAAGTTTGTGCCTTTTGAAAGAAGGGTTTTATATAAATTTTACGAGACTACGACAGAAAAACATGTAGTCTACGTGCTTTGCTACGTGTGCAACGAAAAGGCGAGCCGCTGAGTCCAAAAATATAAAGCTATTCCATACTGACAATGTGAAAGAAATAGCATAAAAAATATGCTCAGATATAAAAGATATGATAAAACGTGCGCCTACATAATGCGAGTATAATTTGTCGTCTATAAATACTGTTGAAAGTGCCTGCTTGTGACAGCAGTACAGAACCTATATACTCGCAGAACTATTTTACTGCTGCCTGAGTTAGGGAACAATAAATATATAAAATAGAATCTGGGACAAAAATATTGTAAATATTGAAATATTCTATAAGTCTTAAAATATAGTACGAAATAAATATAAGAATAACTTAAAATGCACTTTTTAGTTAGTTCATCAAGAATGTTGCAAAACCAACGTAAATTGTTAAATAAAGGCATTTCCTTTAGGAATTGCATCCATTATTCCTATATTTTTTTTTATTTAGAAAAGGGAGGCATACGAGCAGGTGGCTCACGTGATGGTAAGTGATTACCGCCGCCGTGCAATACCAGAGGCATAGCAGATGCGTTGCCGTCTTTAGATTGCGTGTTAGGCCTCCGGTTACCTGCACTCACCAGACGAAACGCAGAAGTTTGTTAGACTTCTACTTCACGCCGGTATTCTGTGAGGTCGTGGTACTTCCCCGGTCGAGTCGGCCCATTCATGCAACAAAAAAAGCTGATGCGTGGCTCTATCTCTTTGGCTTTGCTCTCTTGATATAACAACATGGATAACGTTTGATAGATCCAAACAATTGGCGTATTCCTTCAGATATTTATAAGTTTTTCTACTGATTAATTGAAACTGAACTCGGATCGAAACTTATATCAAATTCGAGTCAAGAGAACCCCAAGGTCAGTAGCAATGGGTTTTTTTAAAAAACTTATGTACGATTTATATCGTGGGATTAGACAAATAGACGGTGATGGGCTCGTTGTCCTAAATAATGTCTTCGGTGGAAGTTGAGTCTAAAGGACAAAATTGTCTAAACCGCTGTCTATCCATATATTAGGAGGGGCGCGAAGATATTTATTCCTACTGATTATTACGCTAATGTTGTTTGATATATATAATGATATATATACAAACATTAAATTAACTTGGTTTATTTAATTTTAACTGAATGTTTTTCTAATACACCAATAAAGGATATTATAGTGTGGGTCACAGCCAATATGTACTTTGAAAAGTAAAAGGTGTGAAAGGTAGGACCAAAGGGCTTAAGTGTCTAGACCTCTCTAGTTTCGAGTCTATCTCAGTTGGGATTGGCCGGAGCTATTTTTTAGTAGCCCGTTCCGTGGTCCGAATCTGATAGTAATTTTGCATTAATTATTATGTGACAATATTTAAAATATTTACCTACAACCTCTACTCTTACTCCGTGACTGCTGCCAACAGACACGAAGTGTTTATATACTATGCAATTTTATTGATTTTTAAAGCATATTTATGCTGAAATTTTATGTGATTAAATTAAAGAGAAAAGTTAAAATTTCACCTGACACGGGCGGGATTCGAAACCGCCACCTTCGCCGATCTGTGGCGACGCTCTTACATTCGAGCCACCGTGTCCGTGTGCTTATATACTGTTTATGTAGTGTTTTTCATTTTAGCGGTATGTAGTGATAGAGAAAGCTGGAACAGAAAATACGAATATGACGAATCGTTGTAGCATAAAATTAGAAATCTTTGTCTCCCTTTTATTATATTGTAGTTGACGTTTTACAAGCCACTACTTGAAAAATAATAGATGTCAATTTACGTTGATTCGATTACTAAATTAAACAGTTTTGTCGTAATTGACTTTTTTTTTATAGAAAAGGCCGACAAACGAGCTGGCGGCTCACGTGATGGTAAGTGGTTACCGCCGCCCATGAACACCCGTAATACCAGAGGCATAGCAGATGCGTTGCCGTCTTTAGATTGCGTGTTAGGCCTCCGGTTACCTGCACTCACCAGACGAAACGCAGAAGTTTGTTAGACTTCTACTTCACGCCGGTATTCTGTGAGGTCGTGGTACTTCCCAAACAAAAGCTGATGCGTGGCTCTACCACTGTTACCACTTAATTGGCAAAAGAAAATATCCAAGCAATCTAAAAAATATATGACATTGTAGTAAAGAAAATTATTACATTGCATTATTGTGGTAGAACTTCATCGTTGAAACCTTACAAATTCACTTTTACTAATTCCACTGATCAATTTCGGACTTACGGCGTTAATATAGGTTACTTTATAATAAATACACACAATAATTACTAGTTATTGTCTATATTTATAATAGTAATATATTTTAAAATTAACCAATTTACGCTTGACACTAATTTTAGAAGAAGATGATTTCAGTTCTTTTGTAGGAGTCCTTCCATTTGGGATCGTAACTCCTGATTCGACATCAGCAATTTCAACTATGTTATTATATTTTTATTATTAATATATATTATTTTAATTTAAGGCAACACGAACTGGATTTAAACTTGGGTATTGTAATATTTGGTTTTTTTTTTTTCAAAAGATGTGGCAAAGTTTCCCAAATACTGTATATAATACAATAAGGATTCTTCAATTGACGTCTGGGTCGAAGTTGGTTTTAGCGAGTCTGATAATTTGTCTCGGGATCGATAACTTTGAGCGTAGTAATGTTCGTCTTGTCTATGTTCATCTAAAGACCTACCTGTTGGGAGACACTATTGAGTACAGTCTTAGTACTAGTACTAGTTGTAGTCTCTCGACATCTTGCTATGAGGACTATATCGTTGACAAACGGAAGAGGAGTTATGATTTGGCCATTGATGTTGCATCCTTTCCAGTTCTGCAGCTTGAAGACAGCTTTCAATGCGGTGAAGAGTTAGGTAACTGACACATATATAACATAGATAAATGTGGCTTTATAAAAATCTTCATTTACATCATATAAGTATGGAAAGTAATATAAATGATAGCTCAAAAGATTTTAATTCATACCAATAGGAATAGGGTCACTACCAATTAGACTATCGGGGCATTTTTTATAGTAATATAACATAATGTAACAATATAAGTCACGATAGCCGAGTGGTTGGCTGGTCGGAATTTCGAGTCAAGAGATCCGAGTTCGACACCCAGGTGGCAGGCTCGTACCAAAAAAAAAAGTCTCGAACCAATGGGTTTTTCAAAAACTTATGTACGAATTATATCTTGGACATAAAGACGGCGACGGGCTCACCACCTATCATGTTGTCCCGAAAATATCTTCGGTGGAAGATGGGTCAAAGGTCAATTGTATAGACTAGACCTCTGTTTACCCCTGTATTGGGAATTGCGTGAAGATATTTTTTATTTTGTAACAATATAACTAAATGAACATAATTAAGTTAAGACTTGCGATAAAACTCGGTTGTAGGTTTATCGGCTTAGTGGATTTCGGCGACATATACACTTGTAATATACCACTTAATGTACTATACAATTTTACTTTACAGTTGATCGAAACATAATTATTTCTAATTTAAGTACATACTTTTTTATTTTTCACGTATATATTACAATTAATTTTTACTACCATAAAACTAACTAATATCTCCACGCCATTTCCAAACCAGAGGTAGACAGACGTCTAGACAATTAATTCCTTTCGACCCATCTTCGACCATAGACATTTTTGGGACAAAGTGGTATGTGATGAGCCCGTCGTCGTCTTTATGTGCAAGCCAACGATATAATTCGTACTTAAGTTTTTGATAAAATCCCTGCGAGTCTGCCACTCGGCTATCGTAACGACCTTATAAAGTAAATAATCATTTACAGGCAGTCCACTTCCGTGTTAATGAGCAGGAAGGTGGGACGTCCGGGGTATGTAAACTGGTCAGTAGTGTTGTCATTACTACAAGTGTTGACGCTGACATATACGCAAGTTTTCATGATTTTTAATGCAACTTCAAAGCAAAATATCATAAAAGACAGGATGTTTCCAAAATGGCCATTCGATCATAATCAAGATAAATAAAAAAAAACTTCTTTAATAGAGTTAGTTTAACATTCAATAGACAGCAAATTCATTTGAGTTTCTTAATAAAATACAAGAATTGCACAAGACTTGCACTAGAATTCTGAATTTCGGTGAAATATTAAAAATAAATATTCACGCCATTCCCGCTTCAGGGGTAGACAGAGGTCTAGACAATTAAGTCCTTTCGACGAATGACCTTCCAACGTTTACATTTTTGGCACAGAAATATTTATATTGCTTAATAAAGTTAATCGAAAATCGCAGAAAAAAGGCATATCCGCAGTGGCGTGCATTTCATATAGACGTAAAGTAGGATTTGTGCTTAGCCTAGATAATTTGCTACAAAATAGTACTTTAAAATTAATTAAGACTTACTAGTCTTTCAAGTTAGAACAATAACTGCTCTCCTTCTCTTGCCTACCAAGTTTACTTACATACGACAAGTTTTTGTACCTATTCACTTTTAGAAAATTAAACTAAAACGTTTTCAGTTGTTCATAAACGTAGTCAATCAATCAATTAGCCCATTGTCAGTCGTTGCTTGGGTACCGTTTCCTAAACATATCCTTACGCATAAACTAAGCGTTGTCAATGCTTCTACGGGTCCATCATCTATTTGTGACTATTTTACTTCATGATAATACTATTGCTTTATATATATTTGATGACATGGATTTAAAAGTTGTATGAATATTTAGATATATGTGTGTTATCGATGTATTTTAATAGTTTTTTTTTTAATTTTTAAATAAGATATATTTTCTTTCCTAATATTATTATTGTAATAAAAATTTTAATTTCATTCAATCAAGGTTTTAAACTTAAGCTGTCGATAATGCATGACTATCTGTAATTTCAATGTATACCTGAACTGCATCTTTTTGTTCGCTTTTTTTCAAATTTATTTTTGTAGTTAGAGATAAGCCAACTCAAAATTCGGCGTAGTGTAGGTCTGATATCTACATACATAATTCAATTCAATATATATGCATAAGCCTAAATGCTACAAAGGTGTTGTTAGCTAAGCTGTGGGGCACTACGACTATTAGAAGAAAGGAGGACTTTTTATTTTTTTATCTTTACGCTTTTTTCAGGATTTGGGTATACAGAGATCTAGACAATGAAGTCCTTTTGACTCATCTTTTATCGAAGCTTACTTGGGACAATGTGACAGATGGTGAGCCCATCGCTGGGAAAAAGTTAGTTTTTAATAAACACCAAAATGACCTTTCGTGTATACAGTGCAAGCAAAGAAACCTACTATTGTATGTGAAATAAATACAATGTTGAATAGGGTTTTTCTTTGTGAGCTGTTATGACATTCAATATCCTGTTTATGTAAAGCATTCGAGTCCCCTGCTACTAGTAACAATAAAATCAGATAATAAAAGGTACATAATGTATTTATAGGATATTTATATGTCAGGGTTATATTTGTAGATTAATTTGATGCATTCTTAACGATTCACAAAATGACTTATGCTTAATTATTTAGATCAGCAGAAATGACATTTAAAATAATTAAGTTTATGCTTCGCAATAATTTATAAATGTATTTCAAATCTGAAGAAAACGGCAATAATTTTCATTTAGAAAGTATCTCGGATTGTGAGCATTTAAATATTTTAAGCGAAGACTCGTTGCTCACGTTTTCGCTATTTGTTTCAATGTCATTTACTTTTTCGCTCTATGGCTTGAATTCTTTAAGACAGCCTTTGGATAATGAACTAGTGTTAATATTAAAATAACGGTCATAAAACAATGTTGAAACTGGTAATCAGTCGGAAGTGGTGATATCAAGGGAAAGCAGAGCGATGTCATTTGAATATAAAATTTACCGTTAAGTAAGCGAAAATTGCTGAAGAATATTTGAATAGTCTGAATTCGAATAAGAATCACTCTAGTACTGGGAATACGGTTGTGGCTGTTTTTGGTTGCTTATAAACATTTTAATAAAAAAAAATTAAACCGTCGAAACAAAAAAAAAATAAAAAAGAAAAACAAAAAATGTAAAAATTATTATAGTTTTTGTAAGCCCCACAAGCACACAAGCACATAAATGCACTTTAAGAAAATTATTCATTCAAACCAGATTTTTTAGTCAGATTTTTATTATCATGTAAATGTTTGCATATTTCAAAGTATCACACCTTGAAATATGCATGGCATACTAATTTGATGTCTCCCTTTATTCGCGTGGATGTCGGAAGAGGCGACTAATATGAAAATCGTAAATATACTGATGACAACCGATAGAGTACAGAACTACCTTATTTAAGAATTAGGCTAAAATTAATCAGATTAATGATGGGCAGTTGAATCTTAGATGCAAAGTATCTGGTACTGCGATGCACATTTGGCAAGCGGATTGGCGCTCCCTGGCATTTATGGTAAATCTTCCAAGTAGGAGAGGACTATATTTAACACTATAACATAAATTTTTATTTTATTCATTAAAGGTAACGATAGCCGAGTGGTTGGGTGATTGGAATTCGAGTCAAAAGACCCGAGTTCGCCAAACCTCGTACCAATGGGTTTTTTCTAAAACTTATGTACGATTTATATCGTTGGTTTAGGCATAATGGCGACGGGCTCACCACCTGTCACGTTGTCCCAAAAATGTCTTCGGGGAAGGCGGGTTAAAAGGATTTAATTGGCTAGACCTCTGTCAACCCATATATTGGGAATGGCGTGAAATAGTTTTTGTTTTTTATAAATATTTAAATTTATTTAGCACATTTTGCTCGTTATCGCGATAACAATGCTAATATTGCTATTTACAATGAAGAAAACCTTATTTGAATTGCCACGGAGGACGGTCGAGTTTTATTTCTATTTAATCTCAAATGAAAAAAACTGGTTTATAGATAATTACTACCGTGAGCTGATTTTCAGTTGATGCATTTGCTGGATAACTGGTGAATCTCTAGAGACCTCTCCTTTTTCTCTTTTTAACATTGCGGAGAAATGTAGGTTGAGTTGTATTTAAGCGGTATAAACGTAACATTTTATTTAATGTTGGCACCGATTAAAAGTAAAATTTAGAGAAAAATTCAGAAACAGTGTTTTAGGGTATGGCTATGGATTAAAGAACATTTTGTGAGAAAATATTTAATAATAAACAAGAAGACTAGGCGTCTGTCAGTTTTTTGTTACAGAGGTCATATTACAAAATATGTGTGTCGTTATTAACAACTAACACGTTTTAAAGGTAAAATATAAATAATTAGAATGGAGGACTATAATTTCTAATCTTGTTACTCACGTCATCATCGCCAGTTTTTCGTTTTAAAGTTTTGGAAAAATATTGGCTGTGTTTGATAATTTAAGTGGTATAAAAATTTTAATGTATGATTTCATTCAATCTTACCGTTTCTACTATTTTAACTAAACGATTATGGATGAATCTATACATTTTGAGAGGTGTTAAAATAAATAAACTCAGGAACGTGAAAATGACATTTTTTTATAATATTAGCAACTAAAGAATGGTAAAATAAAATTAAAACTGATAAAGCTACGTTTAGGTTTCATTGCGAGCAATAAGGCTCAGTAGTTATAAATTAAACATACTTTAATACACCCCAAGAAAATACACGTGTATATTGTATGCGTCTTCTGGCTATTGAGGAGAAAATAATAAAGAAGAAGTGGAGGTAAACAGAGACTCACTTTTAAAGGACACATGACCAAATCGTTCAAAAAAGGGCAAGCCAATGGAAGTATTGAATAATGAATCTGGTAGAAGCGAAAAACGATGTACGATCAGTCACGATTCGCAGTGTGTTCTCTTGTGCCACCTTATCACGTATGAGGCGTGAAAATAAATTAATAAAAATAATAAGATTACTGTTTAGACCTATCTGTAAACGTTATAGACAATCTTTTTTATGTTGTTTGCATGATTCAATGGGCTACTGTAGTCGTACCACAATTTAGACAATTAGCTTGTTTTTACTTTTATCAAAAATGACTTAAGACTACTGCTTAAGAATAATTAAACAAACTAGTCTCAAACCAGACTTTAAATCAAGGAAGAAAGGCACGTGGAATTCTTAACTTGCATCTCTAGAAATATATTTATAATTATAATAAAATCTTTTAAACTAAAAACTTATTCTCAATAATTTTCTGCGATTATTAAGAAATATGACCACCCTCTGTATACGCATTATAGAAAATATAGTACTTATAAACCATTGTAAAACAAGTTGTCGGATTAGATTTTTTTATGAAATTAGTAAAATAGTAAAAAAGTTGGATGTTCGAGCAAATACTTGTAATGAAAGAAATATTGTGAGTGTCTTTGTTTTATTTTATGGAATAGTTATATAATTGAAACACAGTTTATTACTTCGTGCTACTAACTTTTCTTCACATATGTTACTCCCTGTGGCTTCATAAATGCTGTACACGTGTATTTTGGCCATTTACGGGATAAGTTGTTTTTATTTCTTTATTTATTTCGTTTTATTCGCGTTTTTATAGTAAGAAGTAGCAAGATATTGTTTTACTACAATTTTATAGTTATAGTACAAGGTACTGGACGAAACCATTCATTGTTAGGGAGAAAGGGTGATTTTATGAATAAATAAATATAAATAAATATCTTCCCGCAATACCCAATACAGGAGCAGACAGATGTCTAGTCTAGACAATTAAGTCCCTTCGACGCACCGTCCACCGAAGATATTATCGGGACAACGTGACAGGTAGTGAGCCCGTTGCCGACTTTATGTCAAAGCCAACGATATAATTCGTAAATAAGTTTTTGAAAACCCCAGATTTCATGAAGATTTTTCAGAAGATTTTCTTTCATATGACTGTTTTAGTGTCCAACGTTATGGTGCGATTTACCTGCCTTCATTTTTACCCTCTGTACGGATTTAACTAACACTGCTCGTAAATGTCGAAGTTTTTCTACCAAACATTTATTTCTCCTGTCTGATTCCATGTGCCATACATGTCACTATTCGCTCTGTAAGGTACTTTTCTCTACTGCAATACGATGAAATATCAGAGCTTGAATAAGTTATGATTGTATATAAGCGCATTAGCGCAGGATTTGTTTGGTGCTTCTGTACACTTAAGTTTTGCGCCCACTTTACCCAAAAACTGCATATTATTAATCCAAGAAATAGATAGGGTTATAATATTTATGTCATAATTAAAACTGGAAATAAAAAATGATTACTGATAAATTATGCTTAATTTAAATTCGCTTATGTCAAAAGCCTATGTCCTCTTGAACTTTTACAGGTCCATAAAAAGTAAAAAATCGTATACCTATCTAATTCCATACTTTTTTCGTTGGATTTTTTAAACCAAAGTTAAATCTTATATCGCTTGTTTAACAGTGGTAGAGCCACGCATCAGCTTTTGTTGTTGCATGAATGGGCCGGCTCGACCGGGGAAGTACCACGACCTCACAGAATACCGACGTGAAGTAGAATCCTAACAAACTTCTGCGTTTCGTCTGGTGAGTGCAGGACCGGGGACAGGAGGGGGGCACTCTAAGGCCGGTAACGCATCTGCTATGCCTCTGATATTGCGGGTGTTCACGAGGAGGTGGCTCACGTGATGGTAAGTGGCGGCGGTAATCACTTACCATCACGTGAGCCACCTGCTCGTTTGCCTCCCTCTTCTATAAAAAAAGCCACCTGCTCGTTTGCATGACTAGTAAAATATTCAAGTCCATATATCTTCAAGTGCATTCAGGTGTATTCCTTTAACTACATACAAGATGAGCTGCGCGTATGATATGCACTTACAAAGATTTGTCACTTAAAATTTTGGAATATTCAGTTTATTTATATACTGTCAAACTTTTACTTACTTTTCTTAAAACTAATTTCACTAATCTATATTTAGTACATATTATAAAATAATAATAAACATTAAAAACATAAATAGATAGGGACAACATTGTCACATCCATTGCTCTGATCCCAAAGTAAGCAGCTTAAGCACTTGAATTATGGACTCTGTAACAACGTAGGTACCACAAACACTCAGGCCCAAGAAAATGTAGAAAAAGTGGTCTCTACATTGAAACCGATGTCTACGCCACTCGTACACGGAGGTCGTCAATTATCATGGTTTTTATAAAAGATATGTGTTTGAAAAAACAAACGAAGTAGTTGGATATTTTTTGAAGAGTATTTATTAAACCATTGCATAAAATAAATTAATTAATTTGGCATACATTAATTACACTACTTGATAAATAATAATCAAGTATTTTAGCATTATTGAATGCAATGATTTATTGATTGAAATTAATTATTAGAGTGAAGCCTTCTCTCCATCAATTGTAATCTGAACCAACCCTGACACATGTTCAAAGTGATCCTTTACGCGTAACGTTTTGAGGTAGTGATTGAGGATCGGAACTTGAAAAAAGTCTTCCATAGGATAAAAAATTCTACTTTGAATGCTAAAATGATAAAATAATTATCTGTGTGTATATGTGACAATTGTTTTCTTATATGTGTTGTAGTTGTAATGTAAACCTCATATTCTTGCTTTTGCATTCATGCCGTCCGTCTTCCAATCATATCGATCAGTGTGGAAATTTATATGATGTCAGCTAACTATTAAAGTACAGGTCGAACAATAACCACTAGGTCTATACACGAACTCGTTTGAAACTCAATCCCTTAAATTTTACTTTAAATTGAACCTTTCGAAATGTTATAAGTTACTATAGCCGAGTGGTTAGGTGGTCAGAATTTTCACCCCTGTTGATTGTCTACCCCTGTATTGGGAATTGCGTGAAGATATTTATTTATTTATTCGAAATGTTTTTATTTTTTAATTCTCTGTATTTGAACAATATCTAAAGAACTCCGACTATACATGCTACGGAAATTCGATATCGCGGAACACTTGGGTAATAATATCCAATAATTACGTAATACTTCTGAAATATGACGCCATCATTAAATTGAAAATATGTTTTATTATGAATAATTTAGGCTTCTCTACTACTACTTAAAATAAAACGATTTTCGGATTTTATCGCGTTTTTAATTAGTTTTTACAAACTATTTTTATTTCCCGACGTTTCGGATGCTTTACAGCAACCGTGGTCACGGGGGGAACTAAAACTACTAACTTACGTCGGGAAATAAAAATAGTTTGTAAAAACTAATTAAAAACGCGATAAAATCCGAAAATCGTTTTATTTTAAATGTGTAGTATTCGCGTAAATACAAGAAATCATTATTCTCTACTACTATCTAACTATTATTACTATTCTATACTAATTTACTTATTATTACTTTCGATAGCCGAATGGTTGGGTGGTCGGAATTTCGAGTTAAGAGACCCGAGTTTGATCCCCAAGTGGCAGGCTCGTATCAATGGATTTTTCAAAAACTTATGTACGAATTATATCGTTGGCTTGAACATAAAGACGGCGACGGTTTCATCACCTGTCACGATGGAAGGTAGGTCAAAGGGACTTAATTGTCTAGACTAGACCTCTGTCTACCCCTTTATTGGGAATTGAGTGAAGATAGTTATTTATTATAACTTTGAAAATGAAAACGTCTATGCTGTTAATTTTAAAAGTTTTATCTCCCACTGCAAACTCGTATATTTTTCTACTGTACAAAGCTTGGTTTACA
The DNA here is from genome assembly GCA_029286605.1 of Sericinus montela. Lineage (NCBI taxonomy): Eukaryota > Metazoa > Arthropoda > Insecta > Lepidoptera > Papilionidae > Sericinus > Sericinus montela. The sequence goes on along the minus strand of JAGSMR010000029.1, from coordinate 3,664,811 downwards.
GCCGGGCGTATTTAATCAACAGAAATTGTAGCCCGGGAAATTATATAAGCTTCGTGCTCTAGCAAGTAGACGCTTAATAAGAGCCTGTGATTTGGAATTTACTGTTAATATTTTTAAATTATTATAAAACGGATTTTATTTGTATTATAACGCAAATTATGTTATTTAATATTCCCCGAGCTTTATATTAAAATATGATAAGAAGATAGAGATATCTTCACGCAATTCCCAATACAGGGGTAGACAGAGGTCGAGTCTAGACAATCAAGTCCCTACGACCCACCTTCCACCGAAGATATTTTCGGGACAACGTGACAGGTGGTGAGCCCGTCGCCGTCTTTATGTCCCAGCCAACGATATTCGTACATAAGTTTTTGAAAAACCCATTGGTACGAGCCTACCAACTGGGGATTGAACTCGGGTCTATTGACTCGAAATTCCGACCACTCGGCTATCGTGACTTATATTAAAATATGTATCTAATCTAAATATGATTAAGACACATTCTATGAAACAGAAAGTAGAAGCAATATTTATTTATTTATTTATCTTCACGCATAATCTCTGACGTGGTAGCCAGAAAGAACAGATAGTGTCACGATCCTTACATACCTCTTTCGCTTCATTCAGATTCAACATGTTCTTCATACATGCACGTCGAGGTATCCGAGTACTCTTGACCCTCCCTTCTTCGAGCAATTTACTAACATGGTCTTCAAAAGTTAGTGTCGGCCTACCTCGACCCCTTTAATATTAACTTTCGCGCTATATATTTTCTTTACCATTCGGTCATCGCTCATTTGCTCAACGTGCCCAAACCTTAAAAGCACGCCCTTATCAATTTTAGTGATAAGGTTATCTTTCAAACCTATATGTTGCGAATCTCTTCGTTTCTCCTACGGTCGGCCAAAGTAACGCTGCTCAATTTACGAAGAGATCGCATCTCCACTGCATTTAACCTGCTTTTATGTTTCTCCTGGCACACCCAGATTTCGCTGCCATATAACTAAGTCGGTACCAGCACTGCGTTATGTATCGCAAGGCGTGCATTTTTCACTACGCCTTGCCTTTGGACTAACGCAGTCAGGGCACCGTTGACCGTTGACCTGACTTGTTTCTGGCAGCGACACGCCTGTCCACATCTATGTCACATCATCTATCCCGGCTAAAAGTACTGCCCAAGTACACAATCTCCATCACCTGTTCTAGACATTCCTTATTTACCCATATTTCACACTTCGTTCTGTCTTCGTCCCTTTCAAATACCAGATTTCGAATACTCTTAGTTTTATTAGCATTCAAACGGAGACTTTTATTTTCACATTCTTCTTTCATACTAGTGACTAATGCCTGCAGTTATGCCTCTGACGGTGCAATAAGCACTGCGTCGTTGGCATACAGCAGACAATTTACTTTTATGTCATGCCCTTCCACATGGTCTCCGACAAACACACCATATCTAATTCTCTTTCTTTGATTATTTCGATCAACTCATTTGTCTTATCTCTCAAGCCTCCTCTAACAGGGACACACCCCCCTTCCCCAATTCTGGGGTGGGGCACTCTAAGGCTGGCAACGCATCTGCTAAGCCTCTGGTATTGCGGATGTTCATGGGCGGCGGTAATCACTTACCATCACGTGAGCCACCTGCTCGTTTGCCTCCCTTTTCTATAAAAAAAAATTCCACGTGGCAACTTTGCACCCCACTTTCCGCCGTGTCGAGCTGTGCTTGACGGGCAGCGGTACCCATCGCCGCTTTGCGCGCTGTATTCCACACCAACGAGTACGAACTGATGTGCGTCGCCTTGGGGTGACGCCCTAATCCCTGGATGGCATGGGTGCGAGCTGTGTAGAATTGCAGACCTGAAAAGGCCTGGCATGGGTCGTAATGGGCACGCTTCTACAATGACCAATAATAAATTGTAACAATTCAAAAATCCAGGATTATGCATTCAAAGATATTTGTTGAGACTATTGAGAGTAGTTTTTGAGATAAGGATTTCTTCGTAAGTAGCTACCGCTGGTAATAGAGATTGACTTTAAAATTACTACAAATCGAAAAATGGAAGTTTTGGTTTTAAAAAGCTTACAGGTATGATACCTGGGTTACTCTTGTGGGTATCGTTTATAGTAAAATACAAAAACATGTAATGCACTTAAGGTATAAAAAAGGCAATAATACTATGTTGAGTGGGTGATCGTATCTATTACTATCTGTTATCTGTAATAATACGGTACTACATTTGGTGCTTACATTAAGAGTGTATTTTCGTGACGCTCTCTTTTCAGTAAAAATTATTTTGCTTTATAACTTTTGTTTATTTTTTTGTAAGGCACTAATTTTGGATTTAAATGGGATTTTTCTGTCATTACTATCCTACAGAAAAAGACAGTTATCGTTCACAAGCCAGTAGTCACAAAGCCAAAAAATACCACATGTGAACCGAAAAATATTCGTAAAGATGTCTGCAATAATTTATCATGTGTTAGCATAAAGTGCTAAAATATACAGTGTACTCGTTGGGATTTATTCAACCTAATTAATAATACTACAGGTCAGGAATTACAATTTGGAGCATTTCACAAGGGCATCTCATTTGACTCGAATTCCATTCCGAGTTGTTGATCTCGTATCTAAACTTTTTGAATTTTAAGTACTAAATTACATAATGTTCATTTTATGTTAGTTAGCTAATTTTATTTTAAACTAGCCACGATTAGCGGTTTTACCCATTTGTAAATTTATAGTAAGTTATGATAGCGTAAGAAACGAACTTAAACATTATTGTAATTTTATAATAACCTCACTTTATCTACAATTATTCCGTGTGGGCGAACACCCAATTATGAATATGCGTATGGACACGCAATTGATTAAACTTATTATTCTTATTAATTTTATTATTACTGTTGTCTTGTGCCATATCAGAGGCAGTACAAATTTTATAACTGTAACGTTCTATGTTTATGTAAGAATGTAGATAGTTTTAGTATACAGATATATTAAAAGGGTATTTGAGCAAAAATGTCACAGAAATATTTTCATAATTCCGAAAACTTTGGAATAAGGTATACGAGGAAAAAGCTTATAAAAAACATTATTCATAACAAATAATGTTGAAGATAATGTTCAAAGCTGTCGTTGCTTTTGATCGAAAGCGCAAATTATTACTGAGACAGCTATCCCGAAAGCGGATTTGAATATATTATTGTATGCTATGATTTTTTTGTTTCTTTGAACTGATACAATATATGAAACATGGTGTCAAAATACATTTATAAAACTTATAAACAAGCAAAAATATCCAACAGTCCCGTGGTAACAGTGTAAGAATATTCCATCCACTTTCTTACCGTTCGTGTCTTAGAGTCGATTAAGGAAAACCATCGTAATAGCAGCCAAGAGAAGGAGCCATTTAAAAAATTTGTACCCAAATTTAGGGCAGCAGCGACTCAGCTGAGGTGTCTGATACTGTGAACGACAATCCGTTTGCAGAGCGAGTTTTCAGTTCATTTGTAGAAGGACTCGTACAAATGAAATTTTTCAAAATTTGTATTCTTTTGAATCCAACTTTGACGGCGATAGAGACTACCTGCCAAGTTGTCCCAAGCTTTGGTAAAAGAATAATGTGGATTGAAAGATTTAATTGTGTTTAACTCTGTCAACTGTAGTGCTCGGTCGAAAGAGCTCTTTAATATTTACATTCATTTTTTACATTCATGAGGATGATAAAATGTTACTCAACCTCGCGGGACTTTCTATGTATCAAAGAGAATATTCTAACATAGATATAAGAAAGATTATAAATAATATGACTTAAAATATATGCCGCAGAAATAATAGTTATAATTTTTATATATCAAGTTCTTTGACAATTTGTTTGAATTTATTTTATCTTGTATGAATATCTTTTGTTATTTTATTTTATATTATTATTTTTTGTATGAATATGCCTACAAGATAACACAAATAGAAAAGGAGTAATAGTTTCAATTTTTTCAAAGGAGTTCTAATTTTCAATATCACATTAAATTTTATTATCAATATCACATAATACTCGTATATTAACTAGTGACATCATGTGGCGTCAACGTCATGAAATAGTGTTATATCGGTGATATATCAAAGAATTTTAGCTCAAAAAATTATAAAAGGTATTTTATTATTTGAAACATAGAAATTTATCCAATAATTATTCTTTGCGACGAGTTCTATGTTGTTATATGTACAGTGATAATATTCTTCACTAAACTTTCCACTTATTATTACTAAATTATGATGAGTCGATGAAAAGGATTTGCATAATCCGTTTGCAGAAATGGTACACAATTCTAAATTTCAAGCGGTCATCTCAGAGACACCGTGACACACAAACACACATATATGTCTGTATAATCTCTGCTCCGATCCCTATGATAAAATCTCGTTACTGTGTTGTTTTAGCCGAGTGGTTGGGTGGTCGGACTTTCGAGTCAAGAGACCCGAGTTCGGTCCCCAAGTGGCGGGCTCGTACCAATGGGTTTTTCTAAAACCTATGTACGAATTACATTGATGGCTTGGACAGAAAGACGGCGACGGGTTCACCACCTGTCACGTTGTACCAAAAATGTCTTCGGTGGAAGGTGGGTCGTAGGGACTTAATTGTCTAGACTAGACCTCTGTCTACCCCTGTATTGGGAATTGCGTGAAGATATTTTTATAAAGAAGAATAATTAGAATAAAGAATAATTTATTTGCATAAAAACATATTACAATAATCTATCCAATGTTGGAACATCCTTTTAAGCAAATAAATACTTGTGCCAGAATGCCCCTCTCTTCCATAAATGTTATTACATGTGTTTTTTACAAATAAACATAAACATAAAGCATTAATTTGAGAAAACACTCTCTTAACTACTATTATAAATACAAAGGTAACTATTTTACTGCTAAATATCTACTAAGCATAAGTTTACATAACATATACTACGAAAAGTACTATGATTATGTCTATACTACTTTACTAACAAATTTGCTAAATCTAATTATATTAAAAGATTGTGTGTGTGTGTGTGTGTGAGTATGTGTGTGTGTGTGTGTATGTGTGTGTGTCATTTGAGTGTGTATTAGAGCATGTGCATATCATATTACATATTCATATCTAATAAAGAATCAATCTCATCATAATTGTGGGACAAAAGCCATTCAGAAACTACCTTTTTCAGCTTTTTTGACAGTACAGGATAAATGTTTAAAAATCTATTCAATTTACAATATAGATAACCGTATTGACTCTTAAACTGGCGACCGGCAAAATTGGTTTTAAAGGGATCTTTTTCTATAATTATTCTCCGTTTTATGCTAGTATTGGAGTTAAAGAATACTGTTTTATGTTTTTCTATTATTAGTTGTAATATATATAATTTTCTAACACTCAATATCCCAGCTATGGAATAAAGTTCTTCTGTAGGAAATCTGTAGTGTTTATATAATAAAACTTTCAATAATAATCGTTAACCACGTTCCAATTCTAAAAATTTTGATTTAGAAGCTCCACCCCACACCGGAATACAGTATGTCAGTATTGACTGAGCAAGAGTAGTATATACTTGTTTTAAAATTTTAGTGGGTGTCACGTCTCTTAGATTTTAAAAATCCAGACCAGTTTCCTTATTCTGCTAGTCGTGGCTTCAATATGCGGGTGCCGAGAAAGCCTTTGGTCTACTATTATCCCCAAATACCTAGAGGTAGTTACTTTCTCAATTTCAGGACACGAGCATTTATATTTTTATATTTATTTACTGTGTTGTTTTAGAAACTTACTAGTAGTAGTTATATATGATTTTATCTATCGTTGACTTTGTCATTTATTCGGCATCAGGTCTATCATGTAATGTGGGTTGAAGGAGCTGAACTCTTTAGGCATTTGATCATCACACTATTCGGAATACAGACGCGAGCTTGATTTATTATGAACTTCTATTATATTTTTATTTTATAACCTTCTTCTCTTTTCTGGCAAACATATATATTTCTATTAAAAACAGATGTAATACGTTAAATAAGAATAATACCTTTTTGCCATTTGATGTAATAAATAAGTGCAAATTTAATTAACACTAAAAAGTTCTTTTATGTTTTATAAAGAGCTGGCTCTTAAATTTGGTCCTTGGTTTATCTGATCTTTTTATAAAGCATTGTTTTGAAGCCAAGCGTGGTATTTAATCTGCGATAACAGGAGCGCGGGAAATTACTTAGGCTTTCCGTCCTCTTGCAAGCCGTCGTACCTAACTGAATAATTAAATTTACAGTCAATTTATTTGTTACTCGTGTGTATAGAAACACTCGTTTGATGAATTTTGGTGAGATATTAAATAAGAACTACCTGTCCATTTTGTGTTATTGTTCAAAGAGTTGTGGTGGTCTAGTGGCAACGAAACACCTTATAATTTCATAGTATGGCAGTGACTTGGGTTTGATCTCTGGCGCCCGTATTCTTACGTTTTCCCGTATTGTATTCTTACAATTATTTGTAATCATTTTATACGGTTGCGGTTGCGATCTCTTCGTAAAATGTGCGGCGTTACCATGGCCGACCAAAAGCGAAACGAAGAAAAGAAAATAAGAAAAGAAAATATCTTCACGCAATTCCTAATACAGGGGTAGACAGAGGTCTAGTCTAGACAATTAAGTCCCTTTGACCCACCTTCGAAGATATTTTTGGGACAACGTGACAGGTGGTGAGCCCGTCGCCGTCTTTATGTCCAATCCAACGATATAATTCGCACATAAGTTTTTGAAAAACCCATTGGTACGAGCCTGCCACTTGGGGATCGAACTCGGTTTTCTTGACTCGAATTCCGACCACCCAACCACTGGGCTATGGTGACTCAACGACGAGACGAACGAAGAGATTCGCAATATGGCAGGTTTGAAAGATGACCTTGTCACAAAAATTGATAAGGGCGAGCTCCGATGGTTTGGGCACTTTGAGCGAATGAGTGAAGACAGAATGGTGAAGAAAATATATATCGCGAAAGTTAATATTAAAAGGGGTCGAGGTAGGCCGAGACTAACTTTCGAAGACCATGAGAGCAAATTGCTCGAAGAAGGGAGGGTCAAGACTCGGATACCTCGACGTGCATGTATGAAGAAAATGATAAATCTGAAAGAAGCGAAAGAGGTATGTAAGGATCGTGACTCTTGGCGATCTGTTCTCTCTGGCTACCCCGTCAGGGATTGTGCGTGAAGATATATAAATAAATAAAATTAAAATAATTATCATATTTACAAAAGTTTGATTACAAATATTTTAACTGGAAATTTACTGGAAAACGAGAGGTGGAAAGATAAAAAAATTTGGAGTTAAGATCAATTTTATATTTAATAAATTATAATTTCAAATTATAAATATTTAATATTAATATTATAAATTTAAATTCAATCATAGTAACTTAAAGGTTAATTTATTAGATTTTCGCAAAAAATAACGATTTACAAAGAAAATATTTTCCAATATGTACATTATTGTTCATTATTGTCGTCGTCTATCTCGTTGATGAAGACTGTAGGTGAATAAATAAATTTTATATGGTTAAATTTTGTGAATCCGTGTTCTGATCTGTAAAAAAAGTTTTCTAAATCCTCTAACTATACGTAATGTTATTTTGTCAATTTTAGAATTGGGAAGGGAGAACCGAGACTGGTGGTGAAGGAGGAGAGCCGCCTCCACCAGCACATGCGCCTTTAGATGCTGTATGGCAACCCGTGGCTGGTACGAGGTAAGAAAGTAGTTAAAGTAAAATACTATTTTTATCATATATCATGGATAGCCGAGTGGTTGGGTGGTCGGAATTTCGAGTCAAGAGACACGAGTTCGATCCCCAAGTGACAGGCTCGTACCAATGGGTTTTCAAAAACTTATGTACGAATTATATCGTTGGCTTGGACTTAAAGACGGCGATGGGCTCACCACCTGTCACTTTGTCCCGAAAATGTCTTCGGTGGAAGGTGGGTCGAAGGTTCTTAATTGTCTAGACTAGACCTCTGTCTACCTCTGTATTGGGAATTGCTTGAAGACATGTATATTTATTTATTTATTTACTATTTTTATAACTAGCATCGCGGCTTTATCCACAGTTTAACAGATCGAGTGATGGTAACAGTTAAGTGTATCTAGTGTTAATTAAAAGTTACTTAAATTGATTATCAACGTCAACCGTGTGACCCACATATTTGGACTAGACAGGCTTTAAAAATCTTGTCAAAATAAGTGCAGCTGATTCCGAGATTACATTAAAAGCTGCTATATTTTGAAATTAGATTATTAAACACGATAGCCGAGTTGTTGGGTGGTCGGAAATTCGAGTCGAGAGACCCGAGTTCGATCCCCAGGTGGCAGTACCAATGAGTTTTTCAAAAACTTATGTACGAATTTCATCGTAGGCTTGGACATAAAGGCGGCGACGGGCTCACCACCTGTCACGTTGTCCCGAAAATATCTTCGGTGGAAGGTGGGTCAAAGGGACTTAATTGTCTAGACTTGACCTCTGTCTACCCCTGTATTGGGAATTGCGTGAAGATATTTTTATATTTTATATTTAGATTATTAAACATATAATTTTAGAGTTATTTTTTTTACGTCTATGTTATTACTTCATACCCCGCTGGTCCTTCTTATATTATTGTATTCTGTATTAAAGGGCTTCTATGATGTGTTATCGATCTTGCAAGATTACGCTTTCCTTAAGTTTGCCTTTTTTCATAAAGTATCTTCGTTTGAATGAAAAGATATTTGAAGTTGTCGACTCAGAAAAATAAGATGAGAAGCGTCGTTGCCAGTAATTGGATATCCGGTTGCAAAAGACAAGTACTTGACATTAACCAAGTAGGAGTATAATTGCGACTTAATGTCTTGTTTATAAGTAGCAAAATAGTAGCAACAAATATCCTCCATTTGTCGTCTTCATGTCATCATGCGTGTGTGTGTGTGTGTGTGTGTGTGTGTGTGTGTGTATGAAATAAAATTGCACATATGTAAAGAAGTCACGATAGTCGAGCGAATAGTTGGAATTCGAATCAAGAGATCCGACTTCGATCCCCGGGTGGCAAGCTCGTACCAATGGCTTTTTTCAAAAACTTATGTACGAATCATGTCATTGGCTTGGACATTAAGACGGCGACGGGCTCACCGCCTGTTAAGGTGACCCCAAAATATGTTCGGTGGAAGGAGGGACGAAACGACTTAATTGTCTGGACCTCTATCTACCCCTGTATAGGGAATGGCGTGAAGATATTACGTATTATTACATATGTAAACTCTTATTCGCCCTATAGTAGAACAACGAAAATGTTTGGTTACGAACTTCAATCGGAATAAACGAAATCCTTACAAGGTGACTTTGTTGTTTGCTCGTCAATCGACCTTCATTCCCTTTTTCTTAACGACTCCTGTAGTACCCCTTAATATCAGAGCTTCAGATCTACTAGTATATAGTCTGCAGGTCCTTGGAGCTAAATAAAGAAATATGGCAAATAATGCGGTACATACAAATAAATAATGAATATAATAGCAAATAATGCGGTATAAATAATAGCTACCTATACATTAAGACAACATATGATGTATTATAATCATGATATTTAGTAAGAAGAAAGGTCTCACAGCACAGATAAAGGAAAATAGTCATAAAAGTTTGTAGTTTTATCACATTAAAAATACAACTCATTGCTCTGATATCAAAATTTGTAGACAAAGAATTGTGTTATGAAATCAGAAACAATGAAGGTAACATAAATACCTAAAACTATACAGAAATCAGTAATTTCCTATATTGATCCGTCCGGCAATCGAACTCGGGACCTCAGACCTTGCGATACGTTGAAAATCTTTGTATATCCTTTTGACCACAGAGATCTTAAATGTTAAGACAGGTTATATTCCTAAGGAAGGAAACAAGAGGGTTTGTCTCTTGCTTCTTTTACATATTGAAACATATAATTTTTAAACGCAACAACAATAATTTATAAAAGCAAAACTGTATATTAAGGTTAAAGTTAAAGTAATATTATCTAAATTAGGCGACCAGTAAACTAAGTTATGAGATTAGTTTAACGACTTTAGGATTAAATTTACGCATAAAATAATTCTCATAATCATCCTTTAAACATAAAACAATTACACTTAGGAGCACATGTTGTAAATCAACATTTCCTTTTTTTTCTCGACAGCTGATATTTTATAAATGCATAATGATAGGGACTTCATCGCATCCATTGTTCTGATTCCCAAAGGTAACATGAGTTACGGAATAGGAAAAAACGAAGTTCTAGGTAACCTAGATCTGAGAAAATGTAGAAAAAGTGTTTTCTACATTGACCTGGTCGGGAAATGACCCGAGACCTCAGAGCTGGTGGCACAATGAAAACCGGTGTGTATGGATCTCTTTGTTGATGTTGTTCTTACAACATTGGAATAGCCACGCAGAAATATAGAGATAATAAACGAAAAATTATTTTTTTCAATCGACCTATAAAATTAAGAATATTAGCGAATGTTATGAGTACCTTTTTATTCATACACATGTGCCGAACTATTTGGTTGCAGCCATTGAGTTTTACGGTAGCTAATAAGATTGCTTTCTTTGTTTTCATTAGCAATTTCTGGTCAGTTGTCTAATAGGTCTTAAGCAATAATTAAAAACTTGGGGCGCCTTTCAGTTTCTTTCAGTTTCTTTTCGGCGCGTTTTTTCTATACACATCGTTTGAAGATCAATAACTTACAATGAGGTAATATCATTGGGTAACTTAAAGATTTCAATTAGTTAAAACTTATTTTATAATTAAATTCTGCGGTGGGGTTAGTGTAATATTATTGTAGCCTTTCTCTTTTCGTGCTATTATCGTAAAAAGCCTTGAATATATTATAAGCTACTGACAAATGTCAGGTTGAGACAGTTACGGGGCTCCCCGAACAGTTTCCTGCCTTGTCGTCGCGGTGGGCTTAGTAACAGGGGCTTGGACACCCACAGTGAAAACCAAGAGGAACCCACATGCCCGGCCTAACTTATCGGTGTAATGGCCGGTCCACCGAGGCTGGCGCCAGGCTCAACTATTCCACTACTATTTTTAAATTAAGCCAGATAATATGATATTTTTATAATTTTTTTTTATGGAAAAGGGAGAGGCATAGCAGATGCGTTGCCGGCCTTAGAGTGCCCCCCCCCCCATACAAAATTGGGTGAGGGGGGTGTGTGGGCCTCCGGTTACCTGTACTCACCAGATGAAACGCAGAAGTTTGTTTGACTTCTACTTCACGCCCGTATTCTGTGAGGTCGTGGTACTTCCCCCGTCGAGCCGGCCCATTCATGCAACAACAAAAGCTGATGCGTGACTCTACCACTGTTACAGGGCATTAGTATGTATAAATATATAATTGACATAACAAAGATATTTCTAACTCCTATACGGCTTTATCTGCATATAGGAGTTAGACTAGACTAACTCTAAGTTGTCCTGTTTTTCATCAGGTTGATTATTGTCACCGTTTCCACCACAACACAATGAAGGATAATATACTCAAAGTTTAAGTTACTGTTTTAATATTTGCCACTTAGACCTTGTTTGTATTTTCTTACTTTACATATTTCACAAATTACTTACTGATTTACATGCCGTTACTTTTGTAATTTCCATTTCAAAGACATAGCTTCTTGCTTTTAAATATTAATACATTTTAAATTATACTTTGAAGCGTTTGCGGTGCATTAAAAAGCATGCTAAGAATAATAAATTAAGTACTATTATTTTATTAAATATGGTATTTATATAATATTGTATAACTTGCTTCGAAATTGTATAAAACATTCCAAGAAAAATAATTAAATTATCATCGCTGAGCACTTTTGTAATATTGGGAATTTGGTGTGCACCTTAAGGTTGAGAGCCTTGTAGAGTCAAGTGCTCTTACCACAGAAGAGCACACTTCTTTCAAATTTGGTGCTATTATCATAGTATCAAATAGAAGTAAACATTTTAAAGTGCAGCATTATTTATTTTCTTATATTTTTTTATTTGTTTTACTTTTTTTCCATTTTTTCAAATAGATAGAATAGTCACGATAGACGAGTGGTTGGGTGGTCGGAACTTCGAGTCAATAGACCCGAGTTCGATTCCTAGTTGGCAGACTCGTACCAAAGGGTTTTTCAAAAACTTATGTACGAATTGCATCGTTGGCTTGGTTATAAAGGCGGCGACAGGCTCACCACCTGTCACGTTGTCCCGAAAATATCTTCGGTGGAAGGTGGGTCGAAGGGACTTCATTATCTAGACTAGACCTCTGTCTACCCCTGTATTGGGAAATGCATGAAGATATTTATTTATTTATTTCAATTAGATTAAACATATTATTTTCTCAATTTTAATGTCACTTGCTGTTACAGAATATTTCTAATCCTGTTATGATGATAAACATTTATTAATTCATTAAAATCAACGGTCTTCGTAATTTCACAACATTCTTTGCTTATAACAACAAATCAAGTGTCTCTCGGGACGCGCGTTGATTACATGTCGTGTAAGTAATTACAATTGTAGAAGTTTACCGCTTCGAAAGTTTTGCAATTTAATTCCTAATTGGAGAACAGTAAAACAAGGGCGAGTGTGATTTTACTTTAATGTTACCAACATTTTTATCAGTGACGAAAATTACATAGATTTTTATCAGAAAGTTGTGATATTAACAAATGTTTAACAAAATGTGTTTAGATTGTATTTTTTGCGATTAGTATAGGCCCATTCATCTAAAACCATAAGATATTCCTGCACGATAAATAATCTATAGCATTTATTCAAGTCGTATGGTCAATTTTCACAGGTTAAAAAAACAGCCAGGGTTAAAATTGTTGCGGAAATCCGAAACAAATAAAATCAATAGTTGCTCTGACTACTGCAAAGTGCGGTCGTGAATTTATTGTTAGTTGACAATTTAATCCAATATCCACGTTTTTCGTTCTACAAACCACGATGAATATTCAAATTCAACTAAATTTTACTTTTTTCAATTAAAATAAAATTTATATACATTTTGCGTTTTTATTGTAGGTAAGTTTGGAGAGGATTTGTAATTAGGTATTATCTCCGACGATGACCTCCTTAGGCTAGTGGCGTACACACCGTTTTTCATGGAGGCATCAACTCATGAGTACAGGGTTCGATTCCCGGACCTATGTAGAAAATCATTTTGTGTACCTTGTATCCGAATCTGGGTGTTAGTTGTGCTTTTATTATTTCCGATTTAACAGTACAAGGGCTTTAGATTGATTAGCTTTGGGTTCGGAGCAATATACGAATATATGAAGTTATCTTTATCTAGGTGTTTAAATATTAATACGGAAGATAAAGTTTTCTATGTTTTATTAATGATTTACGGACACGAAAATCAAAACATAGAAAAACACTTCGTAATAAGAGACAACCAAGGAGTATGTATACACTGTATGTCGGTTGCCAGTCACACAGAGTAGGGATTCTCGGTAAATAATTTCAAAATATTGTCACCTCAGTTTGATGGACACTTTTATTTATTTAGCCGTGACTTAAAATCAATTTTCACTTAAAATCACGGCTTGCAATATTGTCACTTAGTTTTAAAAATAATATACTTAATAAGCTTAATAACCAAATAAATTTCGGAGGAAAGTGGATGGACCTGCCTACCCCAGTATGGGAAATTGTGTAAAGACATAAAAATTATAAACTAAAATATATTTAACCCGTTCGATAGTTCCAATAAGGTGGTTCTTAAAAATAAAGAGTTGCCTTAAGATAATAAGTGAAGAGGGAGGATTAGAAAAAAATCAACCTCAGGTTATCTGATATCTTTCTACCCATAATTATTTTTCGCACCAGTATTCTGATAGGCCTTAGAGATGACCCACTTCTGCCGGAATATTCGTATAGCAACAAAAGCCTCTGCTTGGCTCTTCAACATCTAAATATACTCGTATAGCAAGGTAAAAAATTACAGTTTTATGAAATCAAAATATACATAATTTTTTAATAAACAACATTCTGTTCTGTATGACTGTCCCTTAAAGGACGCTGCCCTAAGATATGCATGAATAATGTAAAGGACAAAAGTGACATATTACATCTCAACGTCGGTGTCTAATTATTTACAGTTTATTTTTGCAGTTTGTGTAATATGCTCGGTGGACTTGGTGGACGTTAGTTGCATGAGCTTACAATTAGCACCTTATTTACGAACTGACAGTTACCTGCTGACCTGACAGATTCTTTGGTAAAAGGGTAACCAAAGGACATGAAAAAGTGTCAACTAACAAACAAAACATCAAGTAGTGTCGATGCTTGCACGTACGTATTGTGTAATGCTACTGAAATATACAAATAATCCAGAAGCAATGAGAGAAAGTTTCGTAGAACAAAAATAGTTGTTTACCTTAGGTATGAAGTAATGTTAAATAGAATAAAATTCAATTTTTGAAAACGAAAATAAGAAATATTACAATTTCGTAAAATAAGATAAGAATGATCGTAATATGAAAAGAAAATACAACTCATTCGAATATTATGAGTTGTTCCCTGTCACTTATCTGAATAATTTTGGGGTGTTAATTCAATTTATCATAAGGTTTAATTGGCAATATAACAATTTATATGACATCCTCGAGATTAGGTTGTAGGGACCTTGTTCTTACTTACTTGAACCTTTTTTGCTGGACCATATATTTTAACATGATTATTAAAAATCTGTCGCAGATTATTATTAAGATTACTTTTATGGGTTTGATATCAGTGTAAAAATAATACCACCTTCTCTCTACCCGTGGTTGTCGTAGGAGGCGACTAAGGAAAAAGCCTTGAAAATTCAATCGGCTACCGACAGATACCAAAATTCAGCAAACCGGTGAAGGTGAGTAGCGTTTAAGGTGCTGCCTGGTGTGGTCTGGTACTGAGATCGCCAATTCGATTGCCAAGCGTGGCGATTATGACAAACCCTCTTGTATGGGAGATGATGATGTACAGGAGATGTCTAGGATGATCTCCTGTACATTATCATCAACATAGCGGTCAGAAATTTAGTCTGCTTTCCGTGGTTTGTCTGTTAATTTGCAGATTATATTCAAGCTGTAGCTAAAAAGTACTTCACATATTATTTCTTAGTTTTGTGCATAGCGCACATTTTATGAGTACTATATAATTAAGGAGGATGCCTCCTAAAAAAAAGATGTAAGTTTCTATGCACTCCATATTTCTAGTTTGGTAAGAAGCCAAGTAATACAAGCGAGCAAGTTTAGAAGCGGTGACGCTTTCAGAGTTCGTCATGCGTTACTAAAATATTGTAATAAATTAAAGTAACTTATCTTGATGCACTTACTTGTATTTTTAGATCGACAGAAGAAGTTGTCTCATTTTATGTAGTGATAAAATATGTGTTTTAAATCTTCAACCCTTCAAATTCCATCATAATAGCCATATTATTTTTTAGTATATTCAAAAACGAACTTTACCTTAACATTATTTTTGTTATATCCGAGTATATGTATAAAAATTCTTTCTTTCTCATTCCCTGTCCGTTTTACGGAAATAGATGAATTAAAAACCGTGAATAAATTTTATACATCATGTGTGAAAAGCCGTAGGCGTTGTTGTGCTATTAAATTTAATAGTAATTCTAGGTTTATACATATTTAAATACACTATAATATACGTAATGTGCGTAATTATTAATTTATTAACTTCATACCTTTAATGTATAGGCGGACTTAATGCCTGAGGCATTCTCTGCCAGTCTACCTTTGGGTGATGCAGAGATAAGATGAAGTAGGTGAAGCAGCAAGAAGTAATTAATATTACATGTATAAATTATTTGTATGAGGTTTTGCTTTTGAAGAAGAAACAGAAAGATCTCGAAAGTGTGAAGAAATTGCTGTCATAAAATAAGGGTTTGATAAGAGTCTCGATGCGGTAAGGGTACTCGGCCAAAAGCTTAGCGCCCTCTTAAAAGCATGCATGGTATAATCATTAAGAGTCTATACAAAGGAATTAAATCGGTTATCGGAAGAAAATCTCTTTGGTTTGACAAGGAAATTGTTAGAGTGATTAGTTAATAGTTTCAGTATTCAAGAGTTTATTAAAAAATGACATATTATATTTATTATAATTTAGTGGATATAGTATATTAAAATATTTCTCTATCTTATTTTAATTAATACTAATTACAGAGTCGATTCTCCTTACTTTGTCCTTCTATAGCTTATTTACATAAAATACTATAAAATTAATGCAATATAATAAAATAAATACCAATAAATATAATAAATAAATATTAAGGCTCAACCACACAGAAGCCGTAATTCATATGTGGAGCCAAAAGGGCAAGAGTTAGCTAACAGAGTTACAGACTCCCAGTCATTTGAGAGTTGACTAGCAATAATCCATTCACAGAAACGAATATAGGCATAATTTTGTCTGGCATATGTGGCGTTGCGTTGTCTATTACCATATGAGCCATGTTCAGGTATTTTGTCTTTTTTTTATTTTGTTACTATTATATCTTCATAATCCCTGACGGGGTACCAAGAACGAACAGATCGCCAAGTGTTATATTTCATACACGCCGGTCTAGTTAGTCCGAGCACTCTTGACCCTCCCGTCTTCGAATAATTTGCTCACATGGTCTTCGAAAGTTAGTTTAGGTCTACCTCGACCCCTCATATTATTAACTTTTTGCTCTGTACTTTTTTTTTCATCATACGGTCTTCAATCAATCGTTTAATTATTGCAAGGCATGGAACCAAGCCTCTGGTATTGCGGGTGTTCATGGGCGGCGGTAATCTCCTACCATCACGTGAGCCACCTGCTCGTTTGCCTCCCTTTTCTATAAAAAAAAATATATTTCAAACCTGCCCTATTGCGGATCTCTTCGCTTATCTCAACGTTTTTGGATGGTAAAGGTAACGTGGAAAATTTACGAAGAGTTGCCTTTGCATTCGGTATAATTTTATGCTTATTTTAGCAGACTCAGGTTTCTATGTTATGTACGATAGTCGGTACTACCGCTATTTAGTGTATTGCCAGGCGTTTACTTTCAGTACAGCCTATGTATAGACTAACGCAGACATGGCATTGTCAACTCGTTCCGATTAGTTATACTTCTGTCCACATCATGTTATGTATACAATTGTTCTAGATATTCCTGATTAACCCATTTGTGAAATACTTCTTTCTGCCTCCGGTCCCTTAAAATTTTAGAGTCTTAGTTTTTTAACATTTAAAAGAATAAATTTTATTTTACATTCTTTATAGTGCCTGTAGTTCTGCATTTGATGGTACAACAAAGACTGCGTCATTAGCATACAGCAAACAATCTACTTTGAAGTCCCCCAATTTCACACCCAGATCTCTAAACTTCACATATTTATATTTTTATTTATTATAATTATTATATTTTCGTTAATTATATCATTACCGCCTTCAAGTTATTTTTGAAGCACGGATAAATATGAAGTTGGAAAAGTTTCGTTTCTTCGTTTCTCGTTTGTCTGGTAATTTGCAAGTTAACGCTTTGAAAACCAATTAGTTTTCTAAAAAATAATAAAAAGAAACATTATTGTTAGTCTGTTACATTTTTAAATGAAAACTATATTTATTTCATTTGTTTCATTTAAACTGACGAATATTTTTTTTTATTTTAAAGTATTAGATCTGAAATTTTCACCATTAATAAAGTCGATTCTGCTCGATTCTGCTTGCACTTTGTTGTATCGGAATTCCTTAATTTCCCGGTATAAAAGCGGCTCATATTCGTTTTCAGCTCCTCAATACTACAAATAATAATTCATTGAACAAATTTATACTTTAAATCTCTCCATTCGAACAGAACATTTTTAATTCAGTTCATTAGCTATCTGTATTGCAAATTCAACACGTTCAGCCAAAGATGCTTCGTATCCAAACATACAAACATTCTATATATATTATATATGCATAAAACATGTAAATTTATATTAATACAACCTTTACATTTTTGATTGGGAATTATTGAGGAATTTAACCAAAAAATGTTTAATACTAATAAAAAGTATAAATAAAAAAATAACAGTATAAGAACATTAAATTTTAACATATAAACACACTTTAGCGATACTAGTACTTTACTAAATTATTCCTTTATGTTTTGAACAGTCACGAAATGAAGCGAGATAGCAGATGATTTTACGATACTTACTAATAGATAAAAGTTTATACTTCCTGCGATCGTGCGACGTGAATACCGCCAATAGGATGTGTGGTACCCGTAGTTAATTTTTTTTTATGGAAAAGGGAGGCTAACGAGCAGGTGACTCACGTGATGGTAAGTGATTACCGCCGCCCATGAATATTATATTAATACTAAATCAAAACTTTTTGGTAATCTTTTAAAGCTTGTAGCTTTTTGGTAATCTTTTAAAATATTTCTTCTTTCTTTGATTATTTCAAGTACCTATAATAACAACAAGAATTTGTTGCTTAGACATTGCATCAAATAATGCTGCGAAAGCTTTAGTAGCATGTAAATAACTTCCAAAACTGGTAATATTATCCAAATATACTAAAAGTTCAAATCCTATGTCCAGATCTTAAGTATAACCCGATCTTAGTACCAATTATTTGGATTTGTTATCCCTAAACAAATCCAAATAATTGGTACTAAGATCGGGTCAAAACTGAGAAGATAACAATAACACACACTCGGTGGTAGACTCAGCACCTGTCCACTACTGAAAATAGGCCTCCCCTAGAATTCGCCACAAAGAACGACCCCCAGCCACCTGCATCCATCGACTCCTCGCAACACTTTGCAGGCCGTCACTACATCTTGTGGGGGATCGTCCTACACTAAGTTAGCCTAAACGAGGCTGCCACTCGAAAACCTTTTTTCCCCAACGGTTATCTGGTATTATGTGATCGGACCATTGCCACTTCAGCGCGCTGAATAATTAAAACAATGAATGTTCTATAGTAAATATACATTTACGTATATATAGGAAATTTATCTTGGATATTCAGAAAGTCTTCCTTCATGTTGTCCCAAATAAGCGCGTAATTGTGTAGAAAAGAACTTCATTGTCTAAACCTCTACCTACCCTAGTAGCGGGAATTGCGTGATGATAAAAAAATAGGTAGCTTTCTCTTCTAAAATGTTTTTTTACAAAAATAATAGTCAATAACCGTATTTACTAACATGTCTAAATAAATCAAAAGTTTTATGACGGTTTAGTTATGATGTAAATCTTAACTAAATTACTTTGTAATCCTAAATATAATAGGTACGTAAAATTTACATATAAACAAAGTAAAGAAATTATATAAAAGCTTTATAGTGATCTTGGCATATTTCCGATAATAGAAACATGTTAACACATAAACATTTATTCCAGTTCAGCTGAAGCGTATCCACTTTAAATTTAAATTTGACTTTGATCGTAGATTATTTGTAGAATGTGAGATGCTGGAATGTCTTCAGGATTTAGCTTTGTAAAATTGAATTATAATGTTTACAGTACAACAACGCGAATTAACATTGAATTTAATCTAATTTATTTCAAACCTGCTCCTCCTGCTCGCGACTTCGTCAAGACCAAAATTAGGTTCAAGAGGAAAATGAAAAATGTGTGAGCATTAAAACTATATTAAGCAAATAAAAAAAACTATTATTGAGTAACGTCGACCATTTTATTTTTTTAGGTAAAAAATTTAAATATATATAAAAATTACCGAATAAATATTATATGGCGCAGCTTATAGTGCTGTGTTCAAACGAAAAAGAAATCTTATATGCTTTTGTAAACAACATTATATAATTTATTATTAATTGCTAATACAGTATAGTATAATTAACCATGGAAGAAGCAAGAAGTTTGCAGATTAATACTAGCTACTTTCAGCGTTTGGCCCTGAGATTTATTTATGGTCATAGAGAACGCTAATTATATAAGTACTACGTTATGTGAATGAATACAGGTCTGTAATATGTTATGAAACCTTTATGTAAATACATAGTAGATACCACTTTACACACTTCATCACTTTACTAGTCTGTCACGTTTCCCAGTAACCCAGTGGGTTATTAAATATAGTAATAATAATAACTTTTGAGGAAACTTTAAAGAAAATTATGTGTTCTACTTTCAAAACAGTAAAAACGCTTGCCACAACAAACTAAATAAAAGAAACAATTCAAGTAAAAACAAAATGGATTCTATATTTTTATAACACACACATATTAAATTGAAAACATTAGTAGTTGTCAATTTTATTTTAAATTTAAAGAGATGTGCATAATTTAATTATGCATAAATAAATTTGCATAAATGCTGACACCTCTTCAAAGTTCTTTCTAATTTCCCAAAAGCGTTCAACATTAAATTTTCCTCGTCCAAAAGCTCTACGTTAGCATCCTTAAGTCCCTTGAGCTTGTCTGCGCAAAATTTTTCAATTGCAACAAACTTTGCAATAAACACAAAATATAAGTATTGATCTACAATTATTTATTATTAGGAAGTAATTTTAGGTTACTCGTACTTAATTAAGATATAGATATCAAATTTTTGTTTCATATCATAAGTGTTAACAGAAAATTTCGACGGGACGTATTCAAAATGAATTTGTAAACATATGAAATATATGGGAAGAACTTATGGGTAGACAGAGGTCTACTTTAGACAATTAAGTTCCTTCGACCCACGTTCCACCGGAGATATTTTCAGGACAACATGACAGGTGGTGAGCCCGTCGCCGTCTTTATGTCCAAGCCAACGATATAATTCGTATATAAGTTTTTGAAAAATCCATTGGTACGAGCTTGCCACCTGGGGATGAAACTCGTCTCTTGACTCGAAATTCCGACCACCAACCACTCGGCTATCGTGACTTCGTTGTTTCTGGTTCCATATTATAAGTGCTTAAGCTGCTTACTTTGAGATCAGAGCAATTTATGTCATGTTGTTCCTGTCTATGGATGTATCTGTCTATCTATGTACATTTCAAGCAACAAATCTGCTGTGTTTACTGCAAACAAAATATAAAAAAATAATCGAATTAAAGAAAACATCCTCACACCATTCCCAATACAGGGATTGACAATTAAGGGGTTTCGACCACCAAATTATTTTAGGGGAAGTCCTATTGATTTGGTAAATAATGATGGATGAAATTGTTGGATGAACTTGTTATAAAGTTTATAAATTATATCAACACATTAACAGATAATAAAATTAAATAATAAACATACATAACATGAAAAGAATTCAGTTAAAAATATAATGTATGATACTAAAGGGCCTTTTTTACCCATTTTTCACCAAAGATTATTTTGGGACAACGTTACTGCGAATCTATCGCCAATGCCATAAAATACATTAATTGCCAAAACTTCAAATTTAAGGCACTAGCTGTGTTGATTAAAATTCAAATAAATAATAAAATAAATAAATAAATATCTTCACGCAATTCCCAACACAGGGTAGACAGAGGTCTAGTCTACACAATTAAGTCCCTTTGACCCACCTTCCACCGAAGATATTTTCGGGACAACATGACAGGTGATGAGCCCGTCGCCGTCTTTATGTCCAAGCAAACGATATAATTCGTACATAAGTTTTTGAAAAACCCATTGGTACGAGCCAGCCACCTGGGGATCGAACTCGTGTCTCTCGACCCGAAATTCCAAACACCCAACCTATCCACCAGGCTATCGTGACTTAAAATTCAAAGAGAAATCAAATTATTTATTCATCGATATAAGTAATATACTCGTACATTACATCCATCCATTGTATTTTATTAGTCTACCACCGTTTCACGGAGTAAGTCACGATAGCCGAGTGGTTGCGTGATCGGAATAGCCTGCCCGGCACTCAGTGGCAATATAGGTTTGACTCTACCGGGTCAGCCGAGGAGAACGATGCACTGTTGTACAGATGTTGTTGTCGCATCGCATGAAGCCGCATCAGTATTATTGACTACGGAATCTATAATACTGATGCGGCTATGGATCACGGAAACTTCTTAACCCAAATTTCTTTTCTGCTGTATTTTCATCTTGGCTGTGAACCCAAGCAAACCAGTTCACGGTGAGTTGGTGAGCTAAGCCTGAAATAGACTGACCAAGCCCACTTAAAGCGATGTGGGATTTTAATATTATTATTGATATTTATATTATGAGTTTTATATGATTATTAATATGCAGAAATGTTACCAATGTTAGCATGCGATTTTATTGTGGGTGGCCGCTACTAAGCTCAAGAGGGAAATATTTCCCTCCAGTAAAAAGAGTTTTATCGTACCTTGCCTAGACCAAGTCACTAAAGGATGGCATTATATCAACAAATATCTACTTAGGATTAAGCAGACCGGATACGGGCAGCAAAGTCTGCTGATACTTACAAAGTTTGGCGATTATTGGAAATCTTCCTTATAGGGGACAGTGGTTTGGGAATTGCGTGAAGATATTTATATTTAACTTTTTTCCTCTCTGGTCCTAGAATTTCACAGATCTTTTTTTCTCTAGAAAAGGTCGGCATACGAGCAGGCGGCTCACGTGATGGTAAGTGATTACCGCCGCCCATGAACATCCGCAATACCAGAGGCATAGCAGATGCGTTGCCGGCCTTAGAGTGCCCCCACCCCCAAAATTGGGGGAGGGGGTTGTATGGGCCTCCGGTTACCTGCACTCACCAGAAGAAACGCAGAAGCTTGTTAGACTTCTACTTCACGCCGGTATTCTGTGAGGTTGTGGTACTTCCCCGGTCGAGCCGGCCCATTCATGCAACAACAAAAGCTGATGCGTGGCTCTTCCACTGTTTATCATTCTCATTCATTATTATGTATGTACAAGAATTCTATTACATAATATCGTTTTACTACTTATAATTATCTTTTTTGACCTTCAAGAAAGAAAATGGACAAGAGGAACACAAATCATAACAACAAATTGTTCGAACACAGACGGAATACCTCCTTCTTGGTATATTCTGGGGATTACTTTTCTTTTCCTCTAGACCTCAATCGGTTCTCATCGACTGCAATCACAATTCTTTAGATACAGTCCTTAAAATGTTTGGAAGGACAGGCCCATTTTTTTATTATATATGTAAATAAAAAAAGTCACTATAGCCGAGTGGTTGTGTGGTCTGAAATTCGAGTCAAGAGACCAGAGTTCGATCTCCAGATCTGGTACCAATGGGTTTTTCAAATACTTATGTACGAATTATATCATGTTGCCCCGAAAATAGTTTTCGGAGGAAGGTGGGTCGAAGGGACTGAATTGTCTAGACTAGACCTCTGTCTATCCCTGTATTGGGAATTGCATAAATATATTATTATTAATAAATAAAGAGAAGAAAAATAAATAAATGTACTCATGCTATTTTTACATAATACTTTAATGCCTTAAAAGAGAAAGCTAAATATTTGAATGATTTACAACTTAAAATCTAGCTTAAATCTTAAAAAATCTATTTACTATTCAATGTAAGAAACTTAAAAAAAGTAAAAAGCAAGAAGCAAAAAAGCAATTTTAATTACATTGAAATTTGTAAGCAACATTTTATAAAAAATTATTCACTCAAGAAAATATTTTAAATGTGAAGTAGAATTTGCTTTGTTTACTTTTATGTTAAGACTCAATCTTCTATTTAAATAATCTTTAAAAATTATATTTTAGTTTTTATTTTATTTTAGCACAACGTTAAATAATATTATAACGTATAAAAAGATATTTCAAACAGTTGTTTAAGTCACTAAATTAATAAAATGGCAAAAATATTTGTTTCAATTAGGGTACTTATGATTTCAAATTGAGGATACGCCACAATTTAGAAAATTAACATTTTGTCGGCCCGTAGTTAATTAAAGAGCATGCGGTTAACGACGCGTAGTGACGCTAAACGAAGCTTATTTGTCTAAATTTATTATATATACTGCAGTATTTGTTAATTAGATATGTTCAGATATATTTTGTTTACATTATATAACAAAATGTTTTAACGCTATTCCCAGTACTGGGGTAGACAGACAGACAGAAAATTAAGTACATTCGACCACCCTTAACCGAAGAGATTTTTTGGACGTGACTGACTCGTTATAAATCGTGCAAAGTTTTTGGAAAGAACTCATTGATACGAGCGTGCCTTCTTGAAATCACACTCGGCTGTCGTGACTTTTACACATAACAAAATATAGGAACTTGGAATAATATCTATTCATATAGTAAAATTGGAAAGGAGCCGTGTCTAAACATTTACGTGTGTATTTTACCGAGGCAAAAAAATATTGTTTTAGAATTTTTGTCTGTTTATATGTGCGTTTGAGCACTAGTTTAAACGCTTTTCGCTAATGTATTATGGCAAACTTTCTGTAATACGCATTGGGTACTTATTCCATTCCAATAATTTGACAAAGAAAAATTGAAGCCAGCTAACCAGACTCGGTAGATTTTCTTGAAAATTTTAATAAATATTTAATTGACTCAGGCGTTACTTTGCGGAAATTCATTGTAAAGTTGTAATTGAAAAAATTAATTCGCAACCCTCCGCATGCAAATATAAAAAGGTATATGTTACCTGGTCCGAAGAGAAGAAGAGCACCACCCTCCTTCCCACAGATGCATGCACTAATTCCACTGTATGCACCACCACTACACTCAAACCAGGTAACATACACCACCACCGAAAACGCGTCACGTGTAGTACGCGACACAAGTAATTTTTTCAATAAAAACTTTAATAAATATTATTTGTAAAGCAATGCTTGGAAGTTTTCATGAAATTAAAAATTAACAGGTTCCTGACACACAGTTTACTCCTAATTTAGGAACCAGGGTTAATACGGAGTTGTACTTTGGTTTGGAACAATTAACAATTATAATTATTAATATTGTAATATATGGTTTCGGAGATTTCCAATCAATATGGTCCAACGTATAAAACTGGAATGAGTTTTGACATGTACGACCTAACTTTTATGTGAACATATATGTACAGAGAAGGCTGATCTCCTCGATATTTTGTTTTCCTACCATCATAAACCTCGAATGTCAGGTTTCCTCTTTGTAGTCTTATTTAAAATACGTTATATATTTACTCATTATTATCTATCTCATCGTTATATTATACGTTATATATTTACACGTATCGTTCCTGTTAATACAGATAAGAGATTCTTTCTTACTTTTAAATTTATCACTTTACATATACGTTCAAGCAACTTCTTTTAATAAATTATAAAATATTACCTTGTGCGAAATACTAAACTTGCAGAGTGTTGGTTAAAATTGGAGATAATTCCTTAAAATAAAGGATAAGAAGGTCGGGAAAAGTCCAGGGAATTGTATAACATAAATAAAACATATATAATTTAACACATTTTAAGGCTTTTGAGTCCTTTCAAAACCAGTTTCGTAGAAGCATATACACGTACTGTTACTGCCAACCAACACAAAGATTTATTTGCCTACACGTCGTTTCCATTTTATTTTACGTTGCTTTAAATTAATGTTTATACAATCATGTGAAGTTTAATATTTGTTTATCTTGGTTGTCTTCTCACTAACTTTAATTAAGTACATATACGTACGAGTATCTTTTTTTATTACGCATTTTCTAAGACTTGGGTATTCTAAAATCTTAATAACTTAGTGATTTAGGCTCAAATTTAGCAAGCGTGGACCAGAACATAAGTATGCGGAATTATATTTTCATGCAATCCTAATACTGGGGTGGACAGAGTTCTAGACTATTAAGTCCTTTCGACCTACCTTCCTCTATTCCTTTTCACTACCCAACAATTAGCCGGAAGCTAGTCAGTAATACTAAGACATATAATTTTATATCTTTTCCACCTCTTATAGCTTCGGTAGATAGTTGGGAGATTCCTAAGCTGTCATGTGATACATAAAAAATACTATGACTTGTTATTTGTCAAAAGAGATATGAAAACAAATGTACTACTTTTACATTGAACAGTTATTGCTTTTCCATTTCCTGAAGCTAATCGAAGGTAGCGGGCGAAGCTGTGAGAGGCTTCATATCCGCTCGTGAATGTGCACAAACCGTAAAATCGCTTAATGTTAATGTGAAAAATTGATCGATGATGTGAGAAATTGCTGTTATAATGATTAATATATTATATAATATATTATATTTATATATAATATATTTCTAGGACGGCTGTTAATGTTTGTAATTGACGTTTGTATATATACGAGTATCAACGTTAACGTGAATTATTAGCAGATACCAATAGCTATAGTGATCAGAATATTAGGCTTGACATTGGTTCTCCAATCTCAGGGACACATTGCGTTCGACGAGCTATATTGGAGCCACACACACACACACCACAGCAGTGATTTACATCGTCGTTTTAACATATACTTTTTTAAACTATTTTAATTCTGTGATGTCTCACAGATCCAAATCAGAAAGTCAAGTTCAAGACCACATGTCATCGCGAATTTCTTTTAAACCTTTTTTCCTATACAAAGAATCCTCTCCATTTTAATCTTTAAGGTTGTAATCAAAAAAGTGTAAAACTGAGTTAATCTTCTTGTAAATCTTGAAACAATGAAAACAAAATAAATTATATCGTCGTTAGTTAAATAGTTTTATAGATTATATAAATATGACTGTGTGACTTTCGCTTTTATATATAACAATATACAGAAAATATTTCTAACATTTTGAAATATATTTTGAAAAAAGGCCCTCTAAGGGTAAAAACACGATTCTGTTGGCACCTGGCACATGTATGTAGTTACAATGATAAATATTATTATCATCATAAATTTATATAAAGAATATTTAAACATAGCTTGCTGCAAGCGACCCAAAACAACATGGTGTAATTAGAAATCAACATAGGCTTGTCTGTTGACGGTGTCATTCATCGACCGGCCACGAGTATTGTATATGACGACCGTGCGTGTATTTATACGCTTACAATTCAAGGAAGAAACGAGAAAATAACATAAAATTGCAGATTTATCATCAAGCATTCCTACCCCTGTTACCAAACCAGGTTCCATATATCATCGATGACGTGCCGCGTCGCTCGTGAGTTGGGCCTAAGTGACAATACATTATTTTGTAACTTACGGAATATAGGTATTAGAAGTGCAGCCTGTAGTGATTCATTTCACCTTATCTTCATTTTAATAAACAACTTTTCTTTCGGTTCTTATTGATAACGTTAGAGTGAATATTCAATTTAAATTTCCCTACAAAAAGGTGTGACTAGCTATTATTTAACATAATATCTCTCTATTCTATATTCCTATGTTGTATGTATGGACGTGATAAACTTAAAATAGAATCAAGAGATCTACATTCAAATAAGTTTCATGCGGACGGAGTCATTAAGTTTTTGTGTAAATCGGTTAAATTATGATATTTCATATTTAGTGATAAATGCTGGCGCGTATCTTAGGTCGTTTTATTTGATTAACACTGTGGTAAGAATAATATGTGCTCATTAAGTTGTTATTAGTATTTCTATACAAAACTTAAAACATTTAATTTTATCAAACTTTTCATGACCCAAGCTTAGAAACTTGCTCCATAATTACATACTCGTATATGTTAAAAGTATGTTTTCAAATCCATTTCACTTGTGAGCCTAGAAAAGTTCCTAAAAATGATCACACGAGATTATTTATAAGATTATTTCGAAGATTAATGTCGCATATTTATTTATTCTACATACGCGATACAACTTACTGGTAGGATATCTTTACAGAAACGTATAAAGGATGTATCTGCTATCCGTTTTAAGGTAAAAAACTGAAAAAACAATGCCACGTATGAGATATTGGACGAATGCATGAGCGAAATTGCGAAAGCGTAACCCACAGAAAAATTGACGACACGGCTTGCCACTCCATTCTCCTGAAAGGCTTATATAGGGTATCTATTTTGAAAGTTTCTGTATGCTGAATGGTTACTGCCAAATGTAAATCCGTACTCTTTGTTTACTTTGATGGAATGAATATTCTCAAGAAATAAGAGGCAAAACATGGTATTGTTTTAACTACAGGCTAATGTGTATGTTCGAATAAATCGGAATAAATGAAAAAGATAATAGAAATATGGCCAATGCGCTGTTCAAGACCCAATCGATCCTATCTGCGCGCGTGTATTTTAAGTTACCTCGCCGTTGTTGCGTCGCCAGCGCGCTGCTCGGGCACCGGCTACGCGCTGTGTGCAAATCAGCATGCACCTCGCGTGCTGCTCGTACTTCTTCCCGCCCATTCACAAGCTCAGTTTGTTTCTTTTTACCGAAGTCGGAGTACGTGTTATCATGGAGTGCCGATCTGTTTGCACGCTGCATGAAGCTGCGTGCGCGCACTGTGCGATCTCGTGTGAGATGGCCTAATTGGCACTTTCTTACTTTTATGATACCAGTTTTAAAACTTAGATAGTAGTTAGGTAGGGGTAAATATTTCAGGATTGATAATACATATATGTTTGAAATTTTAAGTTGATGTTCTAAAATTTAGAAAATAGCATTTACGGAATTAATTTTAAAAATAAAACAAAAAGCAGTTTATTTTTGTTAACTTGTTTCAGACTCACAAAAGTACAAAGCGTCACAAATGAATGTTTGCGAACTCATTAGCAAGACTGCTCAACCTGTCATTACTTTTCCCATAAGGATATCCTTTGTATGATTTTTGCCGGACAAAGCTTTTATTGAAGCCTTCATCACGATAAATATCATTAGTATTTTAAATAAAATTTCAAGTACTAGGGTTTTTTTATTGGTAGAGATGACATTTTAATTTAAACATATATTATTATTTGAGTGATTTATAAATATATAAATAACAAGTATCTTCACGCCATTACCAATTCAGGGGTAGACAGAGGTCTAAACAATTAAGTCTTTTCTACCCACCTTCCACCGAAGACATTTTTTGGGACCACGTGACAGTTGGTGAGCCCGTCGCCGTCTTTATGTCTAAGGCAACGATATAATTTGTACGTAAGTCTGCCGATCCGTGGCAATGCTCAAACCTCTGAGCCACCGTGTCTTACACGCAACAGTTGAAATTTTAAATCTGTGTTCTCTTTTCTTTACTTATGCCTTGTTTGGCATCGGCGCTATCTATTATCCCTTTTGGAAGTGATATTTTGACATTTCTGAGTTTTCAGTTAGGCATTATCAATAAGATAACACCAACAAATTTTTTATTACGCAATTTTATTGATTTTTAAAGCATATTTATGCTGAACTTTTATGTGATTAAATTAAAGAGACAAAAAAACAAAAATCGCATAAAAGTTTAGCATAAATATGCTTCAAAAATAAATAAAATTGCGTAATGTAAAGTATATTGTTAGGATGGATACAAACAATGTAGACCATTTTTGAAAAAAGCTCTTTTGCCTTTTTATCTTCAAATAATGGATGTAACTTTCATTATTTGAAGTTGAAGTGAAACTTCTTTAGAATCGTTGTGGTTTGAAAATCGATGAAACGAAAACGCGTCACGATAAAGAAACAAACATATAAATGTACAGGATCGGCGAGAGAATGAGATAGCATAAGTTACACACTGTTTTATAATCTCGGTCTCCTGTTAGTGCGATGTTTCGTAGCGTCCCCACTATCGATAATATTTACGAGATAAGCATTTTCTAAATGTATGCGTCTTGTGTAATAGGAAAGTGGGTATGTCTATATCACCTGATACTCTATATCCATCTCAATCTCTCGTACGAAGTTTCAATACTGCTGTGAAGGAAAATAGCTTACGAAGAAGAAAAACAAAGAAGTAAAACTTTTGCCGTGTAGGATTGCACACACATCCTTTTTTTTAAAAAACTTTTAAAAAAAAAGTGACATGCAATCTTGTACACTAACGCAACACATCGTGACAGATGGTGAGCTATCACCGTCTTAGTGTCCAAGCTAAGGGTATGATATAGATTCATACATATATATTTAAAATATGCTTACATGCATATAAACATCCATGGGTAAAATAAAAATATTCATATTCACCACACAAATATATGTTTCTAGCGGGATTCGAACCCGGAAACCTTAGTTACGAAGGCAGGATCACTACCACCTCAGCTAACGCGATATTACTAAAATTATATTATTGATATTGGTAATTTTGTGTTGTATCGCAATCAAATTTAATTTTAAAGAAACATACATAAATATCAAATATATGCTACGGGATTAAAATTAAACTCTTATTTCAATAAAGATTTTTTTTTATAGAAAAGGGAGGCAAACGAGCAGGTGGCTCACGTCATGGTAAGTGATTACCGCCGCCCATGACCACCCGCAATACCAGAGGCATAGCAGATGCGTTGCCTCCCTTAGAGTGCCCCCCTCCCCCATAATTGGGGGAGGAAGGTGTGTGGGCCACCGGTTACCTGCACTCACCAGACGAAACGCAGAAGTTTGTTAGACTTCTATTTCACGCCGGTATTCTGTGAGGTCGTGGTACTTCCCCGGTCGAGCCGGCCCATTCATGTAACAACAAAAGCTGATGAGTGACTCTACCACTGTTAGATTTTTTTCATAAAACAGTTCTATTAGTTTAAAAAAGCTTAACAAAAGTGTTCTTAAATGGCTATGCCTGAGCTTTAGTAGCTTTAAAATGAAAATGGCACCGGTACGAACGATTGTTTTGCTGAACTCTGAAGAAAAAAAAAACATAATTGCGGAGAATCTATTTTAAAAAATTTTGCTATAATTTATCATCTTAGAAAATTTTGAATTGGTTTGCATGCAATGGAATTGTATTGATGTTAAGAAGGTCCTATGCATAATTATTTATATAAATCAATAATTGCGAGACATTACGGTTGTGTGCTGTATTTTTTCCTTCCGGACTAACAACAAATTTGGAAACAATCAAGCCTCTAATTGTCAATTTTAGTGAAACACTCCAGATCAAGCTTTGAATATATATAACTCATTGGTACGAGCCTTGGGCTTCGAACTTGAAATCCGATCACCGAACCATTCGGCTACATTCACATCACATAGGTATGTATGTATATATATATATATACCTATAATATATGCGGATAATGTGCTCCCCTCTTCTAATAGTTGCAGAGCTCGACAGGTTCCAAACAATTTAGTTTTTAGCATGTTGAACTACTTTGTAATATTATACTTTAAATTTAAATAAGTAGAATTGACTCAAGTTTAATCTTCGTAGGTAGGGCGTAGTAGGTAGGTCTCGTACTAATGCTAAAAACCTTAAAAATGAACACAGCGACATTCATCCCTTCAACCTTCTGTCATTTCGTAGCTAGTTTTGTAAAAAGGAATTAAATGTATCAATCTCCTCTACTCCTACTATGCTCATTGTAGGTCACGTTCTATGTCGTTGAAAGTTGAAAAACAAATTGCGAAACCATGTTAGACTATATTGAGCCCCGCCTAGTAAAATTTACTAAAAAACTTCTTTAAAAAAATGCTTTTATTTTTTTAATAAATTGGTAATAGGCACTGCTTCCCTACTATTTACATTAAATACATCAAAACTTCGTCACCGTGAATTTCTATTTAATGCACTTTTTTTTTTTAAACTTACTGCACGTACATTGAGGCAAGAGTTCACTGCACTACATAGTCGTCTCCAGGTTATGTAATATAATGTAATGAATATTCAAGCATTTTCTTTGTTATCGGTAAAGTAAATTCTCGTGTAAAGTTTTTCATGCATAAAAAAATCGAAACCTCTATATTTTCTTTTAATATCGGATTCATTTGAGTATTTTATATTGTTTATTTTTATATTTCTACATAAAAGACATTTCTTCGCATTTCAGTTTCAGTCTGAAAACAAAGCAAAACAAAAGAATATTTGCGAACTCATTAGCAAGACTGCTCAACCTGTCGCTATGTTTTCTTCTAAAGGTATCTTTTGTAACAATGACTGTAAGATTTTCATTCCCACCTCATTTAGTTTCTATGATATTTGGTTCTTCTTATTGATGATTTATTATGGTTGGACTTAATATTCTAAGGCATTCTCTGTCTTTCAACTTATTTAATAACAATATATAGTAAATACCAATACTAGTACTATTTTAGTACTAGTACTGGTAGATAATAATAGGTTAGGGAAAAAGTTTCTTCGCATTTTTTAAGGATACATTAACACTTCCCAGCCAAGATGTCTTAATTTTTGCTGAGTGGCTAAAGATATGGTCTATTATCATATCTATCATATCATATCTTCTGTTGATTAATTCCAGCCGTTTTCTCTCAACTTCTTGCTTTAATCTCATCATTTGTTCACTCCAAGTAGAGCTCAGAATCGATGGTCCTGCCTGGTGGTAACAGCTCATAATGAAAACGCCCTTCTAATCCCACGACACATACAGCATCACCTTGTTGCGAGTTAACCCGGGTTTCGCCACAGTGTATGAAGCCTGACCGGCCTCTGACCACGACCTTTTTCGCACGTTCTTGTCGTACGTGATCACCATCTATGACTTCATCAGTTACCAGCTTCTTCAAAAATGTCGTAATAAAGAATCACAAATGAGTACACGGCTTATTAGGTTTCTTTTAGTGAGCTCGTAAGGTACCCAAATATCGAGCTTTTTTTGTACTCAGTTTTTTCAAATACGCCAAAACTATTTTGTGGTCAATTCCCATTTCTTCAGCTATGTCGTAACTACTGATATGTCGCTCTTGCTCCACTTTTTCAAAAATGGCATTCATTTTATCCGTAATAGTGACCAGAGCGACGTCCAACAATGGACATCAAAATTTCCGGATTCAAAAGGCTTAAACAAAATTTATGCTACTCTCACAGGCACTGCACTTGGTCCATAAACATCCCCAATTTTTTATGCGGCTTGCGTTGCATTTTCACCTTGTTTTGTAGTAAAATTTTTAAATATTTCGAATTTCTTCATCATATTCATCTTTACAATACGAAAAATAATACAAAAAAAAAACATATTTTCCTAATATGAATTTGGAATTATCTTCTTTAAAATTTAAACTTTTAATGATACCAAATTCAGCCAGATGTAAATAGTATAACCAAAGAGCTTTTATTACAAGTTCATACATACTATAATGCGAAATGACTTATTCCGCAACCTATTATGTTCAAAAATTAAAAAGCATTGAGCAAGCTTCTCCCGGACGGAGATTTTGCTATAATTGCCACACTTGGAAAGTACCCACTTTAGGCGATTTCAGTTCAAGATCTTTCACACCTAATGCCGTCCGTCGTCTCTCTGCTCAATTTTGGTGAGTTTTTCTCGGCTCAGTTTTGGTGGTGTGATATTTTATGATAATTAGTCCCTGGAACTCGTGGTAGCCATTAGCATTTTCAAGACATTTCCTCGGTCGTCCCTTTCGATACCCATTGGAAGAAAGAAATACGCTCTAATTACATAGACTTATGACTATTGCCCAGAAATCATATTTATCAAATAAATATCTGTTCCATGCAAGATTCGATACCTCATTTGATAACTACGGAGATATTTACTATGAAAAAAGTAGTAAGGATTAATAAATCTTAACTTTACGCCGTTATCTTGATATTCTCGAAGTTATATTGTGCGATGGAGCTTGCCACGGTTTCGTACTTCTGGTCCATCATCGTATAGCTCTCCTTTCTAAAAAAAAAATAAGTATCTTCATGAAATTCCCAATACGGGAAGGTCTAGTCCAGAAAATTAAGTCCCTTTGACCCACCTTCCACCGAAGATAGTTTCGGGATAACGTGACAGGTGGTGAGCCCGTCGTCTCTTCTTTCTCTTTTTTCATTTCTATTCTCAACTCTTTTTTCACTCCTGGAAAAAGTCACTAGTTAGATTAGGGTTAAACGAGCTAATAGCATAACCCAAGATGACTGGCTACTGGACCTTTTGACACACCTGCTAAACATTACAAATGAATATGCCTTTTTTCCGTCGACGTCTAATATGAAATATCACAAAGACATGAATTAAAGTAGTTTTGAAAGTCCAAAGTCTGGTATAATATATAGAGATGCAGCACTCTCCTAGACGACTATACTCCGACGAGATACAAGAGAAGTATATCATCAGTTTAAATAGTAGCTATGCAATTATTACCGTATATAAAGTTGGTAGCTGATGAAACCATTTCTTATTTTCAAATTCTTATTTTAATTTTCAAGTTTATTTATAAAATGTAAAAGTTTTGTGTGGTCATAATATTTATATACAATATTTATATCATAAAAGAAAATGTACAATGTGTCTTTGTTTAGGCTCTGGTTTTTACCTTTAGTTGATTTTATAGATATAAGTGTTGAATGATTCGCACTCCAAAAGTTCCTAAAATAGTTCATTTGGGAGCATTATACAACAATTAAGTACATCCTAGAATATTTTAGAATGTTGTGAAATATTCGGAACATTCCAGAACACTTTGGGACATTGAATGCCGTTCGGAGCCTATTTACATATTTTATTTTATTTATTTATTGATTCAAAGAAAAAAGTATGAAGTGTATATAGTAGTATGTAGTAGAGCGAGTATGGGGAAAATGATTATGATGATTTGATAGAAGCGAAAGCGGTATGTAAGGGTGCACTTGACTATTTGTATTATCTTGCCAGGGATTATGTGTGAAGAGATGTTTGTTGGATCGCGTGTACAGAAATATTTTGTGCGTGCTGTGGTGAAAAACCGTTAAAGACCGCACGGTACGAGATTTTGTAATCTTAGGGAATGTGCATAAACTGTAAAATTGTCTAATCGATGCGAGAAAGATTGATTGCTGATTTTTGACAGCCATGAAAGGGTAAGTTGATATATTACATGTATATCAATTTTGCAATAATGAATTTTTGTACAGTCACTTTATTGTGGCAGCAAAGCCTATGTGCGGGTAGAGCATGACCTGTGACCCATATTTAGCGTTGTTAAAACTGGGTTCTGTCATGTCTTCCTGGCTGTTCATATTGTATGTCGACCGCTATTTTATATTATTGAAAGCTGAAAGATAGTTGTTTCGGTGTAAAATTGGGTGGATATGAAAATAAATTGTCTACTGTATGCTGATAATGCCGCCTTATTGCACCATCAAAGGCAGAACTGCTGGCGTTAGTCATGTGTATAAAAGAAGGATGTGAAAATATAAGTCTATGTTTAAATGCTAATAAAACTAGATGAAGGGAGAATGAAGTATGTAATATGTGTAAATCAGGAATGCCTAGAACAGGTGAATCAAATTGTATACTTGGGAAGCGCCTTCAACGGGGATGGAAGATGATGGATTTAGATGTATATAGGCGTGTAGGCGGGAACTAAGTCAACGGTGCTCTGACTACATTAGTCAAGGCGTAGAGAGTCAAGCGCACACCTTGTGACACATAACACAGTGCTGATACCACCTTTGTTATATGGCAGCGAAGCCTGAGTCTGCCAGAAGAATCATAGAAGCAAATTGAATTGGGAAAGGTGGATCACTATATCACTACAATTGATAAGAGCGTGCATCGATGGTTTGGGCACTTTGAGCGAATGATTAAAGAAAATATACAACGATAGTTACAGAAATATATATAAATATACAGCGATATTTACGAGATTTACGAAGGTCATGTGAGCAAATTGTTCGCAATGAAGAAAATGATGAATTTGAAATAAGCGAAAGAGGCATGTAAGGTTCGTGACACTTGCGATCTGTTCTCTTCTTTGTTTTTGTTCTTTGGCTAACCCATTAGGGATTGCGTGAAATAATGAAGCAACGCTATAATGATCAAGCAAGCGGTAATACAGGTTGCCAGCTCTGTTTTGAGTTGTTTCTGTTATTTTTGAATTTTGTACCAGTACTTCTTAACAAAGTTTACTGCCTAAATATATATTTAAGCAGATATGGTTAAATTTCGTTTCAGATTCCGGTTTTACGTATACTCTGCATATGTGGAGAGGCGGACTGTAGCCGCGGTGCGAGTGATAGCAGCCACAAAGACTCGAGGCGCAGACGCAGTTATCTGTCGCTTATGGCTGCCAGATAACCGCACCCTTACATTAAAAGCCAGAGTAAAGGTAGGAATAATAACGTTATGCCACTGAATATTGTTTTTAATTTATTAAAATATCATAATTTATAATCATCATAGCAGCCTGTCATATATTGACTGCTGAAAATCGACCGCGTCTGTAAAATATTATAGAATCACCAACAATTCTCAGCATTATTTTTATAGTAGCTCTACTATTTATGAGAGATTGAAGAGTGTGAAGGGCGAGGGGAGTATTTTGTTTATTCAGAATGTTTACATATTTTTTAAATTATTTTTCCCAATGGGTTAGGTTAGGTTAGGTTTTGGTCTAGGAAAATAAGTGCTTTAGTATTTACTTTTCACCGAAGCCTGTTCGGGGCTTTATTAATATTTATATTAATTATAGTAAGAAATTATTATTGGTTTCCTTTTTTACAAGGCATTTTATTTTAATCTAGATACAAAAAAATACATTCATATCGCCGGTAAAAGTTCACTGCAGGACATAGGCCTCTCTCTCTCTCTCCTACGCTCGGTTTGTGATCGCAGTAACAAAACACCATACGCCTTAGACGCTATTAAGTTTTGGTCGGGTATATTTCGAGGTCATTCCCATCATATATCATTCAAATCCCGCCATCAAACCATTATCGTGTAGTCAATGGTGTTTTGAAGGCTTTTCACTTCTTCTTCACATGTCTCATATATCTTATCAATATCATATCATCAATTTCATATAGATACGGCTGAACAGATTGATTTAATATAGATTTTAATGACATTTGGCATTGGCACTCAAATAGTTTTTAATCTTTATTAGCATGTGACTGTTTAATTTTGAAAAATGCACAGAGACCTGATTCTTTTATAAATTTATTGTCCCAAGAGGGCTACTCGTTAATTCGGAAAACTAAAAGATCCCACGGGAACTTTGAGGTAATGCATACAGTCGCCAGTTTTAAATAAGTATTCAAATATTTTCAATACTTATTTGAAGTCACGATAGTTGAGTGGTTGGGTGGTCGGAATTTCGAGTCGAGAGACCCAAGTTTGATCCCCAGGTGGCAGGTTCGTAATATCTTTGGTGGAAGGTGGGTCGAAGAGGACTTAATTGTCTAGACTTGACCTCTGTCTGCCCTTGTATTGGGAATTGCGTGCAGATATTTATTTATTTATTATTATATTGAATATTTTCAAATATAAAAGTTTTTTTTTTCAAATATTACACCATTGTGAATATTTTTGTAGTTAATAGTTTGAAGTAAAGAATAGTTATGTCGTTTTGAGACATCAAAGTTTTGAAAAATCATCATAAATTTAGCTCGTTTGGAATAATTTAAAATTTTATCTTAACTTATACATATTGGGTAGATGTTTGCTAATAAGCGCTACATGTTTTATAGGTCACCGGCTCAGATTTATATCATATACATGTTGCTGAAGTTACTAATTTTGTAACTTATGCCAATTAGTATTTACATTTGATTTGAATTTCTAAGTCAAAAGTCGTCGTTTGAAATTAACCTTCTCTAGACACCACACCAAGTATATGTATGTATGGTCGTGTATATGTGTATATATTTTTATATATTTATATTATGTATATTTATGTATTATAAGGGGCCACTGAAAATCAGAGCTGGCAATACACCTGAGTGGCTTTCCTTTTATGGCACATTGCACTTTTGCAAAATGACGACTATTCTTAAATTTTAGTCTATATTTTTTTCTACTTTTTATTTAATATTAAGTTCCAAATAAATGTATATTTTTTCTTTCTTTCGTCTTCCTATGTTACAGCATATCTAATTAGTGTACAGACGAGCAGCAATCTCTAAGATGCGAGATCTGGTAATGTCGCCAACTCCTCATGGTTCTTAACATATTATTTGCAATAATCATTCTTCAATTTCTTCAAGTTCACTGCGTTATCTTACTTAATGAAAACGACGATTATGGCAAGTCAATTTTTTCGTGGGAAACTTCTGCCTTGCAGTAGACCATTTATAGGTTACTAAATTAAACTAACTTTTTGTGTTTTGTGATTAAAATTATTGTTTAGTACATAACAGTGTTGTATTTTATTGGCTTACAGCCAATTCGGGAGAACTGGAACCTGAAGTACAGTGCAACGTACGTACTGTGCTTATTGCGCGACTCTGGTGTGAAACCGCAAGAAACGGTCGGCGCTTCGTTGTCGGTAGTTGCCAGCACTTCGCCTAATCGCGCGCCCACCAACTTACTGACGGTCCTCGATACAGAGCCAAAAAGCGGCATTGAGGTTAGAATTATGTGTTTTTTCTGTACATTTATTATTCTTTATTTCCATATGCGACTATAATTGTAAATATATGTATAAATTTAACTACAATTCCTTCGATGAAGTTAGTACAAGGAATATAGCAGTTTGAAAAATATTGTTTTACAAAGAAAAATTATTATAATTATAGAGTAAGAAGAGTGACCGTGATCTAAATTATACGCTTATTAGAGACAAGATATGGGTGCACCGTAGATGCAGGCGATAAAATATTAAATTATGTTTTTTCGTATAAAATAAAAGATTTGATTATTCTAGAACACAGAACTACCACGAAAATTATTTGAAATTTGCTTGTTTATTAGGTTGTTACTTTACCATTGCACCATTTTTTAAATAATTTTTATAATTAACATATTTTTTATATTTAATATTAAAAATAGAAACTGGACAATGAAATAAATATTGAATTAATAAAAGGTATCTGTACAAGTGTGTAACAGTAACAATGAATTGAAAATATGAATAAGAAGAATATATTAAAAGTAAATAAGTTATATTATATTTAAAAATGATTAAAACCTATTTTTAAAAGTATATCAATGTCTATTGAATTCTATATTTTTATTTACATAAAAATTTTAGTTCTATAAAAATTCTCATATTATTTAAAAAAAATAAACGTACATTTTTAATCTTTCAGGAGACACTTCACGTGTGCGTGAAGCCGTTTCACTTTTCATACGCACGCGACGAATGGCTGGTGGAATGGTTCGAGTTAAACCGGCTTCTTGGCGTCAGCCACTTTTATATGTATAATGAGTCGCTGAGTACGCCCGTGGCCTGTTTACTAGATCACTATCGTAAGCAAGGCCTCGTCACACTGTTGCCGTGGAAACTACCTATCGTGTCTAAAGTAGAAATAAGGTCAGAAAGTCACATTTTCATCAAAATGTATTTTTATTAATGTCATAACGTTATGAATAATGCATGAAATATACGCATATTTGGTGCTACCGATTTGTTTTGCGAATTGGATTTTATTCACTTATTCGTATATATTATGACTATTCCTAAGATTTGTATCACACATTTTTTTTTGCGTCTCCTTAGACCGTAGGTCGCAAAAAAAAAAATAAGGTAAGGAGACGCAAAAAAAAAATAAGGTAAGGAGACGGAAAAAAAAATTTGTATACAGTTGGTGATACTGCTATCGAAACTAAGGGTTAAGTACGTCCTTGACTTCGGCTACGATAAATAAATATAAATATATACTTACAAAGAAACAACACCGCATGTATCCCAAAATAAGTAGTAAAAGTCACGATAGCCGAGTGGTTGGGTGGTCGGAATGTCGAGTCAAGAGACCCGAGTTCGATCCCCAGGTGGCAGGCTCGTACCAATGGGTTTTTCAAAAACTTATGTACGAATTACATCGTTGGGTTGCACATAAAGGCGGCGACGGGCTCACCACCTGTCACGTTGTCCCGAAATTATCTTCGGTGGAAGGTGGGTCGAAGGGACTTAATTGTCTAGACTAGATCTCTGTCTACCCCTCTATTGGGAGTTGCGTGAAGATATTTATTTTATTTATAAGAAGCTAAAACACTTGTGTTATGATATCAAAATCAACGAAGTTACCAAAAACTGCCGCTTATTTCTGCTGTCAAACAGCAGTGTAATAACTATTGTGTTCCAGTTTGAAGGTTAAGAGAGCCAGTGTAATTAGGGGCTATCAAGAATTACATCTTAGTCCTCAGAGGTGAAAACGCAATTGTAACCTTCTTATTTTGAATTATTTTACTGGTATCACTTACCATTAACCGAAATATTATCTCCTATTACAATCTAACTCCATAAAAAAGAAGTTGGTATTTAATAGATAACTCATTCAAGTCTGTGTGTGTTGTGTTTACTACGAAGTGACTCAAACTTACTCAGTAGTAAACAAAAGCTATTATAATTTATATTATTGAATCAGGTTGATCGTTTAAGACCTGTTACATCAACCATAAAAGCTCTTGAAAATATACACAATACGATAATCTGTTTTGGTATTCAATATCTTTTTTTATGAGTTGTTTTGCTCGCGATTTTGCTTCTACAATTACGGGGCTGCGAATATACGTAAATAAATTTTTGTTATATATTTTTTTCAGAACGGAGGGCCAGTTTGCGGCGTTTAATGACTGCCTATACCGTTCAATGTCGACGGCGGGATGGCTGTTGGTGATAGACGTGGACGAGGTGGTGATGCCGCGGAGAGAACGTACGTTGTCTGCCCTGCTGACTGCGCTGCGGGCAGCGTACAATCCGCCTTCGAAGGCACCATCCGCTTTTCTATTTAGGAACGCTTTCTTCTACCTACGGTGGGAGGTAAGTTATTGTTTAATCTTTTAAATTTTTAAATGTAATATACATTTTTAGAAAAAAAAAACATTTTATATTTTTAATACCTTATGTGCAAAACAAAATGATGTTTATATTTACAATCAATATTAACTAAATACTACAATAATTGTACAGCCGTATTCATCGTGGCAGGGAACCCTGGCTGAATTTCTAAGTTGAATGGCTAAGCTTAACTGTTCAGCGATAAAAAAACAGCCCTCTTGTCTTGTCTCCAGCAGCTCTGGCCTCGAATAGAATTCCTTCAGAATCCCGAGAAGACCCCATGGACCGATCGTCTCTTCGACAAATTGTCAAAATATATTGTCTTCCTTTAAAGACTCAGATATGGGCCAGATACTCGATTCAGCTGCCCCTGATGCCGCCCAGGCCCTTATCAAAATACTCTTGTTGTGAAAGGCCGCTATTGTCAACGCATGCGTCCTACACTAGAGCTTTGCCTCTCTTTCATGTGGAGGTCCTTGAATAATCTACAAGGCTCTAAAACTTAAAGGCTCTAAATCTAACATTTGAGTTTTGCTTCGGATGACTTTATTTGAGGAGCCGTGACGAGACAATCGGCCGGTACTTTTTTGGTATGATAGTCCGTGGTGGATTATCTCGTCGACATCGCTGCCACAAGCATATCGATGTGGTTGAGAAATCGATGCCTACATCGATGCAAAAGCTTTCGCTGAAACATCTAAAAGCAAACCCTGTTTCTGTCATAATGAAAATTGTTCGGCATCGACGGGACACCCCACCGTTTCCAAGAGTTAGGTACCAGTGGTATATCCTCGCAGGAACAAAGACGACCTCCGTGGACGAGTGGCGTAGACACTGGTTTTCAAGGTGTCGCCATCATGAGGTCCCGGGTTCGATTTCCGGTCGGGTCGATGTAGAAAAAAAAACACTTTTTCTAGATTTTCTCGGCTCTGGGTGTTTGTGGTGCCTTCGTTGTTTCCGATTCCCATGCCTCAAGTGCTTTAGCATCTTACATTGGAATCGGAGCAATGTATGTGATGTTGTCCCTATCTTTATATGTATCTATCTGTATATTATGTATTACAAGCAAAAAAAGACGTCTATAGAGACGTCTTTGTTCCAGCGATGCATAGGCTTCCCTTGCCTCGATGGCAAAGGTCAAGTCCAAATAATTCTTCAGAATTTAATTGGATGACTCGTTTACACCGTGTACACAGGCCAGAAAAACCGGCAGTGCAAACTTGAATCTCTTGCACCAATAGCATCAGATCTAATAGGTAAAGCAGCTGGGTAGGACTAAACATAAATTTAGAATGTTTTCTAAAGCTATATTATCTATATTCTTGCATTACCAAGTCATACATATTCGTATAATGCATGAAAATTCACCAGTCGAAGTTCTATAATTATAAATTCATAATTCTGAGGTAATCATAGCTCCTCCAGAAACCACAAAAGTGGAATTTATTAAGAATTTAGCATAAAAAAAAGGTGCATACTTCAATCATACTTCTTCAGAAAAACTGGGTGTAAACTTCAATCAGATTTGCATTTCTCGCAGCCGACGCGCTAATGAGAAGTTAAAACTCAGTTCAAACTAACTAATAAGGATACGTTCATCGGGTATAGTTCGTGATATGATTAAGTCTAATTAGAACACTGATTGGAATTGATTTATCCAAAGTTTGGGAGGATTTTATCTAATTTACGCCAACTTCAGTTGCGCCTCAGCTCACGAGTTCGTAACTAACATAACATCCAGTAACACTAACATCCAGTTTTGTAAGACATTTTAATAGCCGAGGTTGCCTTCGAAGCAGGACCGAATCCCGGTAGGGCCAAACATTTGTATGATGATAAAAAATATCTTCACGCAATTCCCAATACAGGGGTAGACAGAGGTCGAGTCTAGACAATTAAGCCCTTTCGACCCACCTTCCACGGAAGATATTTTCGAGACAACGTGACAGCTGGTGAGCCCGTCGCCGTCTTTATGTCCAAGCCAACGATATTCGTACTTAAGTTTTTGAAAAACCCATTGGTACGAGCCTACCAACTGGGGATCGAACTCGGGTCTATTGACTCGAAATTCCGATCACTCAACCACTCGACCATCGTGACTTTTTTAATGATGTAAGATGATGTGTCTTTTATGTGTATTTACAAATATTTATGTAGGTAGATATTTATATATGTGAAAAAAATGTACCGTTAGCTTGAAAGGGTTTACCTATAAAAGGAAACGAAATCCTTTGCTTGACTTCGAATGAAAATTTATCGATCTTCGAGCGACACTTGTGTTCTTATAATATTACGTACACATTGGATCTTATAAGTTTCAGCAGTTATTATTATTTTCGAATATAAAAAGGAATCGGAACCCTCGTAATATTCGTAGTTTCAGTTAGACTACTCTGTATACATTCAACAATTACTATATACGTTTTATGTGATAAATTAACAGGATGACG
The DNA here is from genome assembly GCA_029286605.1 of Sericinus montela. NCBI lineage: Eukaryota > Metazoa > Arthropoda > Insecta > Lepidoptera > Papilionidae > Sericinus > Sericinus montela. Next base: position 3,621,680 of record JAGSMR010000029.1, on the reverse strand, counting down.
CAGAATCGCCCGCGCCATTAGTGACCGCACGTAAGACACGCCGTTGGGCGTCACCGCATGCGTTGAAGAATCGCAGTAAATACGCGCTGCGGCCCCGCGAGGCGGTGGAGCTCGGCAATCACTTCGTGTGGGAGCTCGCGCCCGGCGCCAGCTCCGTCGGAGTGCCCACCGACCGCGCCCTGCTACACCACTATCGGGTAAATCATTTCATTCATTCATTTTCATAACGATTATATCTCCGTGGACGAGGGGCGTAAACACTGGCTTTCAAGGTGTCGCCATCTCGTGGTCTCCGGGTTCGATTCCCGGTCGGGTAATAAAATACCACTTTTGCCACATTTTCTCAGGTCTGGATGTTTGTGGTGTCTACGTTGTTTCCGATTCATAAACCTCAAGTGCTTTAGCATTTTGTATTGGGATCGGAGTAATATAAGTGATGGTGTCCCTGTCTGTATATGTATTTATTAATTATTTATCGATGTAAGTAACATACATTACATCCTTCGATCATCATTTTTAATCAACCACCGTTTCGTAATTAAGTTCCTCTAACGAAAAAGAAACAGACGAAAGAAACTTCGTAGGTATCCTCTTTTTTAGCTCTTTTTTTATAAAAGAAATACAAAATTTAATTATTATTTATGTAAAATTATTTATGTATTATTAAAATTAATTATTTATGTACTACATTATTTTATTATACATACAATTTCCTTTAATATACATTTTTTTTTATTTTGTGGGAAAATGAGGTGGGTAATATGAATAGAATTTGAACCTGTAAATATAGAGTATATGTTCAACTAAGGTCTATTCTAAAATTTGTTATGGAGTAAATGGAATCATTAATGATATGGATATCATTTCTTAATCAGGAACCTAAGAAGGGTTACTGGTTAAGAAATTGATGTCAAATTGTAAATCTAAATTGGCGTTTATAGAACTTTTGGTCATATTGTCATGGGCGTCATTATCGAGATTTAACAGTGTACTATTTACGAAATTATTATTATATCTGCACATAGTGTCCCTGATAGAGAAAAACTATCTCTCTCGCTTCTTAAAACTCATCCGAGTACTCTCAACTCTCCCTTTTCGAGTTATTGCTCACATTATCGCGAAAGTTAGTATCGGCCCACTTCGACCCCTTAATTATGAAATTAATATCAATTTTAAAATCCAAAATATAGAACTTTCGACAATTTTGACAAATGTGTAATTTTCGTGGTTTCCCGGGGTCCTAATGATGAAATTGAAGTTAACTTGACCTAATATTGATGATTTAAATTTGTCTAACTCAACGTCTATCTTAGAATTGGAATTTCGAGAAAGCGACATTTTAATATATAAATAATATTCTTAAAAAAATCCATGTCCGTCATTCCATTCCATCAATGTCGTTATCCCGAGAAAGCCTAAAAAAACTGCCATGGTGATATTTTTCACTTTCTGTTTCCGCCACAACACTCTTTAAAACAGACTTTTATGAACACTACTACATTTTTTACTACATGCAAACATAATCGGAAAGCGAGAATAAGATTTGAGATCACACACACGTTAATATGAAAACTGTCCACTATTATCCTGACGCTATATAGAGAGTACAATCTCTAGACACTTATGTAGTCTAAGCACAAACATCTAATATCTAACACCCTGTACAAGTTCACCGCAGGACATAGGGCTTGTCCAGGATTCCCCGCAGTACCTAGAACCCCACTGCACCATAGCATTGAAATTCAAGTTACCTTGCTTCTCTCCATGCCAACTAAATTAAGTCCTTTCAACCCACTTTCACCGAAGACATTTGTTGGGACAATATGGCAGACAAGATTGCGACAGGCTCACCACAGGCCGGTTTATGTCCAAGCCCACTATGTAAATCGTTAATAGGTTTTAAAAAACTCATTGGTGCGGTACAGCTGGGGATCGAATTCGGGTTTCTTGACTCGAATCACCTATCGTTATCGCTAATCGTGAATTGAGTCCTGCAAATGACATAACGCTTCTAAAAGATGAAAAAATTCAAATGATGACGCGGCGCTCGTTTCAAATGTGAGACGGCATGCAAAGGTAACGGTTTGAAATTATCGCCAAATAAAATAAATAAATAAATATCTTCACGCCTTTCCCAAAACAGGGAGAACAAGACAATTAAATCCTTTCGACCCACCTTCCACCGAAGTTATTTTTGGGATAACATGACAGGTGGTGAGCCCATTGCCACCTTCATGTTCAATAAATCGTACATAAGTTTTTGAAAAACCCATTGGTTGACAAGCCTTGGGGAACGAACTCGGGTCTCTTGATTCGAATTTCGAACCACCCGGTTATCGTGGTTATAAATTACTGCCAGATTGTTTAATTCAACTAAATATTTAAAAAGAATGGGAGAACTTGAACTAAGGCACGTTTAAGTTATCTTTCCCGTTAAATAATAGAATAGAAGACAAACTGTTTATAAATTAATTGTTATTTTCATCAGATCGCGTGCGAGTATGGCGGCGTGCAATGTTTAACTGTGCCATCGACAGTTGATCGAACAGCTCATCGATGGTCCGACGAGTTATTGCAACGGGTCAAATCAGAAAAGGAAAAATATTCAAGAACATGTCCCAAGTAAATCGGCTGTGCAACAATTTTCCTGCATTGTACAATCTAGATGTAATGAAAGTCTGGCTATACCAATGTTGATACTAATAAGAATCATAATGAATAATATCATAGCTTCGGCAAAAATACAAGGCTGTTTGAATGTATCAAAGAATTTTTGCTGTTAAAACCATACATTAAATACCAGCGTAAATTTTTTTGGTATGTGGACTGTGTTGTTGGCTCTATTTTACACTTATGTGTCTGATACGAGACCATGACTTTCCGATCTCAATATCAAATTGTCTTTGAATTGATTGATAAAGATATTCGTTTAAAAAACGAAAATTTAGCTTAATAAGATTCTGCTCTCATGTCTCAATCGCATTCAAAACAAAAAAAGCTTAAGAATGTGTTTTTCTAAGGATGGCATTTTTAAAATATATTCGCCGTTTATAACTTTAAAAATTCGACTGAACCGGTAAACCACGAGTTTGTTTCTGAATATCTTGTGCAGTAAATTTTTAATGTTGTAGTGGTTAATAATTTAACTGTCACACTCAATTTAAGATTATTTACATTTATTTAATCATGATGAGTTTATAATTATATCTTTCATTTTGGATTTTTAATAACACTAACCACAAAAACTTATGTACGAATTATAGCGTTGGCTAAGACATAAAGGCGGCGACGGGCTCACCACCTGTCACGTTGTCCCGAAAATATCTTCGGTGGAAGGAGGGTCGAAATGACTTTATTGGCTAGACTAGACCGTATTCTACCCCTGTAGATATTTATTTATTATTTATTTATTATAGTAACCACACGCTTTGGTTCAAATAAAAAAATGTTCTAGTTTATTAAAGAACCGCGGAAAACAATGATATCACGCTGGTATAGACTTTGCAACCAAACTTATAACAACTCTATACAAAATAATCTTTTTATCATTAAACCTTTTAAATATTTACTTTATAATCTAAATGTATTTAAGTCATATCAAATGGTTGAAATAGTAAAAAGGTTGAAATTCTGGAGTATCTCAGGTTGGCATTATGTCGTTATTTGTCTAATGTTATAAATTATTCGAACACGTATGTTAAGACACGTAAGTTTTATAAAATTTTCCGAGAGATCTCTTTCTGAAAAAAAGTAATTTCGTGGCTTTGAGGTATTTAAAAACACGGAAACAATAATCGGGATAATTAAGTGAAATGTTTCGTATTATTTATAATCTATAAAACATTAGCAAAACCAGATAAAATGAGTAAATACAGTTTAAGATTGCCTTATTGAAAAAAAATTGTGGTACATCCATCTTTAATAAAACTAATCTAAACTTAGAGGCAATTGTTATCAGAGAAGAAATTTCTGAGCCTATAACAAGGAAGCATTCCCAAATTATTCTCCATGCTAAAATAAGTACATTTAATGAAAAAAAAATTGTTTATGCCATTTACAATGTCTTGAATATTTAACCGATATGGTTATTTTTTGAAATATTTTTAATTTGTGGTCTACTTTGATAAGTGTTATTTAAATTAATATGATAAACTTTTTATGGTAAATAATGCCCCAATAAAAACTATTCTCAAGTTCACGTTTCATATTTATTTTTTATTCACAATTGACAAAAGAGGACCACAAATGTAAATCGCCTTTAATTGATTTATTTAGTTTTTGACTGTAACTTCTTTCTTTTGTCTATCAAAGGACTATAACATAAACTCACTAAAACCATAATGAGTCATAGTTTGCTCAAGTCTTAGTCATGACAGTATTATTACAAAAATTCTTAAAACTTTTATCGTTATTTAGAAACAGTATTCTTCAACATGACTATACAATAGCGTAAGAGTTTTATAAAATTCATAAATTTGAAAGAAGTGAATACGCTGTTTGAAGTAACCGTAATATTTGTATATGACAGGTTTATTTATATGATTTTTTTTTTCAATTTATTCCGACTAAAATCTATATTAAATAGGATACGTGTAAGTACAACAGTTGTGCTTTACGATGTAAATATAACATTTAACCCAAAACAGTAAGTGCACAGGCCCATGTTGCTATTTATTTTCTAGACTATAAAATGTTTAGCTTTTGTTATCATGTCTATGGAATAATCCCGTCTTCGTTAATCAAATCCGTATTCGTTTTGGGTATGAATTTTCGTATATTGATCGTTTGATGATGTAATAATTAATTATGTACATATCTATTACGCGATACTCGTTAGGGAAACACTAAATTTTTCTATCAAGAATTATATTTTATTTAATAAAAGAGTTTTTATTTGGTTTATGAAATATCTTTATATGATTTTTATTGTCTTTATTGCTAAATAATAAGTTCGTGTGATCTAAAAAAGTACAGTAAATTAATAGATTAAAATTATGATATCAATAATCGTCTTAATCAACAAATGGTATTATAACGATTTTCTTGCTTGTTCTCGAATGTTTAAATTTTACATAAACGATTTACATTGTCAGCTTGCTAAATAAGAAAATCGATATGCGAATAAGCGAAAACTGATGTTATCCAAATTGTATTTTGTACACTAGTAAATGAATAACAAATATTAAATGCATAATTTTTTCACAACTAATAAAAAAATATATTTTCAGTTTAAAACTTAAGATATTTTAATTTATATATTTATTATTCGTTATGAATTTAAGTCCATGAATTTGCAATTACCGTTCATTAAATTTTGTCTCATTACATTTAAGTATTTGTTATTAACACATATCAACTTTATTTGTAGGACATAATAAAGCCAGCTTTAGTTCGCCAATGCAATGAATATTCGCTGCATGAACCAATGTAACAATTGTACGGTTTACTGGCAAGTTCCTACCAGTAGTATAAGTTATTGTAATTAAAGATATTAATAAATCTGTTTAAATTGTTGCACACAATGCATTTATGATTTTTCTTCAAAGAATATATATTTCTATTTAACTAATTTAACGGTTGTATTATGAAATAAAATTACTGACGCTTATTTATTAGAATAGGCAGTACAAAATAAAAATATTATGATAAATTAACTATAGAATAACTATTATAAGATGTTAGTTTATTGCTTACTCTTTGCCTAAGTTGTTCTTTATTACTATCTATGAATATGCATTTTATAACAATAAGGAATTGGTTCAAGAAGCTAAAAAGCGTTTGAGAGGTAACCAAAACAAATTTAGTGGCAAAGGATACTTTTTGTGTCTATATTTTTATCTGTGATGTCTATTTTAGAAATGAGGTGTTAAATTTAATTTAAACATTGGTTTGTTCGTCGAAAGTTGAAACTGATCTTTTGTATAATAAAATAAAATGGATTTTATAAGGTGTTTTATTTCTTAATATTTCTAATGCCATATAATGATTACGGCAAAAAACATAGCTATGAGAAGATTTTTCACGATACATTTTCTGTATTCGTGTTTGTCCAACTGTCAAGTAATAAAAACTTGTGGCCCTTTATGTCGTCGCACCCTATTTTAATTAATTATTAAGTGCAGTAATTTAAAATTATTTACTAACAATCTCTACTCTTTGCAAATCTTCTACAATAGACTTGTAGTATTTTACCTCTTTGTTTGACATTTAACGTCTGTATGAACGTAAACAAATGGTGTATTTATTTATTTAGTTCAATATATTATCATTATATAAAATAGGTTTGAGCACAGCAAATTTATATAAACTTTAAGAAAACTAAATGTCACATTCTTCTGTATGGGTAAATTGTAAAAAAGGGGGATACAGTTTTCATTTATCATACAGTGTAGTTAATTAGACTGTATAACTTATATAGGCGATATAGTTAAAATATAGGTGGCGGTGGCCCATCGCCCACTTAGTGTCCAAGCCAGTGTCACTATATACTTAAAATAAGTAGTAAAATAAACATATATAGAAATATACACACTGGTGGAAGGTGAGCCCGTCGCCTTCTTTAGGTCCAAGCCAACGATGTAATTCGATCCCCAGGTTTTTAAAAAACCCATTGGTACGAGGCTGGCAGCCTCGTACCAATGGGTTTTTTAAAAACCTGGGGATCGAACTCGGATCTCAAGACTCGAAATTCCGACCACCCAACCACTCGGCTATCGTGACTAGTAATAGTGTTTTGTTTGTGATTGTATAACACATGATAAAGCTGCTTACTTTGGGATCAGAACAGTGTATGTGCTGTTGTCCTTATCCACGAATGTATTTAGTATTATTTTATTAATCATACAAATGTTTAGTTAAACCCCTTTCTTGATTAGAACCCGTGACCTTTAGCATAGGAATTGGGCTATCGGGTCGTTTTTATATCTAACCAAAGTTTGTGTAGGTACGATTAATCTTAATTGCGGGGCGGATCATAAACATATATTTGATAGATTTGTAATTTAATAACCATGAATCTACATAACCTATCGGTGAATTGTGTAACATACATGCACTCGTGTTTAAGTTATACAACAAACGGAGTTAGTTTAGCTCAGATTATCTCGGAAAATGGACGCCTCTGGGTTGTCTATTTACTTATTACTGTTTGCTTTTCTAAACTGTGCACGGGTAAGTTATATTGATTATCTAAGAAACTTTTAATAATTAACTCATTATTATATCACTTAAATATATTCTATTATTTATCAATATCTATTATTTATGCATTAAACAAACAAATGAACTAGCCTGTGTGGTTTTTAATTTTTTTCCTTGTTTAACAGGTTTTCGGTAACCCGTTGGCATTTACATTGAACGATGGTCATGAAATACCAGCAGTTGCTTTAGGCACTAGCTTAGGGCATCTTTCTGATGTAAGTATAATATCAATAAGAGTATTTACTAGCTAACAACGTAAGAAAATGGTCCCGTGATTTTTGAAAGAGGCTATTTTGCGTTTCCTTTGTTTCCCATTCCATAACACAATTGCTTACTTTGGGATCAGAGCAATGTATGTGATGTTGTTCCTATCTATGTATGTGTTACTTTATCTGTTTAATGTTTGTAAGGGTACGCGAGTATTGCCAGTGAACCATTCATTGGCTCGCGCTGTTCAATGGGCTCTCGAGTCCGGTTACAAACATATCGATACCGCCACTTTGTACCGGGTGGAGGACGAAGTTGGATTGGGAGTACGTAATTTTCTTCGGGACACGAATGGCGATCGTCGAGGCTTATATATAACAACAAAAGTGAGTAATTGAATAGTTTCCAACTCTTTTTTGTAGAATATAAAAATGTGGACAGCTTATTCCATCATTCAGATATAAAGTAAAATAAATTGTCAGTCGGAGGATTTATGTTGTGATATGTAATTTGACTATGATACCACTGTTTGGTGTTATCCATGAACAGTATCATTTCTTGTTTTCAATGTATTTCCAACAATCGACTAAGGGACTTTACTACTAGTCCAACGTTAAATATGACATTGGATACTAACAGCTTAAAAACTTATTTAGAAAAAATTAGGCAGATTGGTACAGGACAGCAGTGTATTAGGTACAAGGTCTATCGGGTTAGCAGTGTAGCGATTATGGAAAATTCTGCTTATGGATAAGTCATATGTCCTGCAGCAACATTTTATGCGCCGGTAAGAATATAAGGAGAATGATGATCTTGAAGGTTAACAAAGGAGGAAGGAAACTCAGTTGTCAATTGCCGGAAAGATAACATCATAATACTGTAATATACATTTGGAAACAAAGAAGAACATACCCCATGTCATCTCCTTTGGTTTGAAAAATTGATAATTCCATGAAATTTAGAACAAATTTGATGTTGTGACTGAAACATGGAATGCTTTTTATATACACCTGAATACTTTTCTAAATTATAAAATTAGTAACGATACAAAAGTTATGAAAGAAGAAGAGTTAGTCTCACCAAACATTTTACTTATCTAATTCTGTTCCACCGATTTACCTTAATTTTGTTATGAAAGGTATTGATGGAGAGATTTGTCGTCAAACATTGGTATGATCTTACTTTCTTCCTTCTTAAGTCACACTCAATCGAGCATTTTTCTATATAATTTGTTTAACCTAATTGTAGTCCGACTGGCCGTTCTGTGTAACCGATTTGTTTATTCGTGATTTAAAATCATAAGCGATAACTATTAATCATATCGCAATTTATTCCTATTTTGAGATTTTAATAACTGCCAGTCTCTGTATAAAGATACAGAGACTGGTTCAGTTTTCTTCGCTGTCTTAAAACTATTACGATTAAAAGCATATTCAAAAACTAAACTCAAATTAAAAATCCTTTAGCTCATTATATACATAGTGACATCAAGACAATTTAGTGCTACACACTTTTTGTAACACAGTTTTCTTCGGAACTTACTTGAGGCAAAGTGTTAGGTTCTACTCCTCTTTACATCCCGATTTTAAAATATATTTTCAATTTAAAGAGATGTTTATAATACATATTGGTTTAAACTGAATCTTTACATAATTTTAGTTATGGAACGACGATCATGAAAGGGGCGAAGTCATACCAGCGTTAACTAAATCTCTACATGATCTTCAACTGGAATACGTGGATCTCTATCTAATGCATTATCCGATGGCATACAAGGTAAAAATTAAATTTTTTGCTTATACATTAGTAAACGACAAGAAGCTGACTCTAATACGACTCTGGGGACTGTTTTCCATCCAAAGCAGTAATACCTCCAATCATTGTTTTTATATACCTTAATCAATTTATTTTATTCAGATATTGTATAACTTTACATTTTCTTTCTTTCATTCATTTTGCAAAGAAAATAAATTAATGTATGTAAAATTTTGAAATGAAAAGACACCTAAGATCAAATCGCTGTAATTAATTTCTTTATTGACTTGGTATAACAACAACATTGGCTAGACCAGTGTGTTCACCCACCAAGTTCAGCCACGATAGTTAACAATAAATAAAACATTGAACAAATACCTTGTTCTATAATTTGTTTGGTGTATCGTCATTAATAATATATTTATATGCATTAGTAAAACCAGGTTTCCTACTAGGTTTATAACAACCTAAAATTTCTTTTGAATGGTGTTACATTAAATTAAAAATGTATTCTAAAATACCGAACTAAATTAAAAATATTCATTAATTAATTAAGATAAACTAAAATTAAATTAATAAACTAAGAAATTAAAGAACTGGGAACTGAGCAAAACAGGATATTACCTGTTTATTTTTAGTTCAATCTGGATAGCGTTTTAAAAATTCAGTTTTCATATATTTCATACATATATATCACTAATTAGGAGGATAGGGTTAATCTGGAGCCTATGAGGTAAGGTAAGGATTCTGAGTATTCCGAAAAGTTTAGTACTAATGAACTTAAAGAAACAAATTTGACTGACATCTGATTTTTTATCTATTAATGTAAACAGGATTTGAAGGCGAAGATAATTAGAAGCCAGATAACTAACTCTCATTGACAGCTTCAAAAATGTCAAATTCTCGTACTCTCCGATTTTCATGGTGTAGCCAGCTTTGAGATCCCGGGCTCGATTCGCGGACGGGTCAATTTAGATAAACCACTAGTTTTACATTGTCTCGGGTCTGGGTGTTAGTGGTACATTTGTTTTTTTTTTCGATTCCACTTCTGGGCTTTTGCAACTTACTTTAAAGTCGGAGTGCGATGTTGTCCCTATCTATGTTTACGAGTATTTATTTATTTTAAATTATATTTTCAATTCAAATTTTAAATAAACATAATTGTTTTACATTTTTCAGTTAAAAAGTTTATAAAGTAAGATTACTTTCTACCTTTCTCGCTAGTATAAAAGTCCATTAATACTTTATCGCTACAAGTTTAATATTTAAACTTCGTTTTAATTGGAGGGGAGGAAAGAAAGTTAATTGTCTATTTTTTTCTTTAAATGATTTGTTCCCACCACAATCGGTTGTTGTATTAATATTTATATCATTATTTATTTGGTTGTTCATAAATGGTACGGAAAATAGATTTGATGACGAGTGTGACAAAATGATGGTAAGGTTTAATTTTTATAAAATTATAAGTTCTTTTTTACCACTTAAAAATAAAGTGTACTAGTATAAAAAAGTATTAACAATATTTGTTTTAAATTTTTGTTTAAATAATTTTAAATTTTTCTTAGAAAAATGGAAATATTAGTTTTACTGACTATCTCGAGACATGGAAAGGAATGGAGGACGCTAAGAAGCTAAATCTCACCAAGTCCATAGGTGTTTCCAACTTTAATATCAGTCAGATGCAACGTCTTTGGGACAACAGTGAAATAAAACCAGCAGTTTTACAAATTGAGGTGATTGTTTTTTAATTTCATTAAAAATACATACATACATACATAACGCTCTATAAATGTCTTGTGTGGGATATAGTAATTTCCCGCAAGAAAGGCGTTTGCTATAATCAACACAATTGCTCAGCGAATTGGTGATCGTAGTACCAGATACCTTGTACAAACATATTTTGTGATGATCATCCGCCATCTGTTGGTAGCCAGCAGCATATTCAAGGCTTTCTTAACTCATATCTTACGACACCCTCGAGAAGATAGGAAACTTATATTCTTATTCTGCTACCATCAATTAAATTGCAGAAATTCAACAAGTCTTAATTTAAATATAATTTTATGTGCACATATATAAATATCGTAAAAAGAAACAGAAACGTCTGTCACACTGTTGGTGGATTAGTAGTATGGTCCAAGCAATAATATAGTTTTATTAGATCAGGCAACAGTAAGGATTTTGTTCACGATGGTTTCCTTCTCCGCCGAGATCGAGGTTTATTCAGCGCATAAAATTTATTAAAGCCGTTTTAAATTACATGACGTAAACATTACATGACATAAAATTACTTGACGTCTACCTAAGTTTATTTCACTTTGATTTTGTAAATTTTACTTTAAACTTTAAATTAATTAAAATAGGATGTACTTATTATAGTTATCGTAAACTATAGTTACAGTTCGTAATATCGTTCGTAATTGTAAGGTAAATATAATTTAAAATCTATTTGATGTTTTATTTTATTTCGATAAAATTTTTAATTTATTTCTTTAAAATTCTTATTATTTCTTTAAAATTAATAATTTTAGTCAATTAATTTCAGATGCGAATTTGTTTTTCTCAGATTTGATTTACGTATGCTTTTCACTTAGTTAACTATTAGAATAGCCACCGTAAAAAGATAAGGCGAGTTACAATTCTGCCGAGCGTGGCCTATTTTCGCCTAATCTAAATTCTAATCTAATAGGCAACAAAAGAAAAGGCAGAAGACAAACAAAAATTATTTGGACGTGAGATGCAACAATAAAAATGGAAAATGTGTTAGAGCTAATATATGACATAATACGATAGCATAATTTTTTATAAAATGTCGTTTATTAAATTTTTAGGAGCTATTAGATCTGTCGTCTCATTCCGTTCAAACTAACAAGATAAAAAATATTCGAATATGCGAATAATTTTTATCATTTAATACATTTAATTACAAAGAGGGCATAATTTAAACCTTATCACTTACAAGAAGTTTTCTATTGTGCTGAGAAGGAGACATGCGAATTGCCGATAAATACAAGATTTCTCTTTTCGTAGACTTCGTAGCTATAGATTCTAATACAAAAAAAAATGTTTTGAACAGGTAAATCCCACAATCTCTCAAAACGATCTGATTGAATGGTGTCGTAAGCATGGCGTAGTCGTAATGGCGTATACCCCATTTGGTGCCATTCTTGGTCGGAAAAATGACGCCCCACCACCTCGTGCTAATCATCCATTCCTTTTGAATTTGGCTGCCAAATACAATAAAACCGTTCCACAAATTTTGTTGAGATATTTGGTAAGTATTTTTAATTGTATTGTTATTGTATTCCAAGTATTTATGCAAACATTATTTATAATGTACCTAAAAATATATAATATTAATAGACATAAACCTCGCTCTGTAACTTCAAAGCAATGCTTGATAAATAAAAGAAAATCACAAGTCACGATTCAAAAGTCAATTTTATTATAACACAATATTCTCAATAATATTACACATATTTTACATATATTTCCAGATGTTTCCAGTTACCTGCCTCTAAAACTACTTTTGCAAAGAGACACTTCAACTTCAATGCCCCATTGCTATACAATAAATTAAATAGAAAAAGTAAAAAAACACACTTAAATAATTATAATATAAAAGCAGTTGTTAAAAAATGGTTAGGTGATTTTGATTATGACTCAGCTGAGCATCTTTTTGTTTTACCGCAATCATACAAACGAGCACATACGCAAACACACATGCACACATACACATTCACACGCGCGCGCGCGCGCGCGTGTGTGTGTATGTGTAACTTTGTGCTATAAATACCATAACTTTGATACCAGTTTCCTTTGCATTACTTTTATTATTGTTATTTTTTTATTTCTGTTTTTTTTATTATCCTTTTTTTGTTGTATCTTTCACATGTTTATGTAATATAGAAAGGGTAAGACACTGTAGCCTGTAATACAGTTTTTCATAGACAGAGTATCACATTATGTCATAATATTTACTACGTGTGGAAAACAATAAACTTTATTCTTCTTATTCTATTCTGTTGTCATTGGTTTATTGAAGCTATCATAATGTTTCAGTTACAATTACGAATAAAAAAATATAGGGTGGTCTAGTCTAGACATTTTAGGTCCCTTCGACCCTTCTTCCGCCGAAGATATATTTTCGGGACAACGTGACAGGTGGTGAGCCCGTCGCTGTCTTTATGTCCAAGCCAACGATATAATTTGTACATAGGTTTTTAGAAAAACCCGGGTCTCTTGAGTCGAAATTCCGACCACCCAACCACTCGGCTATCGTGACTTTTACGAATAATTTTTCATTACTTGCCGCCATCACATCCACAGGAGCGGTAAATTCCAATGTTGGCTTTAATCACCATTTACTTTAGTGCTTAACCGGGTAAATATTGAAAAATGCAATGAGTTTGATAGTCAAAAATTTACTTCGCATTTTATGCATACGCATCGCGTATACTTTACCAGCTTAATTCCATTAACGGGTTACTTCGCACCATTCGCGTCTATACTAATGAAAATTAATGTTAAGAGTGGTTAACGTCATTGGCATGCGAAATGTTAATGTATAAATAGATATATGCACCTGTAGCTCTATTTGATGATGCAAGATGACATTTGCATCACCAGATACAGCATCATGCGTGGGTCCGACCGCACAACCAATTGTTAGTTCTCCTATAGAACAAAAAAAGGTATAATACTTTTATTTAATTTTCTCTACTTATATTTCAGGTGGACCGAAACTTGGTGGCTATTCCTAGGTCGACCAACAAAAATCGAATAAAGCAAAATATAGACATAATGGATTTTTCACTCTCACCCGAAGAAGTCAAGAAATTATCTTCTTTCAATAAGAACTATAGACTTAGAACTCCGGCTAAGTGGTATCCTCATCCATACTTTCCTTTTGAAAAGAAAAATCTTTCTGATGCCGAAATACAATACATTGTCGAGCACAGTAAAGAAGATTAAAAATGTAAAAAAATAGATTCCTTAAAATAAATGTTTAAATGTACTTGCATATATATTTGATTTCATACTTCTTACCTAAAGCTCATAAATGACATAAATACGGCGACGGGCTCACCACCTGTCACGTTGTCCCGAAAATATCTTCGGTGGAAGGTGGGTCAAAGAGACTTATTTGTCTAGACAAGACCTCTGTCTACCCCTGCATTGTGAATTGCGTGAAGTTATTTTTTTATACTTCTTACCAATACTGAAGTCCGGACAGTTAACTCCTTATACCTAGTTTTCACCGAAGCTTATTTTGAGGCATGAATGTTAGGGAGACTATTGGCGTATTATATAGGAAACATGCATGAAGATAAAAAAAATTTTGTCACGAGAGCCGAGTGGGTTTGGTGGTCGGAATTAGAGTCAACTCAGGTCTAAGTTCGACCCCAGGTAGAAGGCTTATACCAATGGGTTTTTTAAAAATCTTATATCGTTCTCGGACATACAGACGGCGACGGGTTCACCACCTGTCATGTTGTCTCAAAAATATCTTCGGTGGAAGGTGGGTCGGAAGGACATAATTGTCTACCCCTGTATTGGCGTGAAGATATTTGTAAATTGTATTATTTTATAATAAAAAAATTATAATATTTTATGTACATATTTACTATACTTTTATGTACGTATATATTAATATACTCACTATTTATACAGCAGTATCATATATACAAATCCAAACGATAACATTTAACAATATTCAAAAGTTTATTTGTAATTTTGTAATTTCACAATTGCACAATGGATCTAAAAAAACCTCAAAATATTTAGACAATAAACGATATTGTGAAGGGGAAATCCTAAAACAGAAAGGTGAAAAATGGTTATATTTTGGCGTACAATGCATTAAGATATAATGTATTGCTTGCCGTTCATTTATCACTTTAGACCGCTTTGCTAACCTAAATCAACTATACTCGAACGATTCGTAATTTGAGACTACTTTTTGTTTTGTGAATTCCACCTGGTGCTTCCATAAAAGACAACAAATCATTGAATATAGTAAATCTGGTTAAATTACCGTGAACCTTTTTGGTTTTATATAGATAAATAGATAGAGATGGAGAGCCTAACGACATTAAATTGCACTGCTGTTTAAATTTACATTACTTTTGGTACGTTTATCATTCATTAGTTTTTTTCTCGTCGTATTCGGTAGTCATTGCTATGCTTTTAATTAAGTCATCACTTACTGATACTCATGGAAGGAAAGATGGTGCTGGATAGCTACATCGATACAGACGTGTGACTTGGTACCGTATCAAACTTCCATAATACTAACAGTACAGTTAGTACTGTAAACAGGAGCTACACTAAAGAAAGTTCTAATATACAAAAATATTTACCATCCTAGTTTTGATCTATAGCCACGAGAGCCGGGTGGTTAGATGATAAAAAAATAAAAAAAGATATCTTCACGCAATTCCCAATACAGGGGTAGACAGAGGTCAAGTCTAGACAATTAAGTCCCTTTGACCCACCTTTACCGAAGATATTTTCGGGACAACGTGACAGGTGGTGAGCCCGTCGCCGTCTTTATGTCCAAGCCAACGATGAAATTCGTACATAAGTTTTTGAAAAACTCATTGGTACTGCCACCTAGGGATCGAACTCGGGTCTCTCGACTCAAAATTCCGACCACCCAACCACTCGGCTATCGTGACTAGATCGTGGTTAGATGATCGCAATTAGAATCAAGATACCCGAGTTCGATCCCCTGGTGGTACCAAAGATTTTTTTAAAGTAGTAGTTTGGTAAAGTTGACATAAAGATGTCACTGTGTCCCCAAAAATATATATTCGGTGAAAGGTTGGTCGAAAGATTTAATTGTCTGGTCCTTTTCTACCCCAGTTCTGGGACTAGGGTGGAGATATTTGCTCGGCGGTGAAGGTATAAAATAAAAACGTCACCTCGAAGACTAACGTGCTAACAATATTATTTAAAGTTAATAAATTTTGGTTGACATTGACAGCTACGTAATGGCCTTTAAAAGGTTTTATCGCAAATAGTAACAGGCTATTCTGCTCCGCACAGCTTTATAGGTTTTCAATACTCCTATAAAGTGCATTGCTTTTATGAACTTTCACTATTTTAGTTAATTATAGACTTAGTACATGACAGTACCTTTTAAGCTTTCCTGTTAGTTTCTGTAATAAATACATTAATTTACAAAAAAAATTAGTCTTATAACACTCAATTATATTAAGGTGAGTGAATCACAGAAAGATTTTTTTTTATAGAAAAGGGAGGCAAACGAGCGACTTTGGCTCCGCGGCTAACCGCATTTCAGCCATGGAGGGCAGGGAGAACGGCACCTCGCAACAAATACTCCTCTCCCCCCGCGGCCGCACCTCCGCCGTATCAGCGATGCGACTCCGCCAGAGTCGCGATGGACAGGGAGCACACATCCGAAGTGGGCTGACCAAGCCCACTTGTAGCGCCCACCTTGGGGCGGCCATTCCCCGGAGTCAGGCCGGCCATATAGGTTCCTCTTGGTTCACTGTGGGTATCCAAGCCACGGTTATTAAACCCCATCGCCATAACAAGGCGGGAACCCATTCAGGCGGAAGCTAGTTTCAGCCTACTTCAACTCCTTTTATTGTTCACTTTCTAACCGTATTTTTTCTTCGCTATTCGCTCTTTACTCGTTCGTTTAACGCCGGGCACGTCAGATGATTGACGAAAGATAATTAAAACAAAAATCTAAATGAATAATACCCGTATAACATTTAATAATAAGATCATATTTCAAACCGGCACATTGCAATTCTCTTTGTTTCATTATCGGCCGCTGAGTCCTCTGGATCGCCATTTCTAATTGAGGTACGCGGTTCGATTTTGGCCAAAAACTCTTGATGGATAAGCATTGGCAAGTGGTATTGGCGGAGAAGGGGGAATCTAGGTGTGAACATTCAATTTCACTATCGACGTTGCGGTAAAGTGTTATTTATTTTTATTATATTATTTATTTTTTAATAATAAATTATGTAATTAATAGATTTTGATAGCATTTTTTAAGTGGTAGAGCCACGCATCAGCTTTTGTTGTTGCATGAATGGGCCGGCTCGACCGGGGAAGTACCACGACCTCACAGAATACCGGCGTGAAGTAGAAGTCTAACAAACTTCTGCGTTTCGTCTGGTGAGTGCAGGTAACCGGTGGCCCACACACTCCCCTCCCCCAATTCTGAGAGAGGGGGGCATTCTGACGGCGGCAATGCATCTGCTATGCCTCTGGTATTACATGTGTTCATGGGCGGCGGTAATCACTTACCATCACGTGAGCCACCTGCTCGTTTGCCTCCCTTTTCTATAAAAAAAGGTAAATGTCTTAATCCAGTGTGTTAACACAGCTTTATCGCCGCAATGGGAAGCGGAGATTACGAAACAGAATTCGACGGGACGATGCTTATATTAAAAGTATAGCTGCTTATTAAAGGCTATGCGAGAAATAATTTTGTGGCAGGGTTACTTAAAGTTTGTTTAAAGTTATGTCAAATACATATTTGAAAATGTATACCAAATACGCGTCTAAGATCCCTACTACATGTAACAAAAAAATCTGCAAATGACTTTGACAGGCCTTCAAATAGTCTTCAAAAATTGTATCCAAAATTCAACTTAATCACATCAGCATTCAAAAAAAAAAAAGAATCTTAATACCTGCCAATTCTTTAAGGAGCTTCGGAGCCACATACAGACACGTCAAACAAATAACACCCCTCTTTTTGCATCGGGGGCTAATAAATGAGAGTTTTTATGAAAAAAACCGCATTGCCGACTTCCACCGTGCGGCAAATGTTAAAGGTTCGAAAAGCGTTCGAGTTGATTTGATTTTTGTTAAAATAAATTTATTTTTTATGATTAAAACTGTAAATTGCACAAAATTAAGCCAACTCGGTGCCTCTTCGGTGTTCCAGAGTCATCAGTAATCAGAAGTAAGTGACAATCAGGTTAGCCGCATCCAAGTTTGACTGTCTTTGTAAAAAAAAATGTACAACAGTTATAATCTCTCATATTTTCCACGTTAATATCTGCATTTTCTTCGTTTTCCGCGCCGTAATGGAAACTATGCAATTTTGAGACAAAACATCGAAGTGTAGCCATTTCAGAAACACTTTACCATTTTAAAGCCCGGCAAGAATTTAAATTGCCGAATAACAGTCTGCTAATGGGTTTCAAACATCCCGAGTATTTTAAATAGCAAAAGATATGTCTTATGATTTCTAAATAACATTATAAAAAATTTAGATAAGTCACAATAGCCGAGTGGTTGGGTGGTCGGAATTTCGAGTCAAGAGACCCGAGTTCGATCCCCAGGTGGCGGGCACGTTCCAACGGGTTTTTCTAAAACCTATGTACGAATTACATCGTTGGCTGGACAGAAAGACGGCGACGGGTTCACCACCTGTCACGTTGTCCCGAAAATAACTTCGCTTCCAACGAAAATAACTTCGTTGGAAGGTGGGTCGTAGGGACTTAATTGTCTAGACTAGACCTCTGTCTACCCTTATATTGGGAATTACGTGAAGATATTTTTTTTAGAAAATTACGTTATTATAATAATTAACAGATCGAAAGTGTATTAACTTGAAATTATTAATAATTATTTTCAATACAAACTTCAATTAAGTATTCTGTGGAAATAATAGTGATTTCGTTGCTTCATCAGAACAAAATTGCAGAATATTTTACCATTTTTGAATAATTTGAAATTGTCATCGAGTCACAGTGTAAGGCAAAACCACAAAAGCGTGTTTGAAAATTTGGGCCAGCCACATACCTGGGGTAACCGACAAGCATTGGTGAAGACTTTGATTTTAGGGTCATGTGTGTCCTTAATTTTGGACTCAAATTATGTATCTAGAATGAAATGAAAATATATTCAATAATTTACACAGTCTAAGTTATATGTAGCTTTTGCAAGTATCAAGGTTAGACTGTAATAAAAAAACTGTAATGTGTTTAAAGATGAAGTTCCACCAAGAGACACCAATCGTGTGTATTCAACATTCAAAGTTACACTTTAGTAACTTTTTGTTATTAAATTAAAGATAACAGATGTTTCAAATTTCAACTGAAACAGGCAGGATTCGAGCTTCGGGCATATATAAACAAAGAGATTTAAAATTTGGACTCGATGGCTCAGAGGTTAGAGCGTGGGCACAATATGGCAAAGAAGAGTTCGAATCTCGCCCGTGTCAGTTGAGATTAAAAAAAATTCTCCTTAATTTAAAATAACAAAATCAGCATAGCTTATATGCTTTAAAATCAATAAAAATTTATTTTGCTTGAATATTTTTTGAGATGGTTATCCCATCGTCTTTCGGTAGCTAATGGATTTTCAAGGTCGCCTTATTTCGCTTCGCTTCTAACATCTTTAAAAAAAGAAAGACGATAGTAAATTCTCACGCGGAAGCCACACTAAATATTCTCTACAATTATGCTAAAATAATGTTTATGACTGAAATAAAAAAAAAATCAAGTCAATTACAATGTTCCCAACACATTTTCATCAAACTAAGTGATGCGTGACAAACGATATGCTATCGAGAAAAGGGCCAATACGGCCTTTTATATTTTTTGAAATATACATGCCGAAGAGTGAACAAATAGTTTTATTTTATTATTAGTAAAAGCTTTATTATGTAGATTGCGATTGCGTTATAAAACTTTTATTTGCAACTTCTAAAGTGGAAACATTGGTAAGTAAGGGATCTTTTTTCCTTCTTAATGACAATCTACAACAGTCACATTCCTTTACTGACAGATTCTATAGCCACAAAATATAAAGAGGAAAAAAAGTAATAGAATAGAATAGAATAGAAGCTAATATCTTAAGAGTTATCTTCATCAGCGAACTGGTGAGTGTAAATTGCAACTTTATGATAGGTTTTGCATGCGAAAAATATTTTAGTTTTTTTATTGAAAATATTCAACAAATCTTTCTTATATAATACGACGTATTCATAAACTTAATTAGTCTATCTGTACACCGTCATTCATCGGCCGCGCTCAGGTGACCCTCACATCAATAGAATATGTATGCAGGATGTAACATTTTTAATTAGTTTTTACATTTATATTAAGTAGAAAGTTTTTTTGGTTTAAATTAATATCTTTGTGATTTTTTTTTAAATTATTGGGTTTATTTGGGGAAATTTCGATAAAAATATCTTCACGTCATTCCCAGTACAGGGGTAGACCGAGGCCTAAACAATTAAGTCTAAACAATTAAGTTCCCTAAAACTTTGTTTCTTAAGCAGTGCATATTCGACATTGTCACGTACGGACATTGTCATAACTGCACAATGATGAAATAGGTGACACTGTTTTTATTATTTTAAATTTTGCTAGTAATGCTCGAAGTTTGTAACAAACGTAGTTAACATGTTCTATCCATTTGAACCTATCATCTAAATTTTTTTCTATTTTCATTAGTACTTGTGTTCATTGCTTTAGTCTTTTCTCTGTTTATACCTAATCCTGCATGATACGACCATTAAGTCTATCTAAATCCTCTTGAAGATATCTCAGAGCATAATATAGATCGCCATCTGCAGCTACAAGACTTAGATAAGTTAGTACGTAGTATGTAATATTAAACTATATAATACATATAAGTTATTTAGTATGTAATATAAGCCTTTGCCAAACAAATAGTTATGCCAGTAGAAGCGGACGAAATGTCGAACAACTTCAAGTAGAACTTCAAACTCTTCTGGAAGGAGGTTGGAAGGGCCCGGAGTGGTGCGACGGACTTAAGAATGAACAAAGAGCTTTCGAGAACCAATGACCTCCTCTCAGAAAAATCGGACATTATGCGATGGAGCGAATTTTATATATAAATGTATGCGTCTGATGATCATAGTAAGGGATCCGGGGGTGATGCCGTGACTGGTACGCCAGACTCGGACCTCGATGACACTGAGGTCATCAGTATGAAAGAGATTGAATGTGCGATTCGAAGTTTGAAAAGTGGTAAGGCTGCGGAACTAGACAGAGTTACTGCTGAAATGGTCAAGTATGATGGGCCTCGCGTCTGGGACAACTTTTATCTGATGTACAATTTGTGCTGGCGGATGGGGGCTATCCCGGATGATTGGCGATCCGCAGTCATTGTGCCTTTATATAATGGTAAAGATAGTTAATTGACTCAGGCGTTACTTTGCGGAAATTCATTGTAAAGCTGTTATTGAAAAAATTACTACGCAACCCTCCGCATGAAAATATAAAAAGTACACTGTACAGTGGAATTAGTGCACACATCTGTGGAATTAGTGCACGTATCTGTGGGAGGGAGGGTGGTGCTCTTCTTCTCTTCGGACCAGGTAACATATACCTTTTTATATTTTCATGCGGAGGGTTGCGAAGTAATTTTTTCAATAACAACTTTATAATGGTAAAGGTTCACGTCATGACTACGGGTGTTATCGGGCGATCAATTCACGGAGAAGCTTCTGACTGCTAACCAGGAGATTGTCTGTGCTTTTGTGGATCTTGAGAAAGCATTTGATAAGGTTGTAAGGAAGAAAATGTGGGAACTGTTGCCGGGGTATGGTGTGCATGGTCGATTGCTAAGGGCTGTGCAGTCACTTTACTGTGACTGTAAAGCCTGTGTGCGGGTAGGGCATGACCTGACACCCATATTTAGCGTCCAAACTGGAGTAAAACAGGGTTGTGTCATGTCTTCCTGGCTGTTTATACTGTATCTCGACAGCAGTTTACAGAAGCTGAAAGATAGCTGTTTGGGTATGAAATTGGGTGATATTAAAGTAAATTGTCTGCTGTATGCTGATGATGCAGTGCTTATTGCACCATCAGAGGCAGAACTGCAGGCATTAGTCACGTGTATGAAAGAAGAATGTGAAATTAAAGGTCTCCGTTTGAATGCTAATAAAACTAAGGTTCTGGTATTTGAAAGGGACGAAGAAAGAACGACGTGTGAAATATGGGTAAATCAGGAATGTCTAGAACAGGTAAATGAAATTGTATACTTTGGGAGTGCGTTTAGCCGGGATGGAAAATGTGATTTAGATGTTGACAGGCGTGGACAGGCGTTTCGTTAGTCAAAAAGCAAGGCGTAGTGAAAAGTGCACGCCTTGCAATACATAACGCAGTGTTGGTACCGACTTTGTTATATGGCAGCGAAACCTGGGTATGTCAGAAAAAGCATAAAAGCAGGTTGAATGCATTGGAGATGCGATCTCTTCGTAAAATGTGCGGCCTTTCCATGCCGGCCGATAGTGAAACGAAGAGATTCGCAATATGGCAGGTTTGAAAGATGACCTTGTCCCAAAAATGGATAAGAGCGTGCTTCGATGGTTTGCGCACGTTGAGCGAATGAGTGAAGACCGAATGGTGAAGAAAATATATAGCGAGAAAGTTAATATTAAAAAGTGTCGAGGTAGACCGAGACTAACTTTCGAAGACCATGTGAGCAAATTGCTCGAAGAAGGGAGGGTCAAGAGTACTCAGATACCTAGACGTGCATGTATGAAGAAGACGATGAAGTATGTAGGGATCGTGACACTTGGCGATCTGTTCTCTCTGGCTACCTCATCAGTGATTGTGCGTGAAGATAAGTAAGTTAGTTATTTTTACAATAGATATATTCAATAGCACGTGCATGCACGTTTCGTGATGAAAATATTATAGTTTCTTATTTTTTTATTAGAAGGAATTAAAATAGATTAATATTTTGTATAGTGCTCTCTCTCATAAATTACATCAATATGAGTACAATTAATTACATTTTATTAATTAATTGAATTACATTTTGACGAAGATGTATGAAGTAGAACTAGAAGTGGAAATGGGCCGACCATATATCTTATAGAACTGACAACCGTTGTGAAAAGTTGAAGAAGAAAGGTTATCAAGTAGCAACCTCATACAGGAAAACGCAGATGAGGATGATCCACCACGTGATTAAAAAGGGGACAAAAATTTGTATAACAATAGTATAATTTTTTTAGTAGGATTTTGATTACCTCAGTTACAAAAACTACGGAAATCCACGCAGGCTAAGTGAGCGCAAGTTAGTAAAAAGAAATGAATGCTGCCGCCTTAGTGGCCCAAGCTAACTATACTATACTTATTGCATAAATTATATTGTTAAATGTTCATTTTTACTTATCACCCATCATATCATAGTTATCCACGTCTTGAGTACAAACATTTACAAACGTAACTTATTCATCACACAGAGGTTTTCCCCTAGCAGGATTAAAAGTGGAAACACTCAGCTTTCGTTGTCAACAAGACTAATTGATCTTCAAATAAAATCTTTATGTAACTAATAATAGCTGTAATGTTTTAATTTTTGTATTTTTTGCAATTTACCACAGTACAGTCAATATGTCTCTTAGATCAGAATGAAGAATCCTGGGATCCAATATTAATTACAATATGTACTTTAGCCTTTGCTGGGATTTTGTAATTGTTAAAATGTGAACAAAGCGATTTATCTACTAGAGAAAGTTACCCTATTGGATTGGGCTCGCTTTGGGTATTCTATGTTGTAGAAATTTGGATATTCTTAGACCGTTTTACTACTGCTCTATGAAAACCCTGAATGCATTTATTAGTGAAACTTTGGTAGCCATTATTCTAAGCTTTCTATTGAATCCATTATCGGGTTACAACAAAATGTCTAGTGACCTTTTTTAAACACTTATGACTAATACTTGAAAGAACTTTATGAAAGGACCACTAGTACTTTTATTATAATAAACAAACTAGTACTTTTATAAATACAAACTGTTCTATAATTGAAATTTGAGGCATGTAAGTCATGTTGGAATTTTTATTTTTAAATTAATGAGAAATTTAAAAACCCAACTGATACCGATGGCATTTGAACCCGTGGACAAATTAAAGCAGTTAAAATTATACCCAACGATATCGCATACAGCAGGCTTAAATATTTATATGTCCCATTTGAATCAAGAAAATATTATTAATATTACGTTCTAATTTCAATTACAATGTATATACGTACGTACACACCACATAGGAACACCTTTTGACAGGTGAAAGACTGATATATTAAGCCGAAATCAATTAATCTACCAAGCTTGTGGGTGCGTAGAACAATGAAGCCTAAATACATTCTCGTGTCGACATTATTCAGCACACAGTAAGTTGTTACGTACTATGTTATAGATTGTTCCAGTTATTATCCTTTGTTAATAAATTGTAGTACCTATTACTCATTAATTGCGTTTGTTATTGTAAATAGATATTAAGGACTACATCAAGTACATTGCGCTGACCCCAAAGTAAGTAGCTAATGCACTTGTGTTATGGAATCAGAATCAACAAAGACATCACAAAGACCCAGACCCTAATAGAAAAAGTGGTTTTCGTAGAAGTAAGAAGTTTTTGTTAGGAGACGCGTCCGAGAATCGTTACTGGGACCCTAACGGTTTTAGGTTGCACCGTGAAAACCAGTGAATTATTATCTAAATTACGATCTCTCGAGCTTATTTATCTCATTTCAGTAAATGTTGTCGATGTAATACAAATATCTTCCTTATCTACTCTTAAATTGTTTGTTGGAATGTTATTTAATTGAAGAAGTCACGGCACGAGACTCTCTGAGTTTTAAAGGAGAGTTTGGCTCTAAACAGAAAGTTTCATGATTAATCAAACACCTAACGCCTCCTTTCTCTTTCTACTCCCTACCTATATATATATATATATATATATATATATATATATATATATATATATATATATATATATATATATATATATATATATATATATATATAAGCATTCATTACAGTCAGTCATTCATTCATTCATCCAACAGCTTTTCTTGTCTTATTTGTGTTCTAAGCTATAACCATGAAATTATAGTATTGATCTTTTTCTACCTTTTGTTTAAATAACTCTATAATAATAATAATAATAATAATAATAGTAAATATATTGTTTAAGATCCAACATTAGCAGACGATAAATGCCGAAAATGCCATACACAGTCAGAAACAATTCAACACATAACTGGAGCATGTGCCCACCTTACACAAACTGATTACACCCACAGACACAACCAAGTTGCCAATATTATACACTTAAAACTAGCCACCCAACATAAACTTTTAAACGACATCAATACACCATACTATAAATATACCCCTAACAAAGTATTAGAGAATTCTACATACAAACTTTATTACGACCGTGCTATTCTTACAGATAAAACAATACACTACAATAGACCAGATATTATTTTGAAAGATAAACTAACAATACAACTTACTTAATCGACATTGCAGTACCTAACACGCATAACATATCAAAACAATAACAGAAAAATACACAAATATGCCGAGTTAAAAGAAGAGGTAACAAGAATATGGAAACAAAATAAAGTCTACGTAGTACCAATAGTATTATCAACCACAGGAATCATCCCAAAACACCTTCACCACAGTTTAAAACTTTTGAATATTCAGGAAAACACATACATAAGTATGCAGAAAGCAGTCATATTAAACACCTGTCGTATTGTTAGGAAATTTTTACAAGTAGATGAAAATATATTTTCACCCTAATTAGTAAATAGTCCTTACCAACATTATTAATAGTTTTAAAGTTGTTTACTTGGCATATGCCCGTAAACAGCAATATGACCAGCTGAAAGCTGAGAAAAAACAAAACTTCTCAACAATAATAATAATAATTGTATTACATTTTCGCTTAATATATTTAAATGTATAAATGCTGTTTTAAAAAATGTTTAATTGTGTTTTATAGACATAAAGATGCAGTAAAATCTCCTTGGTTGCACTGTTTGTATCTGTCACGTTTTGACAAGTTATATATATATATATATATATATATATAGACAGTGTAGTGTAGATTCCAATTCCACTAGAGGCAAACATTTACCACAACACAATCCAATTATCATTTAACATTTATTGGATCACAATCCACGAAAAAAATAATATAATGTCTATGGACTTCAATTTTGGTACAAAAAACAAAAATGTTCAAAGTCTTCCCAGACTTTTGATACAAAAGATAGAGCTCGCCCGTTACGGATAAATTCTATTACATTTTTTAAAATGTAGAGCATGATCGGTATAACACAAATGTACAAGAACGTTTCCACTTAATTGAAGAGAATCAAAAGTGTTTTGTGGACAAACCCTAGTCCACAAAATACTTTTGATTCATTTAATATAGTCGATGGATATGCAAGAAAAGCTCGATATTTTGGAATTGGTCACTGAAAGAAATCTAATTAATTGCGTACTCATTGTTTGTGATTCCTTATTAAAATTAGATGGTGTTAGGTTCACCATCAGGATACTGTTAAAATATTCTTCGCTGTTTCTTGGTCAAATATCCCAATGTTTTTTTCATTATATCAAAATTTATTTTGAGAAAAATAAATTATTAAATTTGTATAAAGAATAATAAGTCACAATGGCCGAGTGGTTGGGAGGTCGGAATTTCGAGTAGAGACCCGAGTTCGATCCCCAGGTGGCAGTACCAATGAGTTTTTCAAAAACTTATGTAAGAATTTTATCGTTGGCTTGGACATAAAGACGGCGACGGGCTCACCACCTGTCACGTTGTCCCGAAAATATCTTCGGTGGAAGGTGAGTGAAAGTGACTTAATTGTCTAGACTTGACCTCTGTCTACCCCTGTATTGGGAATTGCGTGAAGATATTTATTTATTTTTATGTAAAGAAGAAAAAAATTATGATATAATATAATTTATAATAATATAATAGACAATACAAAATACTATTTAGTTATGAATTTTTAATTTATTCCTTGTGATGTTGGAATTATTTCCTACATAGCTTAATGTTGAGTTACTAACCTCGTTTGCTAAAAAAATGTCGCACCGTTTCTAATTTGAAGACTAATTTATTATTAATAATTAATTGCTTTTTTCTCTCTTTTTGTTTATATATGCCTTTGGTTTAAAATTTTTGAGCATAAAAATTTTCATTCATTCATTTTTATGAATTCCTTGATATAAAATAGAATATTCCAACATACAAAGATGCGACGGACTGCAAATTACACGTTGTAGTTCTAAATACTTTTCTTTATGTTATTTTTTCTTCATTACGTTCACGTGGTCGATGACTCAAGAAATTATAATAACCTCTTTGTATTTATAGTTCTTCAAATAATACTTCAAATACTTCAAAACCGCTGACATAAAAATTTAAATTACTGTGAACCAATTTGAAGCTTAAATATTATGTAAGTCTTCTTAAATTGTTTAATAGTATTTTTATCTATAAATACATTTATAGGGACAATATCACACACATTGTTCTACTCCCAAAGTAAGCACTTGTATTATGGAATTGGAAACAACGAAGGTACACAAGATCCGACACTCTGTAAACAAAGTTTTCTAAATTGATCCATCCCGGAATTGAACCTGGGACCTCAGAGCCGGCGACACCATCTAAACTGGTGTGTACGTCTGTCATTCACGGAAGTCAATGTAGAAAACTCTATTTCATTTGAAAATGATGAACAAATGATATTTGAAATACAGTAAAGTAAAAACTTCCTATTTACATCATTATATTTAACTAAAACGGAGGGTCGCTGAGGAGACGCGTCCTTACATATTCATGAGATAAAGTTTAACATGTGTGTACACACAATCAAAATTGATGTTAACTTAATGCGGGTGTTGCGGTAAACATTTAATGATTCCATTACTAAGTGAACGAGAATGTGGGGATGAATAACGATGTTACTCACTCTGCTAAACAAAAGATTTCGTTGTTTAATTAGGATTTCATATAAATTATATACCTATTAAATTTTTGATTTAGACTGGCACTAGAAGTACTTTAACTTACTTAACCAAGTACTCAAATCTACAACAAACCTGTCAAGCTGATTGGAGGTCACTGTACTAGAGATTTGCCCGTCACTGATTTATTTTACATTTAATTTATAATTGTATAAGACACAGTAACAGATAAAAACAAATGTATTACATTTTTCGTTTTGTTTTTAAAAACAAATTGTAAAACTATAAAGATTTCCAAATAAAAATATAATGTCAACAGAGAAATGAAATTATACGTCTAAATAAATTAACACATCGGCTGGAACAAGTAAGGTCATAGAATTCAAAATACTAACAAACCAAACAATCTTACTTTACTTTATGATAGTATGAAATTTCTTCTCCATCTGAGGAACCTCGTTACGATAGGGTGGAAAATTTAATAATGGCGACTTTTGAAAAGTTTGCCCATTTTTTGTCTTAATCGCTTGTGACCTCTCTGTAAAAATGGAAGTGATAAATTCTTGCGCAGATATCATTATTCTATAATATAAATACGAGTATTATTGATTTCGCAACATTTTTTTGTCAAGTATAAAAGTCACGGTAGTCGAGTGGTCGGGTGATCGGAACTCGAGTCAGGAGACCAGAGTTCGATCACCAGCCTATTACGGCTACTATTATTAGTTCTTCGAATAATATTAGTTCTTCAAATAGAAGCTCGCATAAAATTTTAAATTAATGTCAACCAATTTGAAGCTTAAATGTTATGTAAGTCTTCTTAAATTGTTTTATAGTATTTTTATCTATAAATACATTTATAGGGACAATATCACACACATTGTTCTACTCCCAAAGTAAGCACTTGTATTATGGAATTGGAAACGATGAAGGTACCACAACCAACCAGATTCGACACTCTGTAAACAAAGTTTTCTAAATTGATCCATCCTGAATTGAACCTGGGACCTCAGAGCCGGCGACACCATCTAAACTGGTGTGTACGTCTGTCATCCACGGAGGTCAATGTAGAAAACTCAATTTCATTTGAAAATGATGAACAAATGATATTTGAAATATAGTAAATTAAGAACTTCCTATTTACATCATTATATTTAACTAAAACGGAGGGTCGCTGAGGAGACGCGTCCTTACATATTCATGAGATAAAGTTTAACATGTGTGTACACACAATCAAAATTGATGTTAACTTAATGCCGGTGTTGCGGTAAACATTTAATGATTCCATTACTAAGTGAACGAGAATGTGGGGATGAATAACGATGTTACTCACTCTGCTAAACAAAAGATTTCGTTGTTTAATTAGGATTTCATATAAATTATATACCTATTAAATTTTTGATTTAGACTGGCACTAGAAGTACTTTAACTTACTTAACCAAGTACTCAAATCTACAACAAACCTGTCAAGCTGATTGGAGGTCACTGCACTAGAGATTTGCCCGTCACTGATTTATTTTACATTTAATTTATAATTGTATAAGACACAGTAACAGATAAAAACAAATGTATTACATTTTTCGTTTTGTTTTTAAAAACAAATTGTAAAACTATAAAGATTTCCAAATAAAAATATAATGTCAACAGAGAAATGAAATTATACGTCTAAATAAATTAACACATCGGCTGGAACAAGTAAGGTCATAGAATTCAAAATACTAACAAACCAAACAATCTTACTTTACTTTATGATAGTATGAAATTTCTTCTCCATCTGAGGAACCTCGTTACGATAGGGTGGCAAATTTAATAATGGCGACTTTTGAAAAGTTTGCCCATTTTTTGTCTTAATCGCTTGTGACCTCTCTGTAAAAATGGAAGTGATAAATTCTTGCGCAGATATCATTATTCTATAATATAAATACGAGTATTATTGATTTCGCAACATTTTTTTGTCAAGTATAAAAGTCACGGTAGTCGAGTGGTCGGGTGATCGGAACTCGAGTCAGGAGACCAGAGTTCGATCACCAGCCTATTACGGCTACTATTATTAGTTCTTCGAATAATATTAGTTCTTCAAATAGAAGCTCGCATAAAATTTTAAATTAATGTCAACCAATTTGAAGCTTAAATGTTATGTAAGTCTTCTTAAATTGTTTTATAGTAATTTTATCTATAAATAAATTTATAGGGACAATATCGCACACATTGCTCTACTCCCAAAGTAAGTAGTTAAAACACTTGTATTATGGAATTGGAAACGATGAAGGTACCACAACCAACCAGATTCGACACTCTGTAAACAAAGTTTTCTAAATTGGCCCATCCCGATATTGAACCCGGGACCTGGCGGGAGCTGGCGACACTATCTAAACATCAGTCGTCCATCAGTCATCCACGGAGGTCAATGTAGAAAACTCAATTTCATTTGAAAATATAATAAAATAAATGATATTTGAAATATAGTAAATTAAGAACTTCCTATTTACATCATATTTAACTAAAACGGAGGGTCTGATTTTTTTAAATTTATGTACGATTTATATCGTTAGTCAGTTATTTAGTAGTTATTCAAGATATGTACAAAAAACAGCGACAGGGTCTCCACGTGTCACATTGTCCCAGAAAAAGTTTTCGGTGAAAGGCGGGTCGAAAGGACTTAATTGTCTAGAACTCTGTCTACCCCAGTGTTGGGGATAGCGAGAAGATATTTATAAATAGATCTGTAATATAATGTACCTTGGACGACCGAATACGAACCGAAGAGACTCGCAATATGGAAGGTTTGAAAGATTACCTTTTCACAAAAATTGATAAGATGTTTTAGGCACGTTGAGCAGATCAGTGAAGACCGAATGGTGAAGATAATATATAGCGCGAAAGCGAATATTAAAAGATGTCGAGGAAGGCCGAGAATTATTTTCGAAGACACTACGAGCAAATTGCTCGAAGAGGAGAGTCAAGAAAACTCGGATGCCTAGACGTGCATGCATCAAGAAGATAATGAATCTGAAAGAAGCGAAAGAGGTATGTAAGGACCGTGACACATGGCAATCTGTTCCATCTGGCTACGCCATCAGGGAAAGTTCGTGAAGATAAACAAGTAAGGAAGTAATATTGTAATATCTTTTCTTTTTTGCTGTTTATTATCAAGTATTGATTTAGTCTTCTTAAATAACATTGGAAACTTATAAATGACTTTATTGCTTTAAGTATATACATAAATACTTACATAATATTAAACGGCCTATTAAAGTTCACTGTACGACATACGCCTGTCCCGTAGGGAGGATTTGACATAATCGCCACGCTTGGCAAGCGGATTGCCGATAACAGTAGCAGACCACTCGCACCTTAGAAGCTGCTGCCCATCTTCGGTCTGATTATTTTGGTCTGATATATTTAGACATGGTTATCGCGCTATCTATCGGTTGCCATAACGATATTCTGGGCTATTTCCCTTTGTCACCTCTTACGACATCCACGGGAAAAGGTAATTTTCTTGACAAAATGATATTCTTAAATAACAAGAGAAAGGGAGTGGTAATATTCTTACACCATTATCAAACGGTACATTGCTTTACTATAACTAAATTTGTATTTTCTATATTAGCTGTAAGCTCTTCTTTAATAATATAATAAAACGTTATAAACGGTGAGGCTGAACGAATTTTGATAAAACTCGTGTAGGGAGTAAAATACATTTGAATTAGGAAATGCTTCACTAAAATTAATAAAATAGTAGTATTTGTTTTATCACATACATTTCATGTAATTTATTCTATTACAACATGCATATCCCAGTGTGGATACTATGAAGCCCTACCACATATCTATTTCCGCTCGCTGCTCTTCACGAAATTAAAGCCTGCTTCTAATGTAACCAGACCGGAAATTGAAAGCTTCTTCCTTTGACTCTTAACTGAAAATATGTATTTTCAATTCTGATTTGAAATGGAGGAACTTGGTTTCAGTGTATATATAAAAAACCAAGAACTATGCTTATTTAAATTTCGTTGCCCACTTCCCTAAAACCAGTTTCATTTAAAATTACTTCTTGATTCCTAAAACTGGATATAAGAATGCTAACTACACTCACTACCTTAATATTAAATGGCCTATCCATTGTAAAACAAGTTTGCTTTGTTGTCTTGCATTCAGGCACGATCTGCGTTTTCTCTTGGCCTGGCTTGTTTACTGCCCACTATTCCTTGTTGAAAATGATGAAACTATATATGAAATGGTTGCTAAGCCACGTGTTTTTCAACAGCATTTAGAGAATAATATTATATAATATATTCAAATCCGTTTTTTAATCCTATTTTTATGTTTATGTACGTTAATTGGATCCCGGTGCATATTAAAAGTAATAATATTAACTTGAGATAGGTGTAAGTTATCCAAAAATTGTAAAATAAAGTAAATAAATAAACAAAAAGTGATGAAACTAAATTCAGATTTTTGAGACTAATGAAAGTGGCATATTTTTGCTAATTTATTTATTTGTTAAAAAATATCGTCACGCCATTCTCAATACAGGAGTAAACAGAGGTCTAAACAATTAAGTCCTTTCGATCCACCTTTCACCGAAGACATTTTTGGGAAAACGTGACAGGTGATGAGCCCGTCGCCGTTTTTATGTCCAAGCCTCCAATATAAATCGTATATACATTTTATTTATAAGACTGGTATTTAAAATTTGTTGTATGAAAAATACTATTGTATTTTTCTTAATATTATGATATTTTTAATCGTACCTGCCATTAATCTTATCTAATCAATCAGCAATCGGGTAAAGGACGATAATTATTGGAATCATTGATTAACAATCTAAGGATTTGTTTAAAACTTTGGATTAGAGTATAAATTTTTGCAATTTCAGTGTGGTTTTGTAAATTTTTAAGGGTTTGTTAAGGTAGAAATATTATCTCATCTTTAATAATGTTACGGTACATTAGCGTTGTATTGATTTCACGTCGATTTTCCTCGACCTCCCATCAATTTTAACTAAAGCGTCTACTTCCCTAACAATTTATTTAAGATTGCCACATATAGTTTACATTCAAGACACAATGTTATTAAGGAAACATCTGAAAACAGCGCTTTTTAAACGCCAACGTACTATCTTCTGCTGTACCAAGAAGAATATTATGCTTTATTAAACACTTTACATTTTGCCTAATTGCAAATAAGATTGTAAATAATATGTAAAAATTTTTAATGATTTTAACTCGCTATAGTTATACTATAAAATACTTTCTTTACTTTAACAGCCGGTAACAGTTTAATGCAGGACGTTGGCATCTCTCTCAAGGAGAACTTGCACGTGCGCCCATAAGCCGATTGCCGATCTTAATATTCTGCTTAAATTTGATCTGGTATTTATTGAGATGATTATTCCACCATCTGCTGCTAGTCATTGTAATTTTAAAATATCTCTCGAGCGCAAGTTTGGTCTTTTATTTGAATTTATATATCCTTGATAGTGACTACATATTTATCAAAACATGATCTTCTAAATCACGTTAGACGTGAAAGAGAAATAATAATTTCTTACTCAAAAGTATACACATCGGTTACGAACTCCTGAATTTCTGCTATTGATTTGACTGAGTAGTTCAGTGATGTGTGAAAATTTCTGCAATAATGCGATGCAAGTAGTACCGTGTGGACGTCGAAAGCGGTAACTTCACGTCATTAAATATTCATGAGGTAATTTTAGCTCTTGCGTTAAAGTACAGACTACCACTACAACTTGTTTCAAAAACACGAGGCAGTATGTTCATAGGTTTCATCGTTTTACCGATAACACAATCGGAAATTGTGGTAGTGGTAATGATGATCTGTACACTATACATATAAACGAACTGTCATCATTGTATCTTGCAATATTATAAAATAATGAACTATTTTACGGATATTTCAAAATATAAACGGAAACCTGAAAAAGTTTATTTCAATTATTACCGTTTTTTTACTTTTAAAATGCGTGAGGTTTTGGAAACATTTTATTTTATTTTAAATAATCAAGATCTCTATAGTAATATAATCTCCAATGGACCATGAAAATAAATCAAATCATTTAGTCATTGCTCTGTTTATAAATAGTCATTTTAAGAATATCGTTTCCTAAAAGCAAAGCGATTTGTATTTTTTACTGTCTTTTGGTTGTGTTTATTTGGTATTAACTTTCCGCTTACCGTTTCACCCGAGTGGAACACAAAAAACAACATTTGCAAATGTGATAATTAGGAGCTTAATTAAAACGCTTTCCCCACATTTTCTAAAATGATGACTTTCCAACAAAGAGTGACATTCAAAATTTAATCTCTCTGGGGTTTAATATCGAAAATGTCGTATCATTTAAATTTTGTGTGTCAATATGAATGTTTGTACTCCATTCCTCATTACAGACGAGGTCGATGCCCTGCAATGAACTTTTGCACTACTCGTTTGTGCTACTAATATTGATAAATTATTTTTTTTGCATTCGTTTTACATGTATACAATGAAACGCGAAGCGTTAAGTGCATCGGGTCGTTTGTATTTAATAATAAAAATAAATAAATAAATATCTTCACGCAATTCCCAATACAGGGGTAGACAGAGGTCTAGTCTAGACAATTAAGTCCCTTTGACCCACCTTCCACCGAAGATATTTTCGGGACAACGTGACAGGTGGTGAGCCCGTCGCCGCCTTTTATGTCCAAGCCAACGATATTAATTCGTACATAAGTTTTTAGAAAACCCATTGGTACGGCCACTTGAGGATCGAACTCGGGTCTCTTGACTCGAAATTCCAACCACACAACCACTCGGCTATCGTGACTTTTTGTTTGTATTTAATGATCTGTGTAAATGTTATATATTACATTATTGAAATAAATCTATTACTAAATTCTTCTATCTAACTGTCTTGGACAAAAATATTGGGGGCGAAATAAAACAAGGTACTGACGAGCAGCATTGCGAGATGGTAGTTATTGAAATCGTTGTGGCGATTATTCCAAAATCTTTTTCGTGGAAGAGGTCATATTAAGGTCTACTGAAACACATGGTGTTTCAGTAGACCCTAATATGTTTTAATTATTCGATGTAAAGTACAATACATAATTAGTTGTAAATTTTTATTATGTAAATAAACGGGATTTGGTTTCCGGTTCATGCAATATCTTAAAAGATATTCAATGAAAATGATGCATCTCTTATGAATTTTATTACTAAGTATTTGGTTTAAGCTTTTTGGAAGAGTGAGTCGTTTGCAAACATAGTTAACACGTATTTATTTTTTCTGTTCAGTGCTTTGCGCTGTAGCAGTGGATAGAGGAAAAGCTGTTAACGTAATGCTATTATCGATGTCAAGGCTTTCAATCGTTTGGTAAAATTTATAACAATATTTTTTTATCGTAACTTATTTATAAAACTTCTTTATCTAAATATTCTTTTATAAAAAAAAGAAATAAATAGATCAAAACGTATTCCCTAGTCTTGTCGTTAAATTGTGCGAAAATTGTTATTATCAGTCTTGTCTTGCGGTAAGTAGCAGACTTGTATTGTGGTAAAGGGATCGAACTTAGGTCGAGTTCGATCCTCTTACCAAAATACTCCCAAACTACTGAAACCAAATTCCATAAGCCTGCTACCTATTTATTGCAAAATCTGTCATACTTATATGAGATATGTATTTAGTCTGTTTTAGTGATTCCGGAACGCATCAGTAAAATTCTTAGTAAGAATTTTAGACGATGAGATTAATGTTCATTATTAGCGTTTTTTTTACAAATGTATGTCGTGAAAAATTTGTACTGTATATACAACATGAGTACAAAACATTTTTATTGAGATGACTAAATAATTTTTTTTACTGAAGTTGGAGGCGTAATGAATAAATTTTATTAAAATCTTGTCGTAAACTTATAAAGGTTTAGGAATAACAAACCTTCGTATATCCGGCTTGAACCCCACCTGGAATTTCAAGTAGTGTAAACTGGATTATATTCCAAGTAACTCAGTATCTTAAACAATATAACTGTTAATAGTGTTTTGAGTTACGGGTTATTTACATACTTGATAAGATTTATGTATAAACAAGTTAAATAGTGTGAACAAACAATGTTTTTACTCGTATATTAGAAAATCTACCGTACTTGTCACTTGTTTTTATCAGGCTCCTTTTTTTTGGTTTTTTAAATTCAAGTTAAACTTATGGTTGGCTATTGTGGAACTATGATACTGCGTTCAAGATATGAGGTTGAGCGAGGTATTAACGCGCAATACTTCTTATTAGTCACGATAATGGTCGGATTTTCGACACAATAGACCCGAGTTCGATCCCCAGGTAGCTCGTACCAATGGGTTTTTCAAAAACTTATGTACGAATTACACCGTTGGCTTGGACATAAAGGCGGCGACAGGATTACCACCTGTCTCGTTGTCCCGAAAATATCTTCGGTGGAAGGTGGGTCGAAGGGACTTCATTGTCTAGACTAGACCTCTGTCAACCCCTGTATTGGGAATTGCGTGAAGATATTTATTTATTTATTATTTATTTTACTTCTTATTAGGCCGACCAATGAATATATTTGCTGACGAGATCATTTATTTTGGGAGAAAGTAGTTATTATTGAAAGAAAAAATTAAGTTTCGTTACTTGTGAATCATTACTGGTACACTAATATGTGAATCAGCATCTAAGCTCTAAATTTATTAAAGAAAACCTTTTCAGTTAATCACAGCAACCGCTGGTAATAAGGTAACTGCTAAGCTATTTCTAGAACAATAAAAATGTAAAAGAACTGTATTCTATATAATATTCTAAATAAATGACCAAAAACAAGATTACCTGTTTTTGCCATTTAGTTTTTTACCCCAATACGAAATACTGGTAGAGTAAAAAATTACATTGATAAATTAAAGTATATTCATATTATGATAAATAAATGATTTAATTTGATTTGATCATTATAGTGAGCAAACCTATAGGCTAATATGTGATACTTGTAGATTTGTTCTCTCTATCTACCCTGATACGTCAGAATTATGCGTCAAAATATAATAATAATAAAATTTTATCACAAGAAACTTACTATTTTATTTTTATATTAATGAATATATACAAAACTAATAAAACTATAATCTATTTACGATTTACGAGAAAAGTTATTTAAAATTATATTGGTATATCACGAGAAACACCAATCGTTTCATACAATGAACTCACTGTAACTATTGATTTTGAGCCACACGTTAAATAATTTTCCGGCTGGTTCTATTTCCGATTTCTATTTTCTGCCGGTTATGAGATGCGACAAATAAATGTGACAAATCAAGAGCTCCAATATGAAATAATGTGCAATCATGTACGGATTTTAGTAGAACAGATTCTTCTTGAAGATCTGAAATTACTAAACTACTACTCCCTCTGTCGAAGTTCTTTCAGTACATAAATCCCGATTACCCATATCTTTCACTAAATAGAATTATCATTACTATTGAGTTTCGATCTGAAAGTACGTGCAACATTCAAATGCCACGAAAACTCTCAATTATTTGTTTCATGGTAATAATTACGAACGCATCCTCAATTCAAAGCGATTATTAAAAATAATTTGAGTTATAGCTAAAAATTACTATTTACTATAGAATCGATTACTGGATAGCAGCAACATAACGGCAATTAAGGTATTTTTTTTTCTACTAAAACCATAATTTACTTTTTAATTTATTTTATATAACAAATTTATTGTTCACCAATTGTATGGAATAAATATTAAACTTGCAATCAAAGCACACATCGGTTAGGTTTTCCACTTCAAAAGACTTTTGGAACGACGGAAGGACGTTTTATATGGAAGCCAATAACGGTATTTCAAGCTTCGTTACATTCCTTTCAAACATCTAGATTCTGCACAATAGGTAGTTTGGTCTTTGAATACTTTAGTATGCGTTTACTTTGTTTCAATACCTTCCAAAATATTTAACATTTTGCGAAAGAAGAATCAATAAATATTATTTCAGTCTAAGCCAATTTAGCACTGGTAAAGCCACGCATCAGCTTTTGTTGTTGCATGCATGGGCCGGCTCGACCGGGGAAGTACGACCTCACAGAATACCGTCGTGAAGTAGAAGTTTAACAAACTTCTGCGTTTCGTCTGGTGAGTGCATGTAACCGGAGGCCCACAGACCCCTCTCCCCCAAAACATGGTAGCGGACAAAAAAAATTTACCCCTGGGTCTGGTACCCACCATCGGTACTGGAGAATCCCCCTCTAGGCACCCGCGCTCGGGCAACCAATCGCTGCCTGAGTGTGCATGCTCAGGCTGCAAAAAAACTCCAATCTAAATGCCGTCCACTACCATCTGGAGACGGCAAAGCCGGCCTTGCTTTTTCTTACCGAGACGCAGATATCCTCTCCTGCGGATACCTCTTATCTTTCCTACCCAGGGTACAAGCTTGAACATTCTTTTGTGCCACGGGCCGGGGTGTGTGTATACGTCAGCGAGGATATATGTTCTCAACGCCTCGGCAGCCTTGAAGATAGGAACCTGTCCACCCTCGCGTCTGTGGGTGCCTCTATAGGTCCCACAGCGGTAATACTAAAACTGACCGACTCATCGCCCACATCAAAATGGCTGCAGATTCCATCCACAGAGATCGGCGACTTCAACGCCCACTACGCCGAATGGCTACGATCTCAAACCACTGATCATACGAGGAGATCTGTTTTTGACTTTGCCTTAGCATATGCTCTGACACAACTGGTTACTTCGCCAACGCAGATTCCGGATAGCGAAGATCAAACACCTTCTCTGCTGGATCTTTTGCTGACCTCTCATCCGGCTATGTGGTCTCCGTCGATGCCCCTTTGGGTTCATTGGACTACTGCCTGATTCGGAGTAAAGTGCCTATCATGTGCCCATTGCGGTCGCGATATGCTGGTCACCGCCGTGTGTGGCACTACAGGTCGGCAGATTGGGAAGGGATGCGATCTTTCTTTGCATCCTACCCATGGGGGCAGGTCTGCTTCTCGCTGGATAGTCCCGACGCCGTTGTAGATTCCGTCGCTGATGTGGTGCTTCAAGGAACGGAACTTTTCGTTCCTTTCTCTGTGGTGCCCATCGGTGGTAGATCTAAGCCTTGGTTTGGTAGCGCCTGCAGAATGGCATCCGTCAAAAGCAGCAGTGCTACCGGGCCTGGGTTAATGGATTGGCGTCCCGGGATTCAAAAACTAGGGCCTTTAAGAAGAAGTA